>NHZS01000223.1:0-29289 GCA_002775195.1 Talaromyces adpressus
TTCGCGTTTTGGGGTAAATTTATTCCTCAGGTGGGTTTATTCCTCAGGCGGTGAGGGACGGTACCTATTCGGCATCGAATTTATCCCGACCACACTGCCTATATGATTTCTAACTCTTGAAACGGCATACAAACCAGTGAGAGGCATGAGTTGGCGGCCTAATGCGGTCCAATACATCGTGTAGGAAATTTGTGGCCTGTGAGTCTTGGCTGAATTAAACTCTCTTCTCGTTCACACATCCGTTACATCTCTTCTAGGTCCCATTTACGTCCTGTGTATGTTCCCAAATATTGTACAAACTGCAGGACTAGAAGGATCAAGGCAATTTTCCTTTTAGCCCTGTTGTAGCTCCCGTGCTATCCGCCTAAGTAATTCCGTATAACAAGTGCAACTTGCTGAAACCAAGATATAGCTAGTATGCTCGAGCTGGTTTACAATACACAGGATATCAGTTATAATTACATCCTCGGTTTCACAACTATATTCTTCGAGAACAGTCAAGACCAGGAGGAGTAGAGATATCAATTGTACGCTTCCCTTTGGGGATTTATTGATTCTTCCGGAGTGTTTTCAAAGCTCCTATTCTCTTCGTTGACTCTCCTGTCTGTCTAGGGAAACTATCTCAGGGATGAGGTTTCATCCCATACGAATGAATTACTTACCGTTGATCTGGTTTACTAGATAGTATTCTTGCCACGCGTAATTGTGGGCTGGCTTGCATAGCCACATTTTGCTTGGATTGTAACTATGTGGATGGGTGGCACTATCACACTCGCTCAAGTACCCAACTACTACGATAGGTACACATACCTTATTTATACGTGTGGGGGCCAAGGAGTCACAAAAGTAATTTTCTCGAAGAATAGCGCATTGGATATGTCCGTTCTTAGATGATAGGGGCCGAGCCATATTTTGAAGCTGGCTGAATGAAATCGCTTGACTTGAGGATTATTAATAATATGTCTAACTTATTAAATTAAGTTCAATCACTTATTAGAAATAAATACCTTTGGAAACGACTCGACTTCAACTTCACGTACCAAGTGTGCCTCATATCCTCTTTTTTTTCTTTGCCTATTCAAAGCAGGCCATCAAAGTCGAAATGGCAGAGAAATCAAGACCAGTCGTGGTAATCGTTGGTGCCTCCTTTGGGGGCATCCAGGTTGCAAAAGAGCTGCTGGCATCTCTTCAGAATAAAGTGAAGGTTATCTTGATCAACCCATCGGATAGGTGGTATTTCAATATTGCAGCTCCTCGTATTATCGCCAAGCCCAACGCATTCCAGCCCGAACAGTACCTGATCTCCATCGAGAATGGGTTTTCAAAATATTCGAGCAGCTCTTTTGAATTCGTCAAGGGTATTGCTGAAGGAATCGACGTCCAGTCCAAAGTCATCACCGCGTCAACATCTCCGGACACCACTAATACCAAATCAAACATTCCGTACGACTATCTTGTCATTGCATCCGGCAGCTCTACAAATTCCTTAAGCCAAGGATCACCGGTTCCATTCAAGCCTACCGCAAATACGGAAGAGGCAATTCGTGAGGCACAGAACACGATCTCGAAAGCGAAAAGTATTATTATAGGCGGTGGAGGTCCTATAGGAGTGGAATTTGCTGGCGAGCTTGCTGAAGCATGGGCCAATCGCAGTGGTACATCCATCACTCTCGTCACGAACACAAAGCATCTACTTCCAAGTATCAAAGAGCCTGCTGGAGTTGCTGCGGAAAAGACTCTAGCTGCGATGAACGTCCGGGTAATCACATCGCAAAGAGTGACTGATGCGAAGGAAGACAACGGTAGCAATAAATGGATCGTGACCTTGGCCAGCGGTGAAATCATCAAGGCAGACGTTTACGTCTCAACCAGTGGAGTTAACCCTAATAATCGATTTATCCCCACTGAGTTCCTGTCTTCGGATGGCTGGGTAGACGTTGATGAGCATTTCAGGGTGAAAGGCAAGCCTAGGCTACCGATATTCGCAATTGGTGATATTACAACCCAACCAATCCGAACTTCTATGAAAATATCCGAACAAGTTCCTGTTGTCGTCGGAAACCTCAAGGCGGAGATTTTGAAAACGACATCTTGGGTTACTTTCAAGCCTAACAAATCAATCGTGATGATGGTGCCTATTGGGACATCTACTGGAACTGGACAGTTAATGGGAATGAAACCATGGGGGAAGTTCGTAGCGATGATCAAGGGGAAGGACTTCTTTGTTTCGAAGGCAGCAAAAATGGTTGGCTTAGCTTGATAATTTATCCACGTTCTTGTTTCTTTTTGCTATTGTGCACATATTCTACCACCAGTTTAGATCTACTTTGACTTTTGATGTAATAACGAGTGAGAGATTAGGTGGGAACGCGTATTATATTGTACTCAAGTGCGTCTAAAAGAATGAAAATAACTACCGTGTGCATGCTATGTATATAACACAGTGTAGATATAACAGACCTAGATCCACCTTGGTTAAGCAGCGGTGTATTGAGATACATTAGGCTGGATTAAACCTTACATAGGTTCCATTGTTTATAGTTATTAGAGTAGGCCCAATAAATAAAGTTAAAGCCTAAGTTAAGTTACTACAGGGTTGGTTGGTAAAGGGCAAATGCCTAAGCTAAGCCTTATTCAGTAATTCTGTCGTGATTTAGTCCAGATTGTGATTATGAATCCTGGAAAGGGGTACCGCAAGGTCTTCACGGCTTCTTATGGCATCCATAGCTATCTTTGCATCATGACAACTTAGCTTTGCAGTAATTGACCTCCACCAAGGGTCGGCCCTTAAGCAGCGGTATCTTTCGGGGTTAAGGGAATTAAGGATGCGCGTTCAAATTTGTCTTAAAACCCTCTTTTCCCAGTGGTTCATTTCGAGGTCATACTGTGAAGTGGTGTATTTTCTGATGTTGTATACTTTTATATGCTACCTTTTCCTATCTTTGTTGAGTTTCAACTTCATATTACAACTGTTTCTGTGCGATACCAGCATCGAGCATAATTGAGATCGTTCACAATGGCCGTGGCATTCGCTCGATTTCTTCGTTCACAGTGGACACCTCCCGCTGACCCAACCGTGTCATTCTCGGGGAAAACTATACTTGTGACAGGTGCCAATACTGGACTTGGTTTTGAAGCTGCAACGAAGTTCGTGGCTCTTGGCGCGTCACGTGTGATTTTAGGTGTTCGAAACCTGGAGAAGGGGAAGGAGGCCAAGAGGAGAATCGAAGCAAATACTGGAATCGAAGGTGTTATAGAGGTTTGGAGTCTTGACATGAATTCATACGATAGTATTCGTGAACTCGCTGCTCGTGCCTCAAATCTTGATCGTCTAGATGTTGCTCTATTGAATGCTGGGGTCTACAAATTTCGCTATGACAAGTCGACATATGGATGGGAGGAAACATTGCAAGTGAACGTGATTTCAACTGCACTGCTCGGTCTTTTACTCCTCCCTGTGTTAAAGGCGAGTTCAAATGCAACACGGCACGGGAACCACCCTGTCCTAGAAATCGTCTGCTCTGGCCTTCACGAGCAAGTAGTGATTCTCGAGGACCGGCTGGATTCAGGGAGCATTCTCAAAACATATAGTGCTGCCAAAAAGTTCCAGCCTAGCGCCCAGTACCCTTTGTCAAAGCTTCTCGTTATGTACGTGGTGCAGAGCCTTGCCTTGTTAGCGGAGGTCGGAGAGAGTTCCCAGCACCCTGTTCTGGTTTTGGCCGTTTGTCCCGGAGCTTGCAAGTCTGATCTAGTAAAGGCATCGACCGGTCTGGGTATGAAAGTGGTCAAAACCATTTCGAATGCCGTATTCATGAGAACTGCAGAAGAGGGGTCCAGAACGCTTGTCAGCGGTACGAATTTGGGTGACGAAGCTCATGGAAGATTCTGGCAACATGACGAAATACAACGGTAAGATTGTGGAAAATTTGACAATACCTTCACCAATATGTAGTGCCATCGCTCACGCTATAATCCTAGGCCTTCTCCAAACGTCAGCGGCGATAAGGGTCAGAGACTGAGAGTCAAACTTTGGTCAGAGGTAGTTGATGCCCTAGCTAAAGATGTTCCCAACATTAGGACTACTATCAGCGAGTTGGAAAAGGATGTGGTATCTTAACGTCGGGGGAACGTTGAGGTTACTGGTAATCTAATTACACTAATAACCATGGGTAGTGAAGCACTGGAGGAAAATGGACCTGCACCCAGGGAATAACGTGCTGAACTTTTCTTTTGTTCATTACACTCATGTATAATTTCTGTATCACTAAAATTCATGATCGACGGGCTCACGCGGTCTTGGACCGACCTATTTCCTAAACACAAGAAGGCTCCATTCATCTTGTATCCGCCATTGAGAGCTTGGTATTGACATTCGTTACTCATTCTTATGCATGCTGTCCATGATAGGAAGCCCCCTGGTATAAGCCCCATAAATTAGGTGCAAATATGCTGTCTCTACAGAGCCCATTGGTCCTGGAACCTTGTTCTACGCCGTGCAAGTGTCTTTCTGGTCTATAGAATGATACGTCTTGTAGACACTCCACTCACGATTTAGAGAATGAATCGTGAGTTCCTCCTTTGACGATCCCCTGGTTAATGTGTCATGAGTCTTCCCTAGAAAACCCCTTAATGGCTACTCTATACTACTAACCAGAGTTAAAACCTGCCCCTGATTTTGATGCCTCTCTCTAGCTACTGCTAGGAGAATACCTTGGTCAAGCTACCAAGGTTAATATTATGGTGTTACGACAGCCTTCTCCTTCAGGTCATACTCTGACAGTGCCAGACCAGGAGAGCTATCTTTGCTCTCCATTGCTTGGTAACGAACGACTAGTTGGCGGAGAGCCGAAGGATCGGAAGATAATCAATTTTCAAGGAACGAGAAAGCCAATAAATTCAACAGGGATAGATTGAATTTAGTGTAAGACCATGTAGTAGCCTCTATGGCTATTATCTTAATAGGGCGGATTATGCTCAGTATAATGATATGTATTGGTATACCGTTCTTCCGTGCCGCTATATCAAGAGTTTAGGCATGGTTGCCTAAGCGAAACGTGAAATTTGACCGAAGTCCGTTCAGAAGCGGTGTATAGAGACTCCATTTATGGCCTTCCCTGTATCAAATCCAGGGACCCCCTTCTCTTCCCAATTTCCAGCTAATTAGGCTCCACCTTAAATCTCTCGATAGCATGACGTGCGCCTCGAGCATTGAAAGCACCAACTCACTGATAATTCGTGTATTTGAACCCCCAAATAGAAGGCTTAGCTGGTCGTGACCAATGCATGATTCCATGGAGGTGACGCAATTCGATACAATAATCGGCTTTTCCGGACCAGCAACTCTATCTATGCAAAATATTGAAAATGCTACCAGGTATAATCAGCATCAACAGAGTAACTGACGAGAATGACTGATCGGAATATAGTAGTGGGCCGAAACTCAATTCGTCCATATGCATCACACTATTCTGCGACTGGGTTTCTCGATTCGGATCTATCCGGTGGGCACCTATGGCCATATGCCTTGCCCATGACCACGCTCGTAAGAGCGAGAAACCTCGCCACCGGGTACATGGGATACCCGGGGGACGACTGGGGCGAGGGATACCCCCCTGCGAGGCCTGCTATCAGACGGAAGTACCGGAGTGGATTCGGAGCTCAATCTACTTTAGTTACCCTATCATTATTGTAGAATAGTTTTAAGATGACGACGATAGTGTCGATCAAGTTGTGAACCCGTATCTAATGGCAATGCGGCAATTAACAGTATTGTCTAGGCAGAAGCAAGAGCTCAGGGGCTCTATTAGAGAGTGAAAGCCTATTTAAAGACAGTAGGATGCAGTTCATTACTCTCTACATTTTCAATTGTCCTAAACTATATAACTTAATCGTCTACAACATCACGGAAATGGCTGGAATCAATACATTTTTGCGGCTGTTACTCTTATTAGCGCTGCCAATACATCTTAATGCATTCATTCCACCTCATGGACCCTCTAAAGCAGTTCCCGAATTGATAGATCCACCTCAGACCGCTGAGGTGTACCTCATTCGCCGATACTCGCATTCCAACGCAGTCCTTACAGGAAGTATAACCTTGCGACTACCGATAAATGGCAATTCTACCGGTGGCGAGTTCACATTCTTCATGTATGGCTCTGGAACCGCTTCAAATATCGCTGTCTCTCCCCATATACACAAATATCATTACGAATGCTTTTTCAACATCAAAGGTCGCGTGGAAGTTTGGTCTCAACATGAAAATGAAATACAAGAAGCACGGGTGCTTACTCAAGGGGACTTTGGGTCGTGGGCGACCTACACGAACCACACTTTTCAATTCATAGACCCTGACACCGAGGTGCTCGCTGTTGTTGCGCCGGGAGGATTTGAGAAGTTAATGGACGTCATTGGCACGCCATGGAACCCAACAACCAATACACCATATTTGAATACCTATGTGGAAGGAGGAAATGGTACTAATAGTACATCAGCCTCCGGACAAGAGGGACTCACGTACTTGGATGTTTGGGCTCGACCCAACTTTGTCCCACGGCGAGACATTTTGAACGGCACTACACCGAGTAATGCATCTTGGCATGACGGGCCTAACTACCTTGGAAATAACACTGACACTTCGTACTGGGTCGCAAATGGATACGGACCCAAGTTCCTCAACAAGGCTATGACTGGATATTATCAGATTGTGCAGCCGCTAATTACTCCAGCGGCCTCAGGAAACTATACCTTCACTGAATCGACTATTACGATCAACGGGCCACCATCTGATATATCGACACTGCCCAATTTCAGCTTGCCTCATGGAAGCGCCTTCCTGGTACTGGAGGGTACCCTTACCGTTCATGTCCAAGGATATGACGCGGTGACGCTTGTTTGGGGAGATGTGATGTATGTGCCTAAAAACACTAGCTTCACTTACTATACCTTGACACATTGGTGTAAATTTCTCTATGTCTCTGGCGGGGACAACTGCTTGGACACGAAGCTGATCAATGGCGGTGTGGCCTACGAGAGCGTTGTCTTTCCTGCCAATTAAATCGCCATACTATGTAACTTCCATCCCTTCATAATGGGATACCCCTCGATATGGGACAAAGGATTGATACCTCAGACGTAATGTTAGGAACCGGTATGCATGGGTTAAAAATGATAGGTGCTGGGGAAGGATGATCTATATAATGAAGATGGGTTTCCTCTGTCTTTCAGGCTTTATAATTATTCACATGTTCGGTTAGCTAGTTGCTACGATTAGCAGGATCACGAACGGTACAATTATCTTCGACTACTTCATCCCTATTCTTATCTCAAGCATCAATTCAGGAGAGAACCATTGGTTGGCTCTTCCCTTGGTGAACGGTACTTAGTTGACTTAGTGTTACGGAATCCTTCTATAATACTAGAAGAGCACTATTCTATTGCTCTTACTACTATGTAGTAGTAACGTAATCAGTAAGCTCTTATACTCTCTTAGTTTAACAAGATATAATGCCTGTAAGTTACCAAGTAGCTTCTGCATTGGCAATAACGATCTTCTGAGACTTCTTTGAAATCTGTAGGCATGGAAAGACAGCGGCTACAGGCAAAAAACCTAGAAGTTCTTCGAGCTGGTAGGCTACGTATTATATGTGCGAAAGCAGAAGAAGCAATCGCTGTGAAGAATCAACTTGGAGCAAAGTCAATTATTACAAGTGAATTAATTGGCTGTGTTGGGCCAGGATACCAATTTTATCTTGGCCGCCATTGAATGCATAAAACTGACTAGAACGCCTTGTATCTTGATTGATTTCAAATCAAATCATCTGATCCAGCTCTTATTGTTAAGAGATGAGAGTTGTCAACGGAGGATACGCCGGATAATAACGATGGCGACATTAGCCCTAAGATTGTGACGATGTTCTTCCCCGCACGATCAACTACATATCTAACGTCAATACAGCCTCCCGTATCTTACTTCCAAGAGAGAAGTAAGAGACGTCAATTGTACTATCAGGAGCAAAATGGCTACCACTACGTTAGAACCCACCGCAGTTCGGGCTCCTGAAGAGGACCTTGAACAACACGCCTATAAGAATCTCAAGCCTTACACATCCACCAGAAACCAAAGCCGATCTACCTTGGGCTGAACTGGTCACTCTCGACTTCGAAGCTTATCATCGACCAGGAGGCAAGGAACGCCTCGTCAAACGACTCGAACATGCCGTCCACCACGTCGGGTTCTTCTACGTCAAAAATTTTGGACTGAGCCAAGAACAAGTAGATTAGCAATTCACTCTAGCACAGAACTTCTTTGAACTCTCGGTCGAAGAAAAGGAGAAATATGAAGTCAACTATGGAGCGGCTGATTACAATGGCTGCCGCCGGCCTGGACGATATGTGGCCGCCAATAACGCAAGAGATAACATCGAGATGTATAATTTCGCCAAGTTCATCAAGGACTTCGAAGGCAAATATAAGCATCCGAATTTGATCAAGGCTCACTTGTCGGAAATTGAAACCTTCCATCGTGCTTTGCATGCCAATGTGGTGCTGCCGTTGTTGCGACTCTTTGCTATTATTTTAGAGCTACCTGATGAAGATTACCTCGTCAAGCAGCATACCTACGAAGAAAAGAGTGAAGATCATTTTCGATATATGCTATACCATCCTCGCACCGAAGAAGAATGGGAAGCAAATAATTATGGCAAGGGTGGCGGTCACACCGATCTCGGCACAGTCACTTTACTTTTCCATCAACCTGTTGCCGGTCTACAAATCTTAGGCGAGGATAACAATTGGACTTATGTCTCTGCTCAACCGGGCACCACCACCGTCAATCTTGCAGATACAATCTCCCATTTGACAGGTGGCTGGCTGAAGAGCTCCGTGCACCGGGTCGTTGCACCGCCAGAGGACCAACGTCAATATAAGCGACTGGTTTGCTCTATTTTGCTCGCCCACATCATAAGACTGTGCTTGAGCCCATTACGGACTCGCCCGTGTTGCAGAAAGCGGGAGTGAAGCCTCGATTTGAGAAATTGGTTACGATGGAGGAGTGGGTTAGGGCTAAACAGACTCTCCAGCTCAATCCGGAGATTGCGAAGAAGCGTTGGGCGGAGGTTCTTGCTGGGTTTCATGATAGGAAGGACAAGGAGTAATCTTGTCTGTGCTTCCAGACGTCCTTGACAGGTTATACTGTACCTAGGAACGAAGTCACGTTAGAGCTTCTGACAAAACCCCTGATGTCAATACCCTATTGCAATATAGTCAATATTTCCAGTGCAAGAACTCATTACACATTTTCACGGAAGGCAAAAAAAAAAAGCCAGCATGATAGACACCTCCTATAAGTCACACGGGAGGGGACCTGTATGATTAGTAATCGAGCGAATCTTGAGACGAATAAACTTGCCAGTTCAATAATTGACAGGATTACTTTACGGCTATCCCGAATATGGTGAACGCAGCGCATATATCCACTCGTCTGCTCTCATTGGATAGTGATCTATCCTCGACTTAAGGATTTGTCAATTACTAAATTAGCTGCGCACAGGTCTGCGCTGCATTATGTATGGCACACCTATGCCAGTTATTTTCATTCTTTTAGACACACTTGAATACAATACAATACGCGTTCCCACTCAATTTCTCAATAATTCTCATCTAGAACCTCCTTGAAAGCATTGAAGAACTCGAGAATATCCCATGTCCCAGTACAATGACAGCTGTATTGAATGCCGCCCAGGCAACGATTGTGACTTCCGGGGCTTCTCTTCAATCTTGCAAGGCGTGCAGTCAGCAAAAGAAACGATGTGACCGAGTTTTACCTGTATGCGGGCCATGCATAAAGTAGGTTTCTCTGTTTGTCTCTGTTTAATCTGTCACTTTCGTCCCACCCATTACGTTTATGCTTTTATGCATATTTTCATGGCTTGACCAGGAGCCAAAATTAAAATGGAGCACGACACTCATTCAGTCCTCTAGGAAAGTCCGCAAATGCTACTATCCAGTGGCTGAGGGCCATTCGGACGAGGCTCTGGTCAAATCTCTATATCAAAGAATCGAAAAACTGGAAATCGATATCTTCCGAAAGAGTACTCTAGACCACCTACAGTATCCGATTCCAAGACAATGGTATTTTTCGGCTTTGCTCTCATACAGTTAGTCCAACCATAGCCTAACCCTAATTAACAATCGGGGGAGTGAATAACATCAGCATATAGGAGACGCTGCCTTACGCCCTCTGGTACATCGGTATCCCAACTCGATTGCTTCTATGCTGCAAACTACATGGATGCAGGCGGCCATGTCGGACCCTTGCTTATTTCATGCAACACTTTATTCAACTTCGGCTTACATGGATATAACCCAAGGCTCACCTGATAATCCTGTGACCATGTATCACAAAACCGAGACCCTCCGGTTGATCAGGGAAGCTATCGCAAATAGTGACTATAGTAGTCTTTCGACTAGCGTTGTTGCAGCGACTTTACATCTGTTGTACTTTTCGGTAAGTGATGCACCAATGCAAATTATAATGATGGTCAACATCTGATAATAGAAACATAGAAATTAAACGGAGAATTCGATGAAGGGACATCCCATGAGTCCGGGATTGAAGCACTTTTACGACATAAAGGAATGGGAGTGCCGCAACCGGATAATCTCATTGGATATTTCCTTATAATGTAAGTCCTATTCGCAAGTCTATTCCTAATGTCACCTTGCAAAGGTCTTTCTTTGAGCAGCTGGCTAAACGTACATAGACAACAAGTATGGAACGCTCTTGTTCTTCGATTCAGAACAGTGTTCTCCATCCCTCGTGCTGGCCCCGACCATCGCATTGGTGATTATAGTTCATTACTCACGAAAGCTGTCGCAAAACAAATGGAAAGACCTCCTAGACTGAGACTTCCAGAATCAGCCCTGGGCCTCATTCGTGAACTTGCCAAATATTCCGCAACGAGCGTGATAGATTCAATTTCTGCATTATCCGACTTCATTGCCAGCCCGGCTTATCAAAAGCATTTTTACGCAAAAGATACCGAACCAAACCAGGTTACAAAATGCTGTCTCTTAGCTGGGATCATATATGTAAGAGCGTTGTCTGATGTGGGGACTTCAATGGGTTTGAACAGCAACACAGAAACACAAAAGTATGTTCTCAGTCTGAAAGATGAAATCACAAATTGCGACGAGTCCGTTTGGTATAGGTGCGGCCCCGAGGTCTTTCGATGGGTTCTTATGGTTGGAGCCGCTGCGGGAAGTTCGATATCGCAACGAGCCTGGTTTGTTGCTCGCATGTGCCCTTTCTGCGCTGTGATGGTGCCGCAAGAAGTAGACGAGTTTCTGATGGGAGCCGATCACATTGTTTGGCTCTTCAACCATTAATAAACGAGATAACGGATTCTCAATTGCAATGTTCATCTGTATTTAAAAACTGAAAGATAGATCTACCGAGGTATTGTTCTGGGTCCATATCCCTACTAGGCAATAATCTCTACTCTTACGCGCCAATGCTCTGCAAGACATCTTCACTGGCCTTCCACAAATTCGCTGCCAGAACAGGATCTCTCGCGTCTTCGCTTGCTTGCTCTACACGCCCGTATGGCTCAACATAGGCACCGCCATAGAGATCCCTCTTCTCCCATACTTCCGGATGGGCCGCAGCAAAGATAGTAGTCAGCGCACCATCCAAAGGCGTAAGTGACCTTGATACGATGCTCTCACGAATATCTGCGTGATACTTGTCGATATGCCTATTGGCACCGTCTAAATCCGTCGTCAGATATATGTTGCACGAAAAGTTGGATATAAATGAGTAATCTTTTTACATACCGGTCAAAACATAACCGGGGTGCAGGCCAACTGTGACGATAGGAACTTTCTCCGCATCTAGTCGTCGTTGAAGCTCAGCACTAAAGAGATGATTTGCTAATTTAGATAGCCCGTAGCGACGTAGGTTGCTCTCGGAGCTATCAGTGCTTCCAAAAGATTGGTTGAAGTCGCCAATATTGTTGAGCTGAATGCCCTGTGGGAGCTTAAGATGTTCATCAGAACCAACATTCACAATGCGAACTCCGGGGTGCTTTGCTGCTGTTTTCTTGAGGAGTGGAAGAAGGGCGGTTGTCAAACGAAAGGGGGCGAGGTGGCTATTTATCAAATCAGTGTGACTGAGCTTTTTGTCTAATTTTCACCACACTTACTTGGTGGCAAATAACACTGATATCCCATTCTTATCCAAGTCCAGAGGTCTGGCTAGTAATGCCGCGTTATTCACCAAGATGTCCAATCTCTCCTCCTTAGCTGCGAACTTCGCGGCTACGGCATTGATGTTCTGAAGGTCGCCAAACTCGAGGGCAAGAGGATGGAGCAAGTCATCACGAGCAAGCGAGGGATAATCCTCTTTCATTTGCTTGATTGCGTTCTGAGCCTTTTCCAATGATCTTGCTGACACATAGACCTTGGCTCCCTTCAGAGCGAGTTGCTGGGCGACATTATATCCCATGCCCGTTGGAGAGCTGGAGACCCGTTAGCTGGTATAACCTTGAAAAACTGAATGTAGCATTACTTTGCACCAGTCACAATAGCTACCTTGCCATGAAGACTCGGTATTTCGGACACAATGTCCCATTGCTGCAGCATCAGTTAGAAAGAATGCTCAGCCAAGCAGATGAGGGAATATGGCAATTGACTGACTTCTTTGCGGTCCAAGTTAGATGCAGACATTTTAATCGTTTTCGAATATTGCGATATTGTAGTGAGTATAATAGACTCTAAATTTTCTCTCTGGTTGGTTTTGCTTCCTTCTTCCCTCTGAAGGCTGGATTCACCAGGATATTTATATTCAGATACATGATAGCCATGACCTCATCGTTAATAACGGAGAAGCATCAACTTCGTCCGCTTAAAAATAAAACAGAAGAGAAAAGAAATCAAACACGAGGTATCCAGGTAAAAGATATAAATGATTCTACCATATTTGCCTGTACATGTGGCTTAGAGAACAAGCTAACCAATGGAATCAACGGCAGGGGGCGGTGCGGGGCCGACCTGGAATTTGGGCCGTAAAAGTAAAGTTCATAAAATTTTTTTGATTAGAGTCACGAGATTAGATGTGCTTGTTGGAACCAAAATCACGTGATTATTGAGCGAATATGGAGCCGTTACAAACCGTTTACAATATTGCCCCATCAAGGGGATCTCCTTTTTGTCTAGCGGTATTTTGCTTCATCAGTGCTGTACTACATTCTCGCTCAGGGAGTGGAAACACTGAGTGCATTCCTTGGCGGATTTTAAAAGTTGAAGAAGTCGAGTTTTTATTAGGCGAGAGGGAATGCTCACGAATCATACAGATAACCCTAGGTAACCCTAATTAACCCTACGCCTTTTCCAAGAATCGCGATCTGGAACACTATCAACTAACTCACTTAAATATCAGCTGTGAATACCGGTTACAGATCTCTAATAGCAGCAACTATATGTCCGATCGTCCCGGAACACACCAAGGCAGTGAGGTTGACAACACCGAAGAATCCCCCGGAGACCCTTGCCATGAGTCATTTGATGTTGGAATAGCTTCATGTTGTGCTTTGCGGAATGTTTTGTTGCTTTGGATCCCCTACAGCCGGGTCCTCGCCGGGTATACTCCGTTGATACATGCATGTACCAAGACGGGCTACTCAATATGCTTCCTTGAACAGCGACATGAATGTGAAGAAAAGATCAAAACTTCCTTCCTGTCGGGCATTTTTATTTGTCGCTGAACACCACAATCCCAGGATACCATGGCAACTTTCGAATCAAAGGCTACACCCCTTCAGGGGCTTTCGCTACACGCCGAGGAAATATCCTTGGAATAAAGATTACCGGTTTCAAATCCAGTCTTAGGTTTGCACCTCACATCCTACCTACGGATCTACCAGAACTGCGACTTGGTATTTCTGGCAAATCATTGATATGGCATTACGTATTATTATACTTCGTATAGGCCGACCTTAGTTAGACACTAAGGATCCAGGATAATGTTTTGAGACTTCGCCAAGGTCGAAACTCGGCGATCATTCGTACCCCAAGCTCCAGCTATCTTTAAAGATACTTATCATGCATCACAAACACATTTATCACCCCAAGGGCTAAAATCATTGGCTACCGAATCCTGGATGACACACAGAGGCTTGTCAGAGAAGGGTTTAGTCAGGAGAAGTCGGAATCCCAAGAATGATTCCGGATTAGCCATGCATGACAGAATCAGCGCCAGAAATGACGATTTACAAGGATCATTACTCACTTTAAGTTTGCTTATACATAGTACGTATTCATAAAGTGACAAGTCAGTTCTTGAATTATTGGAGCTTAAGTTTGTTCGGGTGGCTCATGCGCAATTCTCGCTTATCGCGCGCTCGTTAAATATCCTTATGTTGATATTCCTTAATTTTGACGTTGACAAGGGTCTTTGCCGATGAAACCCAATCTAAACTCTGATATTTTGGGGTCGTTATTTGAGGCAGCCCTGACGCACTAATAGCCCTAATTCTATTCATCCGTCCGCATATGCAAAACAAAACTCTACTCCCACGATCTGTATTGTGGTTGATGGTTGAACCACGTGTGCATGTTTTTTTATAAGATTTTAATAAAATGATTTGTGTAGAAGTGACCGGACTCGTTCAATAGATGTATGTTTCTCCCTCCAACGATAATTGCTGCTGCCCAAAGCGGGGAGAGCAGAAAAAGCAAAACCCTTGTGTGGGATGGGCCAGCTATATATATACAATGGACCGGAGTAGAGAGAAATAACAAGTATAAATCCTCACGATGGACCCAAATTACGCAATAGCGCTATGGAAATTCACAATCATTGTCCATACAGCAATTCGCGCGGACGCAACAAAACAATATGGGAAGCGATATAGCACAAATGCGTGTCCTCGAGACTGATCAGAGTCATCACGCCATAAGTCATTTGGCAGTGCATTTTGAAGCATGGGTTAAATAATGAAAATAAATCCAGCCATGTCCTCGATATATTAAGCTACGAGATCGCTCCAGTTTCGATCTTGCATGCAGAGATGTGATCGACTGTGGTGCCGGGTTATTGTCTCCCTCAATTGGTTTGCTGCTTGCAAGTAACCACAGAAAGAGGACTGACTCTGATGCTCCATATGCCTCTAACACGTTCGCCATGGCCATCACGGACGCACAGCTCCATACCATAACCCTAGTTGGGCGTTTCGCTTCGATGCTCTCCATCTTCGGGGTCATCACGATCATTGTAACATTTGTCTCATCGCGGCATTTCCGCAACCCAATGCACCGCCTAATCTTTATCAATGCATTTTATAACTTGTTTGACTTTATTGCAACGATGATATCAACAAGCGGTCCGGATGCGGGCAATTCGTCGGCTTTGTGCCAGTTTCAGGGCTTCTGTCTTCAAATGTACGTACCAAGTAAGCAACTCTGTCATGCGTAACACCTACTAACGAGTACTTCGTTTATATAGGTTTCCAATGGCAGATGTTCTTTGGACAGTGGCAATGGCGATAGATGTTTACCTTGTTGTTTGTCGTCGTTACGAGGCGGAGGCTTTGCGCAAGCTTGAGATCTATTATATTACAATCATTACATGCATCGTGGCTATTCCTGCAGTCGTTTTCCTTTTTATCCACACTCCAGATAAAGGGCCCATGTACGGAAGTGTGACAGTGAGTTCAACCGTTCTGACTCAAACATACATGCGGCTAATTTCCAATCCATAGTTCTGGTGTTCAATCTCTCCCAACTGGGTTCTTTTCCGAGTCCTGCTCTACTACGGACCGATCTGGTATGCCTCACTCATTATCAATCATAATTATTTTGCTTTTTCTTACTAACGACGTATGTCCAGGTTCCTCATCATTATAGTTATGATCCTATATATGCTTGTCGGTGTCAAAGTCATCAAACTCCGGCATCAGTTCAATGCCTCGCATGCCGATCACATCGCTCTTTCTTCCAACATCTCCACCAATAGTCACTCTTTTGACCATTCCGATAACACTGTCTCTGTCACAGTCGAAGTCAACATCCAAAGCCAGCCCGCTCCCTCATCACTTGACCAGAAGGGACCCCAATCCTTCATTGACCAAACGTCATCCTCCTCTCACCCCGTCGCTCTCAACCACAAATACCCCCAGCGGTCTCACGTGTCTTTCAGACAATACATTCTCATGCCAATGGTGTTTTCCCTTGTACTTCTGGCCACATGGGTTGCTCCCACGATCAATAGGATATCTGCACTCGTGAATCCGAACCATTCCTCGTATTCGCTGATGGTTGCAGTTGGAGCTATGGGATCATTGCGCGGTTTCTGGAACGGAGTGGTATTTATCTCAATTGGGATGAAAAGTTGGAGGAGAGAATCAAAGTTGCAGAAATGGAAATTTTCTGATAAGGTGAAGAGTGTGGTGAGATTACCGAGATAGACTGATGCTAGGAGCGTAGGACGATGTACTGTAATGGTTCGTTTTGTACATATTATATCTTAATATTGAAATAAACATTTAAAATGCTGATCAGTCTTATAAGTATGTGTCTGGAGCCGGGATAGCATGTCTCCAGAGACTTTGGTCCTTGTAGTGATGGAAGAAGGATCCAACCCTCAGTCTCATGTAGTAAGAACTCATTCAAACAATACCAAGCACGGTTGATACACAAGTTGATTATCTGGGCATATACCAGGTTCATCTATTAACTAACCCTAAAATTAACATCGAAGATAACTTGGCTTGAAACCTCATTAATTATGAACAAGAAATATTTCTTCCATTTCTTAGATATATACGTCCGTGAGGCTCATTCGATAAAGTAGACCTCAAAATCAGATTCCACCCAATCTCTGCACTTGACTTGATTATTGGCGATGACACATCCCAGTCTATACACTTTCCTTCTCTCTCGAGATAACCCTAACTTTCTCTTCTCCTGCAAAGTTTGTTCAAGCACGACCGTCAGGCCAGAATGTAGAAAAGCGCTGGTTAGGGGTTGAAATAACAGGGCTTCCGTGGGCGTCATCGACGTAGACGTACTGAGAGCCAATTTCCTGAATATCCCAGTCACGGGGGATAGTGTTGATTGAGCCGTCGGTGTTCTCGGTGTACTTGATAACCCATTGTCCGTCGTTCTTCATGTCATAGGCACCGTCTGGTGCACCATCCAGAACCCACTGTGTGAATCCCTTCCAGTCACCATTGTCATTCCAAACAAGAATACCGCCATCATTACCACGAATGAGAGAGACATCCGCCCAACCGGTGTTACCATTTTTGGCATCCCAGCTAATTTCCAACCAAGAACCGAGAAGCTGTGGCTGGCCATCAAGCATGGTAGCATCGACGCCACGCTGGACACGACCCTCCCAGCCAGTGGGAACGGAGACGAACTGGGTGCTTTTAGCAGCAATCCAAATGTACTTCCAGGGAATGCTATCACAGCTGTTGTGGTAGAAGTAGAAACCCCGCCAGTCGGTGGCATCGTTGTCGATAGTGATACCTGGGCCGCCAGTATCGGTATCGCCCCAGGTAAGAGTAGGCGAGGTGCTGCAGTCCCAGCGCTTGGAGAGTTGGGAGTTTTCGGTGACGTTGTAACGAACGAGACCACCGGTCTTGTAGCTCTTTACACTACTCTGTGGAACAGACATAATAGCTGCCGGGTCAGCGTTGGGCAGGCTAGGAGGAGCCTGACTGCCCACCCCTGGAGCGGCCGGCAGAGCAGCAACGGCTCCAGCGAGCATAGAAAGAGCGAGTACGTATTTGACCATGTTTGAACTATCTATGGTAAAGAGGAGCTAGATGTGTTGATGCAATATAAATTGCTGCTTGGCTGGACATACTTGCTCACTTATATATTCGCTTTCATGGGCTCTGGAAGAGAGTCATCCCGGTGTAAAGTCTCGACATATCATCAACTCAACTATTCTCTACTCGAAAGCAGCACTATCAGGTCATTCACTGTTTAAGCGATGCACCAGTGGCGTGAAGCTATTAATCCGGACGCTCCGCACATGTCGAAATCCTCTCGTTCAGGAAATCCTTTCAAGGACGAAAATGGATGTTTGGACAAGGTATAGTATTTTAATACACATATACTCCATTTTGGAGTTTAGTATGGCTGTCCTTCCTCCTTTACGAACTATGAGGCGCAAAGGCTAAGCACAACGGTTACATCGTGGCAAGACCAATTAATAGCTAATAGTCTGGAAACATTATTTCCCAGCTCATTTTAATATTAGTTGATGACGCCTTATTTCAAATTTTGAAGAAAGGGAAGTCCGATGTATCGAGGTCCAAAGTTACATCGGTCGATTCGCCCGTCATCCTGCAAACCTCCCCTTTATAACACTAAAGAGACTACGGAGTAGTGAGACTCAAAATCCATCCTAAGTAAGGGTTATTGATGTTAGTGCTTCGTTTGCTAATCAGGTACACTAAGCGTTCCTCTTAAGGGCGATAGTTGAATGACTCTTGGGGTTGGCCCATCTGCACAATATCTCTACAAAAAATAATTCCTCTTTCAGCTCGAATAGTTTCCAGCCACATTTTAGGGCGCTATACCTCCTATCGGCAAGTTCAAGGGCACGCTTATTAGCAGGTTATTTTGCTCCATGGGATACCCTGGATTGTATGCATCTTCATACATTATAAATAGCTCCATATTTAAGCGCTCCAGCTTGTATAGATCTTCGAATTGATTGCAATTTTTGGGATAGTGCTAGATTATTGTGGATAGCAGTAAGTGAAAATAAAGCGCTGATACTTATACATTAGTTATGTAAGTGTTAATTCAGTGAATGATCCTTTAGGGGCGCATACAGCGCCGTTAAAATCGGCCCCCATAAACCTCCGATGAGGCTTAGCTAATGCGCCACGTGCCTGTCAGCAAGAGAAGCTAAAGAAGGGCATACAGTTCTAGACTTTGTTGCAGAACTTTTCTACCTCATATCATCCATGGGCCATGACAAACTGTGTACCTGGGTAATGCGGAAATGATAAAAGCACATACTAGCTCCGCAATAAGCCAAATCCCACCCTGTTCATCAGTAGTTGCAACGTCCGGACGCCTCATCCATGCGCCTAATGACTTGGCATCTTGTGATGACCATGTGGAGAACTACAGGAGTCTATCGATGAGAAAGCATTAACTCTTGGTTCATAGCGGACTGCTGCCGGATATCAGCCCATAACGAGCTCAACGATGACTGGTTTGGAAGGTGAACTGTTCGTCTTATTCTGTGAAATTGCGCATTGGTGAAATAATACCACACCCACTGTGGCTCTTTCCTATTCTCCTTCGAAAGAGTATACATAAGCAGATACGCTAGATCCTATGGTTTTCAGATGCCCATGATAAATAGACAGGAGTATTACCATGCCGGTTAGTGTCAGTAGTTTCAGGACATCAATCAGAACAGCCACTCCTTCTTAGGATCCATCTGGTACCTTCTGTATAAACACCCCTTTCTAATATATTTTGATTGCTTTGTCCTCTGCAATGTCTCTTTTCAACATCGTCGCTGGCCTGGCTACCTCTCTCCTTGTAGCTTCGGCAGCTGCTGATCCCTGGCCTAAGAGAGGTTTGGCTGCCAATGACGATATTCCCATCTGGCAATTTGGTGGTTCGTGGAACGGCTACAATTCTGAGGTCAACTGGCAGTACAATTGGGACAGTACCACTAGTCAGAAGCAGTCCTTTGCTGAATACGTCCCTATGCTTTGGGGTACGGCAAGCGACCACACCACCCAATGGTTTAACAACGCCTGGTATTGGCTTAACAACGGAGGTTCGGGCCATCTACTCGCCTTCAATGAGCCTGAGCAGTCGGGTCAGTCTAACCTTACTCCCCAGCAGGCCGCAGACGCTTGGAGAACGTACATGGAGCCGTTCGTTGGCCATGCTCAACTTGGTGCCCCTGCTGTCTCTAATGATGGTTACGGATGGCTGTCTGAATTTCTACAAGCATGCAGCGACTGCAATATTGACTTTGTCCCGATTCATTGGTATAATGACGCCTCTCTGGAATCCGATCTTGAAAACTGGGTCAACAGCGTTTGCTCCCTAACAGGTCGCCAAGTTTGGCTCACCGAGGTAAAGAAGTACAAATAACATTACGACCCAAGTGCTGACCTCTGCAAAGTTCCAAGCCTACGGCTCTATCGACGACCAGAGCAACTTCCTGCGTTCGGCTATCCCTTTCCTGGACGACAACGACTGTGTCTACCGATATGCATACTTTGGGACTGCGGATAACTCTAAGGTCCTTCTGGAGAATGGTGGCCCTTCGCTCTCACCCTTGGGTGTGCAGTATACCTTCAGCGCTTATGGCAATGGCGACGGCCCTAACTAAAGAGGCAAGGAAGGCACAATTTGTCAAGGATGTGTAACGGTTTCTACGGCGCTTCTACGTTTATTTGAGCATGTTAGTGGATAACATGAAACACGACTGACATGAAAAATAAAATTATATTGCATATAACCCTAGAGAGCTCAGGATTTATAGACAAATTCGATATTATAATTGATACTCGTTGAAGAATTAGAACGAAATACGACATCTACACCCTCTTCAGATTATTTTATACATAGAATAAGTCAACTGGCACAAGGAACAACGGAACACACATATTGGTGTTTAAGTCAAGCAAAACATAGCTCCGACAGCAGTAGGGTTAGAGTAAGCCCTAATAGGGTTCGTTGAAGTTAGGGTAAAATTTCAATTTTAGGGTTATTAATTTAGGGTTAGGGCTGTGAATCTTTCGTATGGTTGTTTGAATTGTACCTTAATTCTTCAGCCGCAATTTCAATTCTAAATTTAGATTTAGGCGACGACGATATCTTCATTAGTAGAATCATTACCCTTGCTAGTTCAATGATGTAGATCATGATTCTGTCGCTTCCCCTGACGCTCAGCCACTGCCAACAAGCTAAAGCCGCACTAAGCTGAGGGTTCCCCTGCTCTGCACCGTGGCTTTTTCACCTTATATGCAACACGAAAGCCACAAATTGGATTCTTCAACAGATAAATTAGGATCCCGTGTGGGGATTTTATTTTTGTACCTTTCTTCCATATTAAAAACGGCCAACACAACATCTTATCTGCGTCAAACAAACAACCATGGCTGAAGTTTTGGGCTTGATTTCCAGCATCGCTGCCTTGATAGAACTCTCCGCAAAAATCGCTGGACTCAGCTACACCTACGCCCGCGAAGTCAAAAATGCACCAAAAACACAAAAACAATATCTTCAGGAAGTCTCCGCCTTGATCGAGGTTCTGTATCGCGTCGAGCAAGCCGTTGCGGAGTCGGAGTCGACCGGTCTTCTATCAGCTCGGCCTGCTAGCTTGAACGAAGATGCGTTGATGGACTGCTATAAGGAACTCAGTCGTTTATATTTTGAGCTTGAAAGACGAAAATCGAGATTTTTGCGGCCTTTTCAGGATCGCGAATTGAAACCGCATATTGATATGCTACAAAAGTTTCGGGCGCTTTTCACAGATTATCTTTCTTCTTGCATACTGTACAGACTAACCTAGAATCATTTTGGAATACAGTGTACTGATTCAAGAAACAGTATTACAACAACAGCGACATACAAGAAAGTCTCGTTAGTACATTCTGGTAGGTTACGCCTGGCCATCGAATCCGTCAAGTACTGATCAGTGAACAGAGCAAGATCGAAATTTACTGTTAACGTGGGTTCCAACTCCAAATATTCCACTTCGACAGAAACCATCTCCTTGTCCGGGAACAGGTGGTTGGTTTGTAGACAGCGTTGCTGTTCAGACATGGCTTAGCAGATCAACAGAGCTTCTGTGGTGCCATGGTCCGCGTAAGCACTCCCTTTTCAACGTTTCCGAGCTTTCAGTCGCTGACCATAACTATAGCGGGGGTGGGAAAAAGCTACCTTGCGTATGTGTTTCCACAGCTGCCATATCTATCTGCCTTTACCTGCTAAGTGATTTGACATAGCTCTGTGGTGATCAACCATCTGTTGCAAGAACGAAAGCAAAATTCTCTTGTCGTGTACTTCTTCTGCGACTTTTCCTCGCAGAATCAAGTGAAGACGATAGATATCTTACACCATCTTCTTCGACAGATTATTGACCAAGGAAGTGGAGAGATACTATCTACTCTCAAAGAGTCATGCGGTGACCCGAGCGCTCTACAGAATGCAAATCAAGTGGTACAGTTGCTTGTTTTAGCAGCTTCTGTACAACCAATATACTTGGTAGTGGATGGCCTAGACGAATTCAAAACGCCAAATGAACTTCTAGTGCATATTCTCGAACTTGCGGAATCAGAAATCCATATACTGGTCACAAGCAGAGATCTACCACAGATTCGAAAGAAGATGGGCACAGCTATTCAGCTGGGTATCAAACCTACAGATTCTGACCTGAGATTATATGTCGCTAGTCGTCTGCAGGAAAGTGACTTTGCTGAAGAAATCGCCAAAGATGGCAGTCTAATCAATGATATTGTGTCCAAAACTGGAAACATGTAGGTTGGCACCTTCCTTTCGCAGGTACCAACTCTAACTGATCACAGATTCCTCCTTTCCCGGTTACTCCTTGATGAATTACTTGATTTTGTGACAATTCATCAGATGCGCAAGGCACTTCAGAGGTCACCACAAGGCCTACAGCAAGCGCTCGAAGCGACTATACAGCGCATAGATGCTCAGTCATCGGCGCGCAAAACACTCGCTCGACGACTTCTTGGTTGGATCATGGTTGCAGAGCGAAGACTAAAATTGGATGAAGTTGTGACTGCATTCGCTGTCGAGGAAGGCGAGGAGCTGCAGCCTGATAATATCCCGAACACTGATATCCTTCTCCAAGTTTGTGCTGGGCTGGTAGTCCTCAATAAACATGACAATACACTCGGCTTGGTTCATGCTTTTGCATACGAAGTCCTCCATCTTACGCTGCCGAAAAAGGAAACTAACCTTGATATCGCTCGTACCTGTGTTCGATATCTCTCGCTGCAGCCCCTCGTGGCGGGGCCCTGTACAAGCTCGACTGAAATGATTAAGCGACTCGATACGCTAGCTTTTCTGGATTACTCTTCCAAGTATTGGGGCCAACATGTCATTTTGGGAGTCTGTGAAAAGGATCTGGAACCGCAAGTCCTGAAGCTTCTGAATGATACAGCACTCAGAAATAGTGCATTCCAAGCACTGCAATTTCGCCGAGACTTTACCAACACAGGAGTCACCGAAGAATTGTTTCAATCTTTACCCAAAAACCCCGAGGCGCTTCACCTAGCAGCTTATTGGGGCTTGACTTACATTGCGGGCAAAATTCTAGAAGCTGGTGCTTCTTCCTCCCCTTTGGACTCGCATAAATGGACACCTCTCCATTGGGCATGTGCTAACAATAAGCTCCCCGTAGCGGAGATCCTCATACGCAGCGGAGCGAACGTCAATGTCCAGGACATTCAAGGGTGGAGCCCATTGTTCTGGGCTGCATTTGTGGGGAGTATTGACATGGTGCGCCTTCTGCTTTCGAGTGGCGCAAACCATCTCACCCGAAGTACGCTCGGATGGACGGCCTTACATTGGGCTATTTCAGGCGGGCATACGGAGATAGTGAAGGAACTCCTTGAACACCACTCCCAGTCCCAGTCATCCGAGCCGGTTTTTCATACAATGAGCATGGAAGAAATTGAATCGTACGCCAATGCAACTCTTCCTGTGGATATAGCTGCTACAGGTCAAGATGCAAGTATATTCACAATGCTGATCGAGCATCTTCAAACCCCTAGAGACACTGTAACAGATGCCAAATTCAACATGATCTGGGAACGAGAACACTTCGACGTCCCTGTATCACTCAATCCATGGAGAACCTTGACGAAGGGCGAACGCGTCAACGGACGCGAATCCAAGATACCAAGATTTACGGGACGCTATGCAGACAATTCTGAATACTGGCGATCAGACCCTAAGAAGTGGAAGTCCGCTCTTCTACTGTCTGCCATTCGTGACCAGCAATTATCATCGGTGGAGTTATTGATCAAAACAGGAGCGGATGTCGATTACGACAGTGCTCTATGTGTTGCGGCTTGTCGGGAAGATCCCCGATACGTGCAATGCTTGCTAGAGAATGGCGCAAATCCAAACATCACGGACGGATCTGGACGGACTGCATTACATGAAGCCGTCATGAACGGCTTTGTGGAAACCATTGGCGCTCTTCTCGATGGGGGAGCAGATATAAATAAGCCTGTAGTGCGAGACTCCACGTACATGGACTACAGAAATAACGATATCGGATTTGCTGGATACAGGCTCGCATTCACCGACAATGGATCTACAGCATTAATACAGGCCTGTGGCTTTTCCCAACCAACATGGTCAACACGTAAGCCATCAAGCTCTGAATTGGCTACGCAGATTACCCGATTGCTACTCTCTAGAGGAGCAAGTACAGGTCTAAAGGATTTATCTGGAAGAACTGCCCTCCATTACGTTATGCTTCGACCTTACCTACCCCTAGTCAGACTACTGATCGAAGCCGGAAGTCCAGTTGACGCAGTAGATTGCTACGGCAGTACACCGTTGCATCTGCTGGCATTGCGCAAGGAAGAAGTTCTTGAGATGCATGAATTGAAAGAAACGGTGCGACTTCTCTTGAATGGCAAATGCGAGAACGGCCAGCAGAATACGTTGGACCAGCCAGTTCGTGTTATGCCCTCCAGTGACGACGAGCCTAATAGCAGCGGAAAGACTAAATCAATGTTATACAAGGTAATCGTTAGGGAAGAAGGACGATCGACAGAGCATAAGCGACTTGAAAGTTTCGACGAAGGGCTAACTCCACTGAGTATGGCATTGCAAGCGGGTAGATGGGAAATGGTTCAGGTCTTATTGGAACTAGGGGCTACATTTCCCGTGGAACTTAACCTAACTCCTATTCTCGATCGTGCCATTGAGACTGTTGAGCCAAGCATGACAAGTCTGCTTCTCCAAAAAGGAGCACATCCTTCACCAGGTGCTATTAATGTCCTAGTCAAGTCATTTGTGGCTCAAACAACGGACGCCAAAATACCGGAAGGAGAAGGCCCCAGCGTTAATAATTTCAAAACTGTCCTGAAGGAACTTGTTTACGCTGGTGCAGACATCAACTTCTGCCAAAACGAAGAGACTCCCATGACACTTATAACAGAGAAGGGTGGTTCGATTACTGCTCTTAATGCTCTCCTTGATGCTGGCGCCGACATTTATACATCATCACCGAAGACCTTTGATTCCATTCTCACTTCGGCACTTTTCGGCGAGACAGGCGCTGTCGCCTGTCTCTTGGACTACGCTGTGGCACATCCGAAAGAAGGTCATTGGTCGAAGCATTTGACCGAATTCTTTAACGAGGATGATTCCATCATGCGCATATGTCTATGTCTACAAAAGGCAAACGCAATCAATCGTACGAACAGCGATGGACGCACTTTATTGCATATCGCTGCCGAGCAAGGTCATATTAACTTGGTGACTTCCCTCGTATCATGCGGTGCCAAAGTCGATATCGCAGATAGTAATGAATTGCTCGCAGTTCATTGTGCTGGGTTTGCCGAACGAACTGCTGTGCTGAAGTTCTTGCTTGAGCAGATCACCGAGTCATGTGGAAAACTGCAAGAGATCTTCAACAAGGAGGACACTACTTCTAGAAAACGAACTATGCTTGATGTGGCCATCATGAATCAGAACATTGACATGGCCACGATCCTTCTAGAATATAGTACGAATCCACAATCGGGCATAGATCCGAACTCGGCAATCAGAGATTGGCGCAAAGATGTACCACTACTCAGCTATGCAGCTGAGAACGGATATGCAGAGATTCTTTCTATCCTTCTACAACACGGCGCTGACATTGAGAAAAGTGACAATTACGGTTGGCGTCCGTTACACTTGGCCTGCTACAGAGGCCATACAGAAATTGCCAAGATTCTGATAGACGCAGGGGCAGACGTACACGCCTCAACTGTGAAGTGGAACGAGCCTTATTACAAACCCACGAGACTATACCAAGACGATCCATGGACTGGTCAACCGCTTCACCTCGCTACCATGAGTGGTCAGGCAGATATCGTCAAGCTACTGCTTGAAAAGGGCGTTGATATTCATGCTAGTACGGGAGCTGATGTAAACAGCTACGACTGTCCTGGGCATGGCCCTACTACGCTTCATCTAGCTCTGGACACGAATGTGTTCTATGGTCGCCGCGGGCAAGCCCTGGACTCGGCAAGGCTTCAGATTGCGCAGTGGTTGGTTGAGAGAGGAGCAATGGTGCGAGGTATTATCCGCGCATACTCATTACAAGATATTCTCAATTTTCGTGATTTTTCGGATCTATGGGATGCGCTTGTGGCTGGCGATAGAGATGAAGCAAGTACCTAGGTAGTACTTTGACTTGAAAGATATTCCTGTAAGCACATCTTCTATTTTCTGTTGCTGGCGGTTGCACTGAAGGTGATATCTCGTCTGGATCTATCTGATATCTTTCCAACACACTAGCAGTGACCTAGAATTAGGGCTAGGGTAGTCAAGCGATGAACGATCCCAAATAGCTCAATAATCTTCACTTATATTATAGGAAATACTTCACATCATTATACATAAATACTATCATCTCAATTGATTATATAGGTGGTTGTCAATCGAACCATGGGTACGGTTATCTCGATCCCATAGAATCATACATGACGCATCCACGGATTCAGCCAGACGGCGCATTCCGCCCTTCCGATAAAGCTACCATATTGTTTATGCGTATCTAATAATCGGGCTTATTTCAATCCTTATCAAGGACGCCGAGTACACATGAGTATCAGCCCCAGGTACATTGGAGGCCGCTGTGGGAACTCCAGTCTCACACTCCTATTATATTTCGGTCAACTGCAACATTTGAAATCGACTCCATTATTTTCTACATATACCATGTACCAGGACTACTAAAACGAAATCAAATCGAACATGATACACACATAATACAAAGCACATACGCGATGAGTAGGTTCTATGTAAGTATGTGGTAAGTAACCCCAACGCACGTCATGCGTCCGAACAAGTTTTCATCCTCCTCCCCCTCCATGCTAACCAAATCCATCAAACAATCAAATTCATTCGATGCATGGAACTAATGCACCCTACCCTCGTTAGTGTCACGATAAGTATCCGCATCAAACCGTTTGCTCCTCTCATGTAACTAACTGTCAAAGCGGCTATACATAACCCCAGCCAATGTGACGACAATGACTGGTCAGAATATTTGGCTAGTTTGTTGGACAACGGCCTATCGGCTCATTTCTTTAGATTGTCATGCTACGACGTATGTTGAGTTTCGATGTGCCATGCATGAATGAATGGTGGTTAGACGTTTTAGGGTAGTACTGGACTACGTACTGATCTATACTTGATGCCATACGGGCGGGGTAATTTCTAGCATCTACGCGGCCTGACGGAGCCCATTACAGTACGAGACGATACTGATAATAAGTATATGGTATTAGCAATGTATAAGACATAAAATCAAGGGTATCATCGAAAAGATGAACTCCACAGCACGAGATTGGGTATCTCTAAGCACAGAAAAGAAAAGCAAACACCAAGAAATGGTTGTGACAAAGGAAATGTATAATACGAGGCGTCTATCTTCAACACCCCGAATGATATGCTGAATGATGAATCCATGCAAATGCAGTTGGCAATGAAGCCGGTCCCTGTAATATTTGGAAGAAAACAGACAAGTTCCCACCAGTAAATCAAAGAACTTTTATCCTTCGCTAAAATGACTTATCGAATCAAAACCGATAATAAATTGTTGAGTTGTTTTCGTATTTGTAGTTGTTGTTGAAGAGGTAGAGGTTATGTAGCGACTTAGACGGTAGATTGACGACGACTGGATCTGCGAGACGGTCGGAGAATTGCCTCGCAGTTTGCATCGAATCGCATATCCCACAGACGAATGCTGTTCATGAGCTTCTCTGTGTCATGTAGCTTTCGGTCGCGTCCAAAGATTGACTCGACAAATTCGCAACCGGCATTACGTCCCATCGAAACAGGAGCGCCGCGGCCGGTTTCGCGCTTGGCGGCTTTGTACATGAACTGCTCACAGTCCTTGAGAAGGGTCTTGAATCGATTCCACAAGCGTTCGCCACTGTCGAGGAAGTCCTCCAAGAGTTCGACGGTCTCGCGGCTGTTGGTGCGTTCGAGAAATTCGTCCGCACGCTTGACTTTGCCCGCGAGTTTGATAAGAAGTAGCCAGAGTTCGCCCGCGACATCGGCCATCGGAGTAGAAGCGCCATGGTGGTAAACGGTCCAGTCGTAGATCCATTTGCCTAACGAGTTTGCATCAAAGACACTTCCAAGCAAGAGGATAGGGGCCTCATCCGGATCCCAGTTCTTGATCGAATATCCGGCGGGAATACCAGCGGCCTCGGCATCGGCCTCGGTAGCCTTAGTTGGTGATTTGGGAGGCGCAGTCATCTTTGGTGGTTTAGGGGGAGATGTGCGGGTAGAAGTTGAAGCACGACGAGCACGGGACCGCTTGACATCTTCTTCATAGATGGGAGGAACCTGAGTAGAAAAAGAATAACGATCAGTGGTCGCCTTTGACTTGCGTGGAGCAGCAGTTGTGTAAGAAGATCGCTGGAAGCGAACGCTTCTTGGCTCGCGGTAGATGTAAGCCGGCTCATCGTCAGCTTCGTCAACCACATCAATAATGATAGGTCGTTTCGGCATACGCGAGGGACGGACGTAATCGTAACCAAATAAACCAAAGCCATTGCCATTGCCATAGGAAGGCACGTCACCCGGCATGGAAGCGCGATGTTTTCTTTTCTTTTGACCAAAAGACGCACTTACATTGTCGAACTTGCGGGATGACGCATATTCTGGGATGGGTTCCTGATACTGGGCAAACGCCGAGTACCATCCAGATTCCCTAGGCGAAGCATAACTGGCTTTGCGAGAATGGCGTTTGGGAGGGGCCCGAGGGGACGCATTGGCTGGAGTCGCATAGAAAGATTGGTAGTAAGGTGAGCCTGGAGGAGAGGTGGTGTAGTCGTAAGCAGGCCATCCGCCTCGGGACGGAGTATATTGGTGAGACATTATCGAGACGAGTGCATGGACAACCGAGAGATGAATATGCTGGATGCGAATTCGAAAGTCGACTCCAAACTGGCAAGCAAAGTAAAGCCCTCAAATGCAATAATAGAACAAACGCAGATAATACAAAAAGCAAAGCAAAACAAA
>NHZS01000225.1:0-83474 GCA_002775195.1 Talaromyces adpressus
AAAAAAAAAGCAGGGAGGAGAGATTGCTTGCTGATGGGAGCAAAAAAAGTGGTAAGTCTCACGAGGTCACAAGGGTTGGTTGAAATTCCCACTAAACACGAACTTCCATCCAACCAAAAGATCGATCGACTGAGTGGTTGGAATGGCTTTGCTTGGTTCGACAATGATCAATAATAATCAAAAATTCGCCGCCGAGCAATAGGCAGCAAAGGGGGCAAAAAAGAGAGCTGCGCTGGGCTGTGACTCTTATCCAGGAACTCCGTACGTACTTCGTCCACTATCGCGACTATCAGAAGACGAGATGATAGCGGGGCAACTGGATCTGGAGGCAACAGAATTCGATAACGATAAGAAATATAAAGCAGGAGGTGGAGAATAAAGAAAATATAAGAATACGTAGATATTTGTACAAATGATTGATGGGAATGGCTCGAGAATTAGATCTGATGCTGCTCTCGCAGACGCTCTGTCATAGCCGGGTTCATCTCGACCGTTTTGGCTGAAAGAGGGAAGAAAGAGAGAAAGACTGCAAATTGGGGGTTGGGGGTCTCTTTTCAAGGCATCTACACTGCGTACAGTTCTGGTACACTGACAACTACACACGGTAAACAGTGAGCTGCTCTTGCAGGAGAGAGTCAGACAGGCAGCAGCTTGAGTTGGTGGTGTATCCGTACTGTTGCCGATTGTATTTTACCGATCTCTGCCTTTGGAAAAGCCGTATCCATACAGTATCAATCTTACCAGCCATACCATGGATTTCTCTCATGCTTCCACAAGTTCCATTCTGTCTTCTAGTTCCTCCCAATCAGAACTCCTCGCCCTTCCAGTCCCACACTCCAGTTCATGCACAACAAATCTCATTGGCCATTGCAAAACCCACCGTCCAAAGATCCACTCATTGTGGATCAACCAACCACGTCACTGCACGCCATTTGCAGTAGCGCCCCCCACAAATCAATACATAGCAGTGAGTACAGCCAATCAACAGCCATCTATGACACACCGACAGCTCCTCACCAATCAGAGACAGCATAATGATAATCGCACCAAGCCCTTTTGTGGGCCATCTTTGAGCTAGCTATTTCGGGTTTAAATCTGGTTGCCTTGCTAACTTCCAAGTGCTGCAGCACTGCGTCAGTTCCCCAAGTCAAGGCGTGCTGGCAAAACTAATCGTAAAAAGAAGTGGTTTAAACCTGATTAATTTGCTTCATTTTGGGTGCGATATATGGCCAGATAGACCGTTAGTTCATGCAGGTCATAATTACTTAGCAAAATGAACCGATTATGGTCGCCTTTTTCCAGCCGATATATGCCGACCGTTTTAGTCCAGTGCCTACAACACTGTCCAAGCCTTGGACAAAATCCCATCGCTTTCAACAATTTAATGTCGCCTTCAACTTTCCCATGTGACTCATGTACGTACGTACTACAACCTATCGTGATACACTATCAAATATTCCTTCATTCCAGGCTGCGACTGAGATGGAACTAACAAAGTATACTCCGTCTCCGAAGGCGTCAACACACAACGGTCACATTGCAAACTGAGTCACAGATGTGGGGCTATATGAAATATACTTCATCGTCAATTGGAGGGTGACTCAATCAGCTGTAATTGGATTTTTTTAGTGCGACTGCTTTTCTTTTTTGGCGACAACGGAGTGCAGAATACATTCCGAAAGAGGGTGTCGCAGGTAAGGCTGATTTTAAACCGTTGGACTCATGACTAAATATGGAAAATAAGATGGTTTCGTCATGAAGATGATGGGCTTTCAGTAGAGCCGCAAAGAGATGCGTAAAGAGGGCGATGCAAATCGGGACGGGATTGGCTCAGCCTCGTGTTTGAGAGTCGACACAGCCAGTGAGAATCAAGAGATAGGTGCCCGTGTGGGTTCATCATGAGATTAGGGCAAGAATATCAGCTTTCCTTTTGGATATCATGATGATAGCGTGATAGTATTCAATGATCAATCTCGAGTATGTAGGTACTTAATTAGTCACCAGCAGTTATCGCAATAGTAATTGCGATAGATATTAACCAGCGTTGGGTGTGTTACCCAAGAACGTATGGTGTTAAATCAAATACTGTTAGCAAATATATATTATTCTAATCAATTGATGTTATCTACAGTTAAAGATGCCAGCCAGCCCTCAAGCTAGATAGAGAATGTCTAAAGCTAAAATAGGATCATTCACACCTACCTAGGTAGATATACGTGCACATGGCACCTAATCTATTTCTAACCCTGATAGTATCAATTAGACTATCGATAACAAGGTAAATATGTGGCGATGATTCCAAACTCCTCAACGAGGCTGTCCGGGTCCGCATCACTATCGTCCAGCTATCAACCCTTGGAGTGAGTTTCATGACCACAGCCCTAAACATATCCTTTAGCGAACTGAGAAAAAGCCAAAGCTGCTCACACTTGGACTGAATTTCGCACCCACACCATATCAGGCCATGATCCTCGACCCAGATCACGCTTCACGTCTATATAAATGACCCCGCGGGCTATACATGCTTCAACCGAGTGAGCCTTGCGCAAACCGGTGAAACTTGAACCAGCTTCGTTAAACAGCCGCTGGAGCCCATTCTTTGATATTTTGATGTTTGCCTGCCAGCCACAACGGAGTCCGTATATCCACAAATTGCGCGCAGACCCGATCGAAGGATTTGATTCTTGGATTTTAACATGTATGTAGTAGACATCTTTAGCTCTTCGTCCCGTTTAGGCACGCTAGCGATAGTAATATCCGTAGTAGGATGATGCTTAAAAGTGCATATATGCCCATACGAGTCTTCCGTACTGAAAATTTCCCCAGTTTACCGATGGAAAAAACCATCAAACAAGGATCCAGCGCCTGGCCCCTTTTTGCTTTCACCAGTTGGGCAGCCGAGGACTTGCAAACCAGGGAATGAGATAGATAGGCAGGGACATGAATCAATCTTGCCTGCGAATGGCATGCAGCCTAGATCTCTGGATAGTAATTGGGCTTCATTCTGCGGTAACTTCCAATTAGATCGCAGATGTCGTTTGTAGCATCTGGGGAATTATCTCCAACGATGATTCTCGAGCCTTCCAAGTGAACAGGGCATGAGCGTAGAGGAATTTACAAGTCAATGCAAAGCATATCTGATCAGGAGTCGAGAGCAGACCGACCTGTCCAATGCCTGTCCAATGCTTCTGACGGCGTTTTGTCCCAGATACCAGATTTCGTTGGCTTCCTAGGCGTACGTGGAATCAGGGCTTGGATTTTTTCGAACTTCATGTTTAGTTTTTTTTGTCAGTAAAGAAGTGAAAGAAAGATGATAAGAAATCACGAAATCTTTGGAAAGGATGGTAGTGAATACGGTGAGGGCTAGATGAGGGAGGAGAAGAAGCAAGGTGAGTGTTTGACAGATGTCGTTGCCTCGGAGGTCTACGGTGTCATTTACTTACCTACATATGAAAGAAGCATGACGCGACATCGATGCCAATCTGAGAGTATGGGCTATTAGGTTTTATCATCTTGATACCTAGGTATATACCTGGGTACTTATCTGTCCGCTATCTGGCTGTCATGGTCGTCAAAAAGGCACCTTCTACATTCTTGATGAGCATCATGTTTAGCTATTTCTTTGTGCAGGATTCTAGTTTCGGAAGAAAAGTCGCGCCTGTTTGTTGGTGTATGTATTGTATGTATGCGCCCTGTTACCTTTGTATTATATCATGTGATTTTGATGCGACTTCTGGCGAGCGCATCCTACAAACAGACAGTGGTTGTTGCTTTTCAATCGGGCTGCCCCCTGACAAACGCTACCTAATCTCCAGCCCCGTTTGCTGCCCCACCCCGGATTGACGGCCGAGTAAACAAAGAAGACACTCACGACGCTTGACGATCATATATCTTTGGCGGTGTTTGTCCGCTATTTTGCTCTGTTGGGACTCTCCAGCAAGGCCCAAATATTTGTCTTGCGCAAGTCGTTCCTTAATCTCGACAGGCATGCCTTGACTTTAATCATCGATCTCACCACGAGGCTCTGCTTCACCAGAACGCTCATCAGATATCCCACGTTTTTAACCTTCCTCTATCTGTTTCAAATCCGACTACAAAATGGAGGTCTTCTGTCGAAACGTGCCCAGTCAGCTCAAGCCACGGCACTTGAAGCAGGAGTTGAGACCAATCCTAGCTGAGCTTGACATCGTCTCTTTCGAATGTCGAGTACACGCGACTGGCCATGCCACTATCACCATCGCAGATGTCGCAAAGGCGCGCTTACTGCTTGCCCGATATCCTCGTGTGCAAAAGGGACAACGCGTTCCCGAGAAGCAACGACTAAGAATTCGCGGCACGATAATCTTCATCGAAGAAGGCAGGAACCAGCCAGACCCGCACCTCATCTCATCGCTTATGGACGAAGAAGTACAACGCCGCAGTCAGCCACGTCGGCCAATTGTCAGCAACGATGTCGACTCTCGAGGGCCTAGGAAATTTCCTATTTTCACGCTGTCTTGTGGTACTTTTGACTTTAGAAGCACCAGGCCAGTCTTTATTGACCAATTCACCTTGTTAGCGATGGGAACGATTCACTTTGGCTCAAACAAATTGACAATCACTATATCTAATCCCGAGGATGGTCAGAAGAACTTCAAGGTTGAATCCGAATACTGGTCGATATACGATGCAATCTACGTGAGCAATCAGGGGAACCTGACAGTGACCTTTGGATGTAACTATGCCCCCCGTTTATTTGAAGCACCCGTCAAGAGCACACAACAGGCGACACTGGCTGCTTTCATGAGAGATCGACGCGCGCCGCCTCTACGCGAGGAGAAGAAGACGAGAATCGGGTTTCTCAACCCATCTCACAAATATGTTGTCTCTTCTTGCTTCGTGTATCGTGTCACCTTGATGAACCAGAACGATTTCTTCAATATTTCGCGCCTTTCGCACAATCCAAACATGCCTGAGCTGGTGAATTGGCGTGAGATGAGATTTCCTGCAGGTGCTCCATTCACTTCTCAGTTGATCACCTTTTTTACAGTACTTCGTCAGTGGAACTTTCCGTTCGTTGTACAATTCCAGCTCCAAATGTTGATATCCAATGGAGAGTTAGCTCCGGAGAAAGTGATGGATCTCTTTCCTTATGTGAAAAAACTGCTCGCCAGAAAGAGACCTCTGGTGGCCGCCAAGATCTTAAAGGGGCTTACGAGAAGGCTACACCACCCAGACCCTCATGCTGACAGTGCTGACGTGAGTCTGGAGGCGATCACCGATACACTTGACGAGATTGAGGAAATGCAAGCACTCGAGTATTTGCAGCCGGGGCAACTGGGGTATTTACATCATAATCAGATGGAAATTCACCGAATTAGCGTTACCCCTACAGGCATCTATCTCGACGGCCCCAACGTGGAAGCTGAAAACCGCGTTCTCAGGAAATATCGCTCCCAAAGCGATTGCTTCATACGAGTTCGATTCATTGAGGAGTCAGGAGACCCCCTGATGTATGACATCAGTTCAAACTTGGACCCCATCTTCAACCGTTTCCGGGAGGTAATGAGAGATGGGGTTATTATCGCGGATCGTCACTATCGATTCCTGGGGTTCTCCCATTCCTCATTGAGATCACGTTCTTGTTGGTTCATGGCGGAGTTTCACGACCCTACCAGTGGGGAGTTAGTCACTGTTAACAAACTCATCTCGAGATTGGGTGATTTTAACCACATTAAATCTCCTTCAAAATTCGCGGCACGACTGGGCCAAACTTTCTCGGATACGTTGACGTCTATCTCCGTTGATAAGGATATGGTAAAGAGAATCGATGATGTGGAACGGAATGAGAGGGTCTTTAGTGATGGCTGCGGCACGATCTCAAAAGAGATTCTGTGGAGAATATATCGTGATTATCCACGTAACGCTGCAGTTCGTCCTACAGTTTTCCAAGTGCGAATTTCAGGTGCTAAAGGAATGCTCTCCTTGGATTCCACACTCAAGGGTCCTACGATTTGTTTACGAGATTCAATGATAAAATTCCGCGCGGAAGCAGACCATAACATCGAGATCTGTGGCTCTGGCATTCATAGCTTGCCTTGCTATCTGAATGCGCCGTTGATTAAAATTCTTGAGGATCTTGGAGTCCCTCGTGACCTATTTCTTGAGCTACAAAGAGAAGAGGTGGAGTCTCTCCGCCAAACAGTGCGCTCACCACAACAGGCGGCCATCTTTCTAGATCAGGCGCATATTGCAAAATCAACTCGACTGTCCTGGTTGATCACGCTGTTACAATCCATAGGAATCAACTACAATCAAGACCGCTTCCTGAAAAGAGCAGTCGAGCTAGTGATTCTAATGAAGCTGAGGGACCTGAAATACAAAGCTAGGATCCTCGTCCCGGAGGCAGTCACATTGTACGGTATTATGGATGAGACTGGTTACCTGAAGGAAGGCGAGATTTTTGTGCCGATTCTGAATGAAGAGACTAAGAGACGAGATATCCTTATTCAGAAGAAGGTGCTCATCACGAGGTCCCCTGCCTTTCATCCTGGTGACGTCCAATTCGCCAATGCTGTTAACGTACCGGAAGACTCCCCACTACGTAAACTACATAATTGTGTCGTCTTTAGTCAGAAAGGTGCCAGAGACCTTCCTAGTCAGCTCAGTGGTGGGGATCTAGATGGCGATATCTTCAATATCATATACGACCCACGTTTCAGACTACAACGACTGGCCATGCCCGCTGATTATCCTCGGGTGCCGGGCACTGAGTTGGATAGGCCCGTGCAAATCGAGGATATCCAGGATTTCTTCATCACATTTATGCAACAAGATCAATTGGGTCGTATAGCGACTACACACAAGATCCTCGCGGATCAGCAAGTGAAAGGCACCTTCGATCCAAATTGCCTGACTCTGGCAGAATTACATTCGACTGCGGTTGATTTCTCAAAGACAGGGACGCCGGTGAGTAATCTGATTGAAAAAAAGAACAATTAATGACATTGCGTTAACGTATTATATAGGTCGATATCAAGAAAATTCCTAAATATCCTCCATATCGTCCGGACTTCATGGCTCCAGGACCTCGTGTACGAGTAGCCGAGAGCATAGAAGTTCTCGACAACGGTAACGAGTACATTTGGAACGACGATGCCGAGAGCGTTATTGATGACGACGATGATGTCCGTCCACCGCTCCGTTACTACAGAAGTCAGCGTGTGTTGGGTGCGTTGTATCGAATGATCAACGAGAAAGACTTTGTCAACGAACTGGAATGGGACTCTTCAAATCGACAAACACAGTCAAAATCCGTGAATGTTCTCGCTTCCGTATGGGAGTATGTCGAACGTGAGACGGCTGGGTTCTTGTGGGATCATTGTGTGAAGGATGCCCACTACATTCGAGATGTGTATGTCTTTCATTCACCCTCATTTTACATTCGGTATTTATTTATACTCATGTTTTCTAACCGTCGTTTAGTTACGAAGACAGTATCCAAGACCTCATGTACCAGTACTCAGACGCACCATGGAAGAGCTCACTGACCGAAGTTGAAGTCTTTATCGGTAACATCATGGGCCAAAATCACAAGCAAACCGCCTATCAGAAAGAGTCATCCAGGGCAATGCGTGACGGTAAGATCATTTCCCTTGCTCGTGAAAAGCCAGTTCTAACCCATCCTTTAGCTTATGATGACCTCGTCAAATGGACCATGTCACTGATAACTGGCCGCGGTACTGACGATGAAAGGGAGTCTCTAGAACGTTCCATTGCATGTTTCTGGATAGCGTTGGAGGATACACGACAGAAGAAGTCTTCGTTACTGCCAAATCAGAAGAAGTTAGGTAGTTATGCGTGGATCGCGGCGGTGACCTGTCTGCATGAGATTGACAAGTTGCAGAGAAGTGCGCCTTTTTAGGTGATACTAGATATGTGTTTGAAGGGACCCCGACTGTATGATGGGAGGCGCTTTTCTTGATAATAGTCATGATGATGTTACAGCTGGTCCTACGTTCTTGACAAGAAAACTGAGAGCTTATGTAGTTATTTTTTAAGTCTGAGTAAATAATGGCTTTGAGGTGCCACCTTCCCATAGACAATCCAAAGAACCCGAATTTACACTACTGATGTGGAAGAGTTCAATCTCGGCGACCAACACACCGTAATGAGACATTCATAGGCAGGGCCTGTGCCATGCATAAACATTTGAATATAAACCATGACCTAGAACGACCTCGGCATTATCCCTGTCATTGACGGATACAGCCTAATATCATCTTCATGCATCAAAACAAGTCATCTGCCACAGATTTCCCATGCAATATAGACAGTTGATATGATGGGTAAGTATTACCGGGTATTGATGCATACTTTTATTGTCATATTGCCCTGCCTTCACTGTGTCGCTTCAATGTGGTGCCGACCCAACTCTAGTGATTAACCATCCTGTACCAAGGCAGACTTCTAGTCGCCTACTTCAGCCTGCTCCTGATGCGAATCTCTCAGACACGAGCATAGTCTCAGTTCATCAGGCTCTACCAGCTCCCTTCAAGTGTTATCAACTACGACACGTCAGCCGCATCTGATAGCTGCACCTTGAGCGCAGCCTTGTCGTGACACACCTGTGTTGTATTCTAATACACGTAGTTACGCACCATTTGTGAATATTCAATGCTGTGTAACCCAGAGCCTAGCTCTTCCTCTTCTACCCCTGCCACTTCTCGCCCTGCTTGCTTCGCGAGGCTATATGGAAGAGAGAATCGGATTCCATCCACACCAACTGTATTTCAATCTGGTCCGCGCGATATCCGCTACCAGTATTAATTTATGATTTATGATTGGTTTGAAACGAGGATGTATCGCCTTTTACACCCTGCACAATCCATGACAATGTATAGAAAAGCCCAGCCTCAGCAGGTTTGGGTTCCAGCGTTCACTCAGCTAGATTCTCGGTGAAGCGTCTGCTGCGTTCCAACATCGAAGGCATTGAAAGAATCCAGAAATCAAGACAGAAATATCATTATGGTTTTAGAATATGTTCCTACGTATCGGTTAAGCCAAGAAAGGCTCAAGAGTCATTTGGAAGAAGTCTTTGGCTACACTATCACTACTTTTTACGTGAGTGACGCATATCACAGCCACCACTAACACAGCCCCGTTGGTGTCCTGACCATATACAACAGGTCCGAGATGATTTCTATGTGGTAGATGTGCCTCGGAGCCTCTCAGAAGTACGTGTAACTGAAATACGGGATGGCAAAGCTGGAACCCAATTCATCTAAATGCTGTGTAGGAGCAACAGAATGCTATCGATGATCTTCGAACTCCTCGCAGGCCGTCGTGAATGATTGGTTCATAATCTCTTTTGTATTGGTTTGGGTTTACGAATTCTGGACCTTCGGTTTGCCCACGAGACCGTGCCACGAGTAGTACAAGGAGCAAGGGCATCTTTCATTTTGATTCAGTGCAACTTCGGTCACTATGTCTTGCCTGATTATTCTTCTTTGGTTGAACATTGCCGCTCAGTCTGCCTAGCTGATCTGTCTTCTTACATGTTTGCCATGCCAATCATGGCCTGTTAAGCATTGAGCCTTCGACCTGGGCAATTCTCCAGCAGGATTCAATTTTCTAGTTGAATATCAGATATGGTTAAGTTAGGAATACGCCTTTTGGGGTCCCATCCGCAGAGTCCCGTTTATTGATATAAAGTGCTAATTCCAGACTGCAGTATCAAGTAAAAATCACCTAGAAATTTAAATATACAGAGGTTCTCTACTCCCGAGATCATTTCTAGCAAATCTACCTATCTGAATATCAAGATGCTTGATCAATATGATATATTGCAAGTGGCGTGTGAATCAAGTCGACACCAATATCCGACAAACCTGATCCGCACACATGCATTTTCCCACGTCCTAGAATCTTACCGGAAGCGTCTCCAAGAGAATCAGAAGAGCTTATTTGAGTCAAGATCTCAATACCATCTTATCGAGCTGGTAGAGGCTCATGATGGAGATGATGGTTTGTCATGCGAACAGAAATTCTTCTCGGATACAGAGTGGAAACTGATATAATACAATGCATAGCATTCAAGTCGACTAGTATTAACTTAGTGGGTGATCTGAAGAAACATTTTCAAGTGAACCGCAAAGACCCGAAATGCCGCCATGTGTAAGTTCACCATGAAGCAATATATGGGTTTGACTAACGAAGAGGCTATCAGATTTATTGAAGCGGCGACTTCAAGGAGTCCATTGGACTGCTCCAAAGAGATGCTGGAATACCTGTTATCTTTCCATCAGGTATCTCCATCATTTTTAGAACTTGTGCTTGCTTTCGGTGCGGGAAAACAGCCAGAAGACTTCCACTATACAAGCTTTCGATATGAAAGCTTTCTAGACCAATTCAATACAAGATTTGCAATATTCCGACTCGGCCGATCAGGTCGGGAAATAAGGCAATGCTATAACCTCTGGTCCACTGAGCCGTCGCCTGAAGGCAGCAATCCGTGGTCCATCCGACAGACGGCAGTCTATCATTCCTTCGACATGGAAACCGGAAAAGCCTTTTGGATTGACATCAAAGCCAACAGCGTGATCAAATCAAGAATCAAAGATGAAACAAGAATGTCTGGCAATTTAAGTGCGCAAAATACGGTTGACCTGAGCAGTTGTTTTTCTGCTACTTTGCAAACCCACCTCATTCACTTCGAGTGGTGCAGGGAGAACTGGCGGCACCAATTGACTAGTCTTGAGAAGAGATCGAGCGGAATACTGAAAAGAGTCCTCAATGCCCCGGTCGGACTTTTGGAGTTGACAACCTCCGAGAACGCTAGCGATATTGGTCTAAATGGGGAGACTGGAGGATTTGAGCCAGAAATAGGACCAAAGAGACGTACGACAGGTGCATCCACGATTCCAAAAACGATTTTTCATCCAAATTCTGCCAAAAGGGGAGGTAAATCTCACCATGAAAAACCACGGGCAACTTCGGTACAATCCACACTTGGGGGGTCGTTGCCTTCAACGCAGAATGACAACATCGACGGATCAAGTCAGTTTAGATTTTCTGAGCCGTTCCCCATCGACCAGCTACAAGATCTTGCTCGTATAGAATCTACACTTCAAGAGATCAGCATGGTGATAAAACTTAATGCTGATGTGCTTCTTGAAATAATGGAATATTACCAGCGCCTTATCAACGACCCTTATTTTCCAACAGAAATCAAGGATGGTTCGTCCACGGCGATATCGAACTTTTCCCAACAAATTAGGGGCATTATTAATGAGCTGAAAAGAGAACAATGCCGAATTTATTCGTTGCTACAGGTTTTGAGCAATGGCAAAAGCATGGTCAGTGACACAAAACTCTATAAAAGATCGCTCATCAGCTGATACATTGAGTAGTTTGAATCTATACTTCAGTTCAGAAATATCGAGATAAACACATTATTTGCAACGAATGCACACCACGGCTCTCTTCGAATGGAAAGTATGACAAAGGAAATGCATGAATCTACAACGAAGATGGAGAAGATGACAAAAAACATGCACAAGCTTGCGGAAAGAACTGAGAGAGAAACCGCTTCGATGCACATCATCACTTTAGTAACCCTTATTTTCCTACCGGGAACATTTATTGCCGTAAGATCGGGCATGCCAGCTTTGAAGTTGCGTAAGTTTACAGATCATCTAACTTTTGACCAGACGTTTCTTGGTAGTGGACTATTTCAGTGGAATCAAAACCAACCAGAAGCTATGCCTACTTGGAAGCCGGAATTCTTCGCGCTCTTTGCCAAAATATGCTTTCCTTTCATGGCAGCCATTGGCTTGATATGGGGTTGTGCGTATTGGTGGGCCACTCGCGGCCGTGGAAAGATACATCTGGGAATCAATGACGAAGAAAGTGGGATATCAGATGGCCAAGGGTCATCGGAGAAAGTCTAAGATTGAAGCATTCGTTCGGCATACAGTTATCTATATAGAGCAGAGTTATTCATGTGGACAAGCGTGACTTGTATACTAGGCTGGACATCAGATTACCCGAACTTCTTGTATGGCTGCGTTGGGCATGAAAGACTGGGTGACCGGGAGCATAGAACATGGAAGTAGACAAAGCCTATTGAGGCTCTTAGATTTAGCACAGAAATTTGATACTATCAGCCTTGTCATTACTTGTGGCGAAACTCACTGTACGGTATCAAATACGTTACACAGACTGGATCTCATCTCATAGGATAGGTTATTAGTGCATACAGTGACTCATTGGGGCACTTCAGCCACCATGTAAGTTGAATCAGGCTGAGGCTGAGTTGAGAATTAGTCAAGCAATGAGCCGCCATGACAGCCTTGTACACATTCCAACCCCTCTTTCTTCTTACTTGCATTTTCTCGCCACCTACATAACGCAGGTCATGCCCCTCGACAACCACTGCCAAACGGCAGTCCCGGTCCTGCGGGAGTATATACTACCATATTATATAACCGTGGCGAATCCTTGACGGGGTCGAATCTTGTATTGTTGCGTGATTGGTTTTGCTGAGGTGGTCTCTCGTGTGGATTGCCTGCTGCAGCCATCCTAGCTGGATTTACACGTAATTATGGAGTCGACCTCTAGGGAGTTCGGCTGCTGGGTCGAAGAGAACCGGATGAAGGGTTTGAATGGCTCCGAAAATGAAGTTTTTTATGTATCGGAGGACGCTTTAAGAAGCTATTGGAACGAGGGTCGAGTTAGCAACGTCTTGTGGCGAGCCGGAATACATCGACAAACCTTCCCTCCGCCGAAAGCGATCATCGAAAGCTATATACGCATTTTCTCGATTCTTATATATATCGCAACGCCTAGTCTACCAAGCTTAGGCTACCTTAGTGTGTTCAATCAGAAAGGATATAACGACTATACCCTACCTTTCCAGGAAGGAAGCTTCCCTGGCACATCGGAAGGATCAGAAGTAGAAGCGAGATTCCTGCAATTTCAGTTCTTGTTCAGTCCAGTCGTACTTAATCCGGGATTGCACGGAAGAGAGCTTGATAGTCGCTGCGTTCTACCGTTGACATTTGAACGACAAATTTCCGGTCGCTCTGCCAATTCGGTTACCACCAAATTATATAAGTTGCACAAGGCTTCGAAGCTTCAAGTGAAAAAGGTATACTCATCCTTTAGTGGTTATCTTTCATTTTGCTCCATGTCTGCCACGAGATGCAAAGTCTGACGTATTGAACTCTCGCCAGGATCTCGTCGTCATCAAAGAGTACCCGAAAAGTGAAATCGAGCACAGCTTCAAGAACGAACTGGAAGTGTATTTATCATTTCAGTACCCTGGAAATGAACGTTATGTATCCGAATACTTTCTGGAATACTACGGGTCATTCAAGCAGAAAGACAAAGGTTTTATCATTCTGGAATTTGCTGATGAAGGAAGCTTGCTTGAGTTTTTCAAGAGAAACGAAGTGCCGCGCACTCGTGAGGAGCTTCTTGGGTTTTTCGAAAACCTCTCTAGGTTGCTTAGTGGCCTGCGGTTATTGCATGCCCAAGATTTCGGAAAAACCAACAGGCAGCTACGAGGGGTGCATGAGGATCTGAAGCCAGCAAATATATTTGTCACCCGAAATGAAGACGGGGGCACATATAAGTATAATTTCAAAATCGGAGACTTCGGTTTGACCAGTTTTAGTCCGACCGAGGCGAATCAAATCAAAAGCCGTGATAATAAAGGTGGTATCATGTACAACGCTCCCGAAATGACCAACTACGATGAATTCTCCCGGTCAGTCGACGCAGGTATCAATCCTATTGTTGACATATGGTCCTTTGGCTGTGTACTATTCGAGGCAGCTGTCTGGGCAATATCCGACGAGAGAGGACGAGAGGAGTTCAGGATTCTGCGGTGCGAAGAAAATGACGACAATCGTCGTCTTCGCGATCAAGGGTATGGGGCTTCGTTTCATAATGGCACCACAAAACTTAATGCGGTAGATGAAATGCTGAAACGTATACTCGAACAACGGCGCGCTTTTGACGATATAACGGAAGGTTTCTGCAAGCTCGTTTTGAAACATGCGATGGTGCCAGAGCGAAAACCACGATATGATGCCAATGCACTGTGGGCCGTTATTCAAGAATATCTCGATTATGTTAGAACACCTCAGACATCGTGGCAGGCGTCGTCCCCAACCGGGAGAACTTCTTTGCCGGATCTGGACAGCGGATTTAGATCTCACTCTTTTGATGATCCACGGACTCCAATTGACTTAAGCGGACAGTATAGAAAATCCTTGAACACATCCCTCTTGAGAGGAAATCGAAGAGTTCAGAAACCATTCAACCACGATATGAGAATCAAAGAAGCTGAAACTTTGGATTATCAACGTTTCCCGAGCGACCTGCCTGAAACGGCATATCCGATGGCATATCCGGGTAACCGACAAGACTTTGAGCAGGGTCCCATACTGCCTCCTCCAATTCACGGAGACCCATTGCCCAGTAACGGGAATGGAAAGAAAGCCGACTCTGTGAAAGAAATATCGAAACATAATGAATCAATCAAGTCTCAGCTCGCCAAAGGAACAAATTCACCACCAAACAACCAAACCAGATACCTCAAGTTCCGAGTTCCTGATGTAATTAGTTGGATAAAAGGAGGGAAAAAGGAAAGTGATGAGCTTTATAGATGCTTATCTGTTGCACTTGAGAAGCTGAAGAAACGACAACAGGTATGTTTAATGATGCGCGATGCGTCGAAAACGCTCATATCTGACTCCTTGTTTCCGAAGATATTTATCATTGACGACACGGCCGCTATGAAGAAAGATCATTGGCCAACAGTTGTTGACACTTTCAGAGCCCTTGCGCATCTCACCGATGAGGTTGACCCTGATGGTATCGAACTGTACTTTAGATCGAGCCCCGAATCACCCAAAAAGCTGCCAAGGTTGTTAAATAGATTAATGGGAGCGGATAGGTTGGTTGACAGGGTGATCTCTCAAGGTACGAAACAACAAGATATAATCTTCGATATGGAGGAGAGCGTCAGCAAAATCTTGGACCAAGTGAAGAAAGAAATATCACGCAAAAACCCGAAAACGAGTATCTATATTCTGACCGATGGGATTTGGGATGATGCTACGAACAGTGACAACATCTGCGGAGTTGACCACGCCATTCGTTCACTTGTCGGAGAAATGCGTCGACAGAATCAGATGCGGTCACATATATCAATCCAATTCATTCGGTTCGGTGACAGTGAGGTTGCTAAAAGACGATTGAAATATCTAGACGACGACTTAGCCAAGGAGTCCAAGTCTTAGTAAGTATCCTAAGCAATTAATCTCCTTTCCATCGTGGATATTGTTCGTGGATGTGGATTTCTGACAACTGACGCGTTGCACTAGCGACATCGTTGATACCACAACTGATCGTTCCCCTGTTTGGAAAATGTTGCTTGGTAGCATAATAGGTACAGTTGACAATGCTACCGACGACTGAAGATGTTTATGGATAATTTGCAAGCCCGAAAGCTCACGACGAGGACTATTTAAGACAGACGTCTATGACTCGGGGCTGAGCAATAAAAGTCACGGTGGAAACACGTTGTCTCTTTTTATTGGATAGGAAGATTTGCTTCTCTTTTCAGGCGCTTACGGAGTCTAGTATCGTGGCTTATAATGTTTCGGATTGGTTTTAGAGGTGCATGGTCAAAGTTGTTATTGGAGTCTGATCGTTGCTGCCTGCCTGTTTGTACACCCAATGCCCCCCTAGTTAAGGCTAGCTTTGCATGAATTGAAAATATTTTGGGCTGGTAATCCTGGGCAAGCAGTATATTATACCAATAGAAAAATGTAGATTCGCTTTTTTCTGATTATGACTGATCACGCGCTGCATTGTACGTTTCTGCATCTTGCCCGGTTAAATCAACTTTTGGCCCAAGCAGCCCGTTGCAAGGACTTAGAAGCCTGGTTCCACACACCAGCACACCAAGAGTTAGTGCACACACCTAAAGAGGGAAATAAAATCTTGTGTCTTTACGGAACGATCAGATATCACGGCCGGGACCTCATGAGCAAGGATGTTATGCACTGCCTACTCGACTCCTTTTAGTCGAGGCGGGTCGCCCGAGAGTCGAGTTAATAATAGCTGTGATACGCAATGTAAACCGAAGACTGTATGAGAAGTAGCGGATTAGTAGGATGACAAGAAGCAGTTCTAGCTTTATAAATGATTCGAGTGAACGGTTGGGTTTGCTGTACCAGACCCGATTGGCCCTACTAAATGACATTTCTTCCACGCTTTAAATCTACCTTCTATGTGAAATATTTCTTGAAGTTACGCGAATTATACTGAGCCAGAAATCTAGTACATCTACCATCGTTCGTGGCCTGATTTCAGCCCTTGAAATCGAGTCAATTCCAAACTGGCGACTCTGGCTTCAACAGCCGTTACATACCGAGTCATACAAGCATCATGCCTGCTAAAAAGAGCAGTAAAAGCTTATACATATATCTTCTCATTCAAGCAATAAACTTGCGTGTCTATTTATAAACAATGCACAAGCCCCGAATCCCAGACTAAGCACTCGTTCAATGTAGAGAATTGCAAATTTTTCACGAAAACACTGAAATTAAGGAAAGGTAACGTCTAATACCTTCCCAAGACTAGTTTAACTAAATAGGTAGCGCCAAACGACGACGTGGCTAACTAGGTATGAGAAATTAAATCGCGGTCAACGTAGTTACAGCGCGGACTGACAGTCCTTTAGGGCATGTGTCGCGAAACCCTAATTTCATCACCTTCAAGCTACATATGGCCACCTATCCCAGGATTAGAGACAAAATTTCAGCTGTAGAACATCTGCAATTGCGTGTTGAAGGAATGAATGGCTGTTCGGCTACACAACTGTTAAATTTGGGGGAATTTCCTAGCTATCAATGCTTAAGATCCTTCTTCCAATACATGCAAAAGTAACAAACTAGTACAGAGACCTTTCGCTAATGGGATACAAGGTTTGTACAACATATCCAACAGGGGGATGAAACATTAGGAGATTTGATATTGATGTCAACATCTGCTCTCTTATTCTATCCTTGACGAGTCGAGTTTTTTAGGTGGTCCTAAGCCAACCACGGATTCTGGAAGGTACCAGACATCCAAAATGACCCATGTTTCTGCAATAAACATTCAAGATATCGCTATAATGTTGCTGTAGCTTGTATAATAACTTGACGCCACACAATACAGAGATATTAGTGCCTTCTACACCCTCATAAGTATCCAAAGATGGCACCGTTTCCATCTGCAGCCACAAGAAACGTTTGACACCGGGTAAGTATTTCTCAGAACCACCGGCCAGGCTTTTGCTATTAGGTAGTAGCTGGAAGTCTGTCTGACATTGATCAGTATAACATAGGAGGTAGGTGACTCGTACGCTTTTCTGCGACATGGCACTTTTCTTTTACCTTTGGAAACATCCATAAAGAACTAGTTAGGTCGTAGGTAATAAACAACAATCCTATCCAAATAATAATCACGTTGATCTATACTTGAGAGCAGTGGTCATGTTCATTACCTTGTTCGATACTGGTGTAAAGCAATTAGGGTTAGGGTAATATTAGAATTAGGGCAATTATTCTAATATTAGTTATTCGGTTGCTGACCAGGCCGACATGTCCTTCTAATCAAAAATTTCTTCTTTCACACAATCAAAGTCTTCAAACGACTTAGATGCTTGGAGTCGTGACGGTTTTGTCGACGGCTTACCAATTGTTATTAGGGCTTCATTCACATTATCCGTCCTATTGAGGTCAGCTCCGACCCTCATACATCCTGATATTAGACTTCTTTCTTCTATACATAAATCTCCATGCTTGGTTTCTATCAAATTGCATCTAATTAGGGGGGAATGTCTATTCGATGCACTCCATCGATTGAACCTGCTCTTCAAAGACATTTTTTTATGTACATACGGAGTTCATACTCCTAGCTACTTTGATTTACCACACACGCCGCCCGCCACTTACGTCTACAGTCAAATACGACAGACAATTCTGCAAAAAAGGGAGTGGTCAGGCTGCAATCCAATCCCATATTTCGGGTCACGGCCGTAGGCTAGTCAAAACTCAACATGAACTTGTGGCTTTGGCGTCTTCTCAGTGGGGCTTATAAGTGATCGACTATGATGAGGCTAGCTGAACCATACTCCGTGATCTCTACTGCCAGCTGTTTATAAGATTATTGGTGTTGACCGACCGCCGGTACCGAAGTGCTCCGTCTAGATTTCTAAAGCTAAATTGAAAACTAGATCGCTCTTTGCCGGGGCTGTGCGAAGTTCGCGACCACGTACGGAGTATTAGGGTTTTCGTTCCCTAGCCTTGCGCTAACACAGTTGCCGAGTGTCGATTCGTTCAATTAGACAGCCCGATGGAGCATAGATTGTTTACGAGATGAACTGGATCCGATTAATTTCAAGCTAAAAGATACTATATCTTGAAACTAAGCTGTTTATGGGGACGATCGTCGTTGAAAATGACTCCGTGCAGCTTTCTTCCCATCTCAGTGTGTTGATCGAAATTGAATGGCCCATTTTAGCTAATTACTCGATAGGTCTTGCGGAAACTTAAAAAATATACATAGTACTACGTAAGAGCTCGAGTCCCAGTTCACTTTTCTTCAGTTTCGGAAGTTTTGACCACGAGGAGCTCTCCAAACATTCTTCTTTGTCCTTCCAGTAAACTATTGAAGAAACCACAATGCATCTCCTTGGTCTTTTTTCCTTATTGCTAGTGGGTCGATGGCATGTCAGTGCCGCTACGGTGGGAAGCTCTCCAGTCAAAAGCGTGGTCGAATACCCTCTCCCAGCCGCCGCCGAAACCCACGAAATCATCGCCGTGAGCGACAACCTTCTACTCATCTCTCAACAAACTGACGGAAGTCTCGTCAAAGTATCGCTTGACAGCAATGGAAAGCCTACCGGTTCTCGCAAATACGTCCCGACGAATCAATGGTCCGGTCTACACGGCCTTACACTAGGCTCTGGTTCCGTGGGCAATTCCTCTTCTCCCACCGTCTGGGCAACTGTCCAATTCGACAATGCTATTCTCCAAATTGACCCGAATGGTGACGATATCAACTCGCCGCCACAGGTCGTCAAGACCATCCCTATTCCTTCTCCTGCGTTCGGACCTCATGGCATATTGTACAACAACGGAACTCTATGGGCAGCATGCAAGGACAGCTCGCACGTAGTCAGAATCAACATCGACAACCCGGATGACCACCAAGTCTGGGCTGTTAGCGGACGTCCTATCTTCATTGCCGTTCACCCTACCAGCGGAGACATCTACTCTGGTCTAGACTTGAGCAGCAAGATCTGGCACTACAAGAACGATGGAAGTGCTGGTGAGGAGATTGCTGTTCCTGCCAATAAAGGAAGCATCCCCGTCGGCCTGCTTGCAGGACCTGATGGTAACGCCTGGGTCGCTTTGTTGGGTAACTCGACAACCGGAACGGGCACATTTGGACGCATCAACGCCGACTCCTCTATCGACTGGTTCACCATGTCCTCCAACATCGGCAAGACCGCAGGTATCATCCACATCGCCTTCGGTCAAGATCCATCCCAATTCTGGCTCCTGGGCTCATCGACCCTCTGCGCTTCTTGTATTAATGCCGTCTTCACCGTAACAATCGCCGATAATTCGACAACCGGAACCGCAAGTCCGAGAATTGCCGTGCAAAACTCGATTGTCTTGCCAACTCAGTACAGCTGGACTCATCGTATCATCTATCATAATGGAGGCCTGTATATTACTGAGTTGACGACTTCGACGCTTGCTCATGTTAGTGGAGTTGCTACCGATGGATTAAATGTCAGTGAGACTTGGGATCAGTATGCGGACTGGGGTCTGGGTCTGAAGGCGCAAGGTATCGATTATAATAACACCATCTCTTAAGGGTCGACTGTCGCGAAGTGACATCTTATAGTCCCAGCTTTGATGGATAGATGTATATAGCCATATTCGGCTTCTTGTTCACTTCGGCCAATTTTCTATACATAATATAACATAATACTATACATACTAATCTTGTGAGAAAGATTTTTGGTCACCTCTTTACAGGCAAAAATAGGAATGAAGGATTTATCTACAATAACTACATCATTGAGAATCATGAAGCTATCCAGGTTTAGGGCTTGTATGCTGAGAGATCGCCGATTTTAGGGTTATGCCGGCTACGTATTTATGATGCTTGGGCGACCCACCAGCACATTACGTCGAGGATCGCCTGTTTGTATGTACTTATTCTGGACAATCTTGAAGCTGTATTGACAAAACCAGGTCTATATGCGAGATGATCGGCTGAAAAAGAAAAAAAAAAACCTTGCATCTCGTATCCCTGGACTCCATGTGGACAATCATGACTCGGAAAGTTTGAAAATTGAGAGGGATCATCTGATCTATGTACGACGTACAAGCTTGACCCCACGATTTTCTTGCTTTTCTTCAGAGTATATTAATCGCTGTCGTGTTACGTCTTTGGAAGAGTTGGCAAGAGGTTTTTGTTTTGTTTATTCATGTCTGGTGTATATAGAAGCACACAATATGAGTATGAGTGCAGTCGAAAGAGTGCAGGATCTCGTCGAAAGGCTCTTTGGCACTGTTAAAGCCAATCCTATTGTCTCCGGACTTGCTGCTACTGCTATGTTGGGCACTACTTGGTAGGATACCTGATTTTGAGCACATAATCGTAGACCATTGGGGTTCACGACTAACTGTTTGATAGGGTAATACACGACTACAAACAATGGAGAGCATTTGGCACCGGCGGTACACCGTCTAACGTGTAGTAAGTTTTATCAAGTGAAACCGTAATTGAGACGCGTACTAATATATCTCTCTAGTGGCTACTGGCGAATGACTATATGCCGCATCGTATATGCTTACCATATACCACGCCAGACCAACCCCGAGACACTGAGCAGTGATGGACCATCATTTCTAAAGGCCGTTCCGGCAAGAGCCGGCAACCGCCCGAGACTTATGCCACGCATACTTCCTCAACGACAAAGACCCGAGCTTATTGAACCATCAACCAAGGAAGAACTCATGTCCCTCATGAGCCGCTTGGCAAGTCAACACCCTGGCATCCTCGAGAGCAGACCGTCACACACTGGAGGTAGAATCGCAGACGGCTTGTATGCGCGAAAAAACAACGACAAGGTCAATCCAATTGTTGCGGCAGACCGCCAATTGGATTACGAAATTGGCCATGCGCATCCAGCTGACAATAGTTTACATCTTTGGTTAAGCGAAGCCGATGCACGGAAAATCATTGAGGCGCGATGGGGACAGAGATTCTGTTTGCCACATGTTCAGAAGGGGTGGACGATGGTTTACGCACCGCGGAATGCGGAGGAGTTGGAGCTGATTGAGGAGTTTGTCAAGGCGAGTGTGAGATGGGTTACTGGAGTTGCTATTTAAGCCTCAAGTTTGGGCGTTTTTGCTCGTACTTAGCTTGCATTGTGCCTACGCAATTGATGATTGCATATTTCGGCCGCAGTGTTCATGTTCATTGTTTTCTCAATAGTCTGAACAATAATAAGTAGATCCATGTCCTGAAGTGTCAATTGTGTACTATGAGAATATGCGCGTATATACCTGCACAGCTATCCCAAATAGGCAAGCTAACTAATCTAGATCTGATTCCAAGCGATTGACCAATCAGATCTATCACATTCGATCTATGACGCCAAAAATAGCGGGTATATCCGGTTCATGAAGCATCAACCAATGATTTTGCTTAGAAATTTAGGCTAGTGCAATTACAGTTAGTGTCAGCTACTGACGCGTTAATGGATTTCTCGCGACGCGTTCGTTGATCTCCAACTTTCAAGGGTATTTTACTCAATATCTTTCTGACTGCAAACTAGAAGATGATACATCATGGCAGCAGCAACCATGTTGAGCACCGCTGATGCAACTCAACTCAATACTCTACGCGTCGAACTCAAACAATGGGAAAAGGCCTTTGCTGATGCAAATGGAGGACGAAAAGCGGGGAGACATGATATCAAACAGGATCCAAGCATAGGTATGCCGTCTTGCCCTAGTCTATTCAAGGTTTCTACTAAGCGTAGCGACGACAGCCGCCAAATACAAAATCTACGGTCGACTGCGCGCCCTCGAGGAATCATCAACTTCCGTTCACAAGGCTGGTAGTCAAGACAAAACACCATCAAAATCACATACTCGAACAAAACGTAAACATGCAGACGTTAACCCAAACGACACATCAGCGAACAACCAGTACACACCCCGCAAAGCGCGCAGAGAAATCATCACGCCATCAAAGAATCACACCAACCCTAATCACCCAGCGACATTAGATCCTTACGACTCACCATCCGTGTTCCGTCGACTATTCAGTCCATCAACCCACCGACAAGCGCAACAACCATCTCCTCTTCCTCTCAAAACCGCCATTGGACCGACACCGCAACGCAATGGCAAAATCTTGGGTTTGTTCGATATGCTCTCTGCTTCTGGGGGAAGTACGGCGACACCATCAGCCAAGCGGGTTGCGACGCTTGATCATGCTGTTGTGCAGACTCCATCCAGACGGAAAATAGGTCAAAAGTTGGATGATATTTCCGAGTCTGCGGATAACGAAGGAAATGTAGAAGGTGATGAATATGAACGTACAGCCATGGGGCGGACGCCAGCGTCGTCCAGTAAGAGATTATATCTTGAACGACTGTTTGCGACTCCGACGACGCTTCGATTTGCGACTATGATGGAAGAGGAGGAGAATAGTCAGCCGCAGCGGATATTATATCAAACCGCGGAAGAAATACATACGGAGAAAGATGCGCTCGCTTCGGGAACGCCTAGCTTTCTACGACGGTCAAACTCGGGGAGATACATGACTAACAGCAACGATAACGATCCCGCTAATCCGCTCAGTCCAGTTGGTGTTCGGAAACATCAGCGATATAACGGGAAGGGACTCAGTGCGCTCGTGCAAGGGTTGCGAGATATGGAAAATGAGCGGATGGAGGATGATTGGGATATTCTGAATGAAATAGAAGCGGAACAAACAAAAGGGACAGCAGGCGAAAATGTTCAAGTTGGGGATAGTCAAGGGCCTCGGGTTGATGCTGCAGGCGAAGATCCGAATGGCGGAAGGGCGTGGAAAAAGAAAGGACAGAAGAGGACTACTCGGCTTGTCAAGATGAAGCCAGTGATGCAGGTCAAGAACAAACCACCACGAGCAACTGCGGCAAAGCGTTCTGATAATACCGACCAAAACAAGGATGAGGAAGAGGATGAAGAAAGCGAGGACGAGCTTCAAACCAGCGCGAACACTCAGACGGTAGATGCCGATGAAAACTCCCTACCACCGACCAGAACTCTCAGAGAGAGAAAACAAACCACAGAAGACAATCCCAATGAGGACGACGCAAACGACCAAGAAGAAGCATACAACGACATTGCCTCAGACAATTCTTCCGACTCAGACTTCGCAGACACCGCCTCCCTAAAACAACCGCTTCCTCCCACAACCAGCAAACCAATGTCAAGTTTCTCCGAGAAATTGAAAGCCGCGTTCTCGGCTGTTCAGCCACTCAAAAAGATGAAAAAGACAGCCGCCGAGAACGACGGCGAGGGCAAAAAGAAACCCTCATCGCCGAAGAAGAGGAAAATCAATCCTGACGCTCATGCTAATTATCGGTCCCTAAAGATTCGATCAAAGGGGCAGGGGAGATTCGGAAGGGGACGATTTGCGCGGCGTTAGTCTCTTAGTTCGGTTGGCTGGTTGGTTTCCGCGGGGTTTATCATTTGCATGCAAGCGAATCTACTTACGAAGTTGACGACTTTATGATCTGTATTGAAGACTGGCGCTGTCATGTTTATTGTTATTTGATGTATATTTATTACAATTATTCCGAGCGTTGATGCATTGTTTCTTTCTGCGATTAGTATTAGGGCTACGGAACTACGACTCCGCACAATATCATAGTTTGTTTGTCGTCCATTTCTCTCACTACAAGTTATGTAGGATAACAGCCCACACCTCACAATTCCACATCTAACCTAACTTTAGAAATGACCGGACAGCCACATGTGCAGCAACCCCTTCCTCATCACATCAACTCCATACCCCTAATCCACCCTCAACTTGAAATGCCAACAACACATCTAGACATCCAAAGCAGCGGGAATCCCATACACAGGCCCCGACTCACTTTCCCGTCGCTCAACGGCATGACCACCATGCTGCCAGCACTCCAAATCCGTAATATCGCACCTTTTCTCATTCTGCTCCCGTGTCTCCTTTGCGTTTGGGCCGCCGCCGTAGGCGAAGATGAGGTTGTCTATGGGTTTGGAGGGGGAGAGGGGTCCTGCTTCAGCCACTACGAAGTTGAGACGATTAGTTTTTCGTGATGGGGGTTAGATGGGGGTTAGAGGAGTGGATTAGAGGGGGGACAGACTGGGAGTAGTTGGTAGGGCTACGGTGATGGTAGCGAGGTAAGTCGCGAAGATGGCTAGGGAGAGACGCATCTTGACTTGTTTTCTGCTTCTGTGATGTGAAATGTATGGATCTTGGAGATGAAGATGGAGATGTGGACTTTGGGATTTGATGTCAGAACTTGTTGATGATGTAGCAACGACAGAACTGTATCAGAACTGGAAAGATGCCCCTTTAAATACTTTCAATCCATCTATCGAATTGCTGTGCTCAAATGAGACTTTTGCCTATGTACGACTGCACTCATGACCGCCATCTCGGGGACCATTGTCATTCGATTCATCCAATAATTTTGTCAAAATGTACGTATCATCATTGCATATACACACTCCTGTCCAAGGTATATACGTGACACCTAACTTCCCCCCATCTGAAGCTTCCAAACATGTCGTACCTGCACCGCCGGTCCAAATTAAGCACCGACCTCGGAAACTCAAAAGTTTGATATCACGTCTGTCCATGACATATATACCCCCTCAAAGAAAGGGCGATGCGGTTCTTTGTCTTGCCCCATTCGCAAGATTGTACATTGTATAACCATGGAGAACAAAGCCAGCTCGACCGATCTTGCGAGTTGCTTATGAGAGTGCTCCAGGTGGTGGTTGCCATTAATTAATAGCCATGAGACGATCCGTGTCATACGTTTTCTCTGTCTCAGAACTATGCCCTTCCCCCTTTCATTGAGCGAGTTGATTTGAGTCACCCTCCATGTCTTACACATATCAATTGATACACTGTCCAACATTGAAGACAAGTTTGGATATCAGATGGAGAGCGGGGAAGGTACCTTATCAAGTATATCATTCGGTAACCATCAATGACTCATTATTGTTTGATACGAACTAATGTCAGTTGCTACTCTATGTAGTGTATCCAAAACAAGTTTTCGGAATGCTGACGTTGGGATGACAATGACAAGTAATCAATCGATTCTGTGTAAGGGTATACGAAATGCATTATCCAACTTTAGGTCCCGAATATGAGAGATTTATCTATTCCAAAGAAAATGGGGGTTGTGGATGTCAAATGGAGAACGGAAATGTAGAAAAGTCTTCCCAGTCGAAGACTTGGAGGAGGCTGTTGAAGTCATCCGGTGGCTGTAGAATCACATGTCAGTATGCTTAGCCTACAAGATAGAAAGCGAGGGGAACTGTACTGTTAACATGAGATCAGATAGATTGTTACTGTCAAATGACCCGGGTATACTTTCGAGCGGCGTATTATGCTCGTTGCCCGACAGGCTAGGCACCTGAGAGATAGACGGCTGCTACGAACGTTAGTACACAGTATAGCCAATTCGAAATAGGTGTAACATACCAAATCAATCCCCTCAAGAATATTCAACCCATCCGACCCCCTCAAAATGCGATACGTAACCGACAAAATCCGATCCAAAATAAGCCTCTTAGTCTCATCTGCCTGATCGGGATATAACTCTGCTTTGACGAGCGCAAAAATCATGTACAGGAAAAAAAATTGCTTGGCGCCTTTGATTACCAGTAGCAACCTAGCTTCCATGCAGGAAATTGTCTTTTCGACGAGGTCGAGTAAAGACTCTGTAAATGCAGGGAGGACTTGGCGTAGGAGGTTGGACGTGTACCCCGTTCGTCTGGCAAACAAGTGCTGCAGAACGGAGAAACATGCTTGAACTGTGCTGTCGGCTGAGTGACCAAAGGAGAGTCGGGCGGATGTTTCGTGGAGTTTGAGATGGCGCGATAGTATGACGGTGGCGACTTCTAAGCGAGCTCTTGATGAGGGCTCGAATAGAGGGTCATCGTTGGCTTCGATGGCAAAGGGTGTGTGGATTGCTAAAAGTGCTTGGCCGAGTTTTGTTTCGAGAACTGCGCTCCATAGGGTGAGTTTGTGGCTTATTTCTCGGTCTGTGGTGGCCTGCCAGAATGGGAGACTGGCTTGGAAACGGCCAAGTTCCCATTCTAGTCTTAGGATATCTTCATAAGAGCACGAGACAACAGGTGAGTTCATGAGACTGAAGATCTTGAGTCGTAGTGGAAGTGTTTGGGTAAGTACAACTTGAAAAGTGCAATCTGTAACTTCGTGGAGCGGGCGAGATTGGGGTTCTTCCGTTGTACTTTCATGTATTTCATCATCGTTGATATTCAACGGCGACGCAGTATCAAAATCCGATGCTTGCAAAGTCGGCGGCATGCCTCTGTCTATCGCAATCTGAGCATCCAGTTCGATAATCGTCGCCCACATGCGTCTTCGCATTTCCTTGTTGAAAAGGGTAATTTTCGGGATGTTGGCTGGATCCCGGTGATAGCCAGCCAGCATGGCCATCTTGACCAAATTGCCTGTAGCCAACCATGCCTGGCTACGGTTCAGACCTTGATTGTTCTTAGCGATAATAAGCAAGCATTGTATGCGCAGAACAGTCAAGTCCGGCCGCTTGATATACGTCGTATCCATCCATTTTTCCGCGTAGCGTATCCAATCCACGACCTGGAATGTCTTACTAATAGTCGAATCCGCATACTCCAATGACGGCTCTGCCTCGTAGAATCCCACCGCAGCAGCAAGCATGAGCAAAAGCTGTACAACAAATGCCGCCGATATCATGTCGGGGTTGTGAATGTTGGCATGCAGCTCGGCAAGCTCTCGTCGAAAAGACGGAATGTGAATCACGCGGTGCATGGACTCAACATAGAGCATGTACAAGCGTAGCAACATATCCACGACCGGCTTTGGTGGGAGAAGCGAAAGCAACGTCGCCGTATTGATACTAGGAATTACCTCTTTGAGCTTGGACTTGAGACTGGAGAATTTGAGCGCATCTTTTGCATTGCGTATTCGCGCAAAGTTTGGATTGTGAGTCTTGACCTCGTGGAGAAAGGCCTTTAGCTCAGGGAACTATTCAATATTAGCATCAAGCTGACACAAATGTGAGCCCGGATCATACCTGAAGCATCAAATTCGACATGATTCCTCCGCCATTGAAACGAGTTCTGGTCTCCTTTCCTCGAATCATGACTTTATTAGGCAATTCAAGTCTCTGCGACGGCGTAGCTAGTGTATGTTGATAGCTACCGCCATGACCGGGCTGGGCCGCATTTCCGTCCGCCCGCCAGGTACTGTTAGCAGGAGGATTAGGCGCATCCAAAACAGTATCCAGGAATCGAGCTCTGGATGTTCCAGGCTGCCTCAAATTCGAAGCAGAAACATTATCATATCTAGACGAAGGCTGCGAATGAGATGCCGGCAGTGGTAATGGTGCCGGAGCTGCTGTCGGCTTCGGATACGCCGGTAAAACAGTAGCAAACCTAGGTGAAGCTCCGGCCGCAACACGACTTGGAGGAGGAAGCGTAATATGACTACTATTCAGCCGGTCAATTCCGGCTACTCCTCCATTTGGTGGTGTTGTCATTGAAGCTGTGCCGGTAGCTGGTGATGCAATGACGGTATTTGGCTGCTGCCAGACAAAGCTATCCTCGTATTTACATCTGTCTGGAATACCGCTTTTGAGACAGCGACTGCAGGCTGGGTATTCGCGGTCGCATTTTAGTTTTCTGGTGCGACATTGAGTGCAGGCGACTGTTCGCCTGCGACGTTTGCGCGGGCGCGTCTCGGATGGAGAGTTGTTGTTGGTGGTGTTGGCGGGTTCCGGATCTAGAAGATCCGTCTCCGCGGCGGCCATCCCGGTCTGATCTTGATCTTCGCAAATAGATGACGCAAATGGACTGTTATCAGAAGACTAACGTGCAGCAGTAACAAAGTCCGAATGATCTTAACAGACGAGGTGGGCTCGTTGAGAATGATGAAATCCGATAGTTGAAGATGGAATGGGCTGATGTTTCTCTGGCCGATTCCTAAAGGGGAACACAAGCCCGAGACAGTGGGGGCATTTTTAGTCATCTGGCCAATCAGAATGTCCGACTGACACGTGACTCGGAAGGCAGCTTTTGTTCCGCGTTTCCCTTCCGACGCTTCATCTGATAAATTCCATAACTCTACCGCTATTAGTATATATTCCACTCTGTCCCTGGTTATTGATATCGAGAAATCATCCATTCTGACACAGTATTACACCGAGCCTGGCTACATACCCTCATTAACTGCCGCACTGCCGTTCCCCGAAGCAATGTCGTACCGTACCTAGGTCCTGTCGGAAGCTATATATATAAGGATACTTCATACAAAGTCACGCATTCCCTCTCCGCATCAATTTGTTCAAGTCCAAGCTGCTCCGGACATCTCAAGACCCTGGTCATGCTCATTAAACACTAATATGTATGCCCCCCAAGAACTCTAGGCAGACGATTTTCCATGTACTGCCCAGGTAGGTATGGCATCTCGGCGATAAACAACTCCTCCGTCTCGGGCTCGGCTTTACGAAGAAGTACCTAGTCGTGCTTGCCTAGCTGTATATTAAAGGACAGCAATCTGCCATTAATGAAAGTGAATTTTTCCCATCTCTGAAAATCCAAGCTCAATCTGATGGTAAATTTGTGCTACACTTAACTACTAAATTAGCATATCATGTTCAAATCCCTCATCTCCCGCATCGGCGGCGACAACAAAAACTACATATTCCCCACCGTCAACACCACAGAAGACGGACCGGAATGTCTCAAGGACTGCGCGGATTGCACAGTTCATTTCCCGGACAAATTTCATGTTGATAGTGAGCGCAAGATATACGGCAAAATCAAACCGTTTGCGACTCATGTGCTTGTTGCGACGGGAAAATCGGATTGGGTGTCGAAGCCGGAGTGGGAGAGGGGGACGATTGTGCATGCGCTGTGTGAGGCGAATTCGAAGGAGGTATTCTCATCCCGGCCCCCTTTTTGAAGCAAGTAGACTTGGTTTGAGGTGGCTGATAGTTTGGATAGCGTCTCATGGTAAACGCCTCCAACCTCTCACCCCACAGAGACGAATCCTCCACTTCTACCGATGAGGAAGATGGGACGACAGTGTTGTTATTACCTTCATTCCAATTCATAGACAACGTCACAATCCCCTCGGTCCCAGAACTAGTCTCCCGCTTCATCGACAACGACAACAATACATCCAGCGCATCAGAAACTTCATTAAAACCACGCGCCTGTCCACACGACTACGTCGTGCTCCTATGCTCCCACAAACGCCGCGACGCCCGCTGCGGCATCTCAGCGCCTCTTATCAAAAAGGAACTAGAGCGGCACCTGCGATCCGCAGGACTGTACCGCGACGCCAACGACGAGCGTCCCGGAGGTGTGGGGATATATTATGTCTCGCATGTAGGCGGGCACAAATTCTCGGCAAATGTGTTGGTGTATCGCAGGGAAGAAGGGCAGTTGATTTGGTTGGCGCGTATACGGCCTGAGCATTGCGAGGGGATCGTGAAATATACGATTCTGCAGGGTAAAGTTGTGCATCCGGAGACTCAGTTGAGGGGGGGATTTGATAGGGAGAGGGGGGTGACTAGTTGGTGATAAACTCAAGTGCTGGAGAAATGGGATAATAAGCGTTCACTTGGAACATTGAAACGGACATATATTAAATAAGCATAGCGTATTAACATCAAGAATAGTACATAACGTCATAAAAAGAGTAAACTGTGGAATAATCATACATCATTCGTCGGATATTAGTATATAAGTCATTAACCAATTATCGCCTCCGTTCATACTCTGAGCGCCAATCCTGCTGTAGGAGTGAAATCAAGTCGTCGGGTGTGTTATGGACTCCACACCTGGTGTGAGTTGGTAGTTGTTTTGACGCCAATCGGTCTAAATATCACATTGATAGCGATTGCATTGAGAGTGATCATTAGACCTGCGACATGGGTCGGCGGGTAGATGGGCGAGCGCGGAGATTGGCGCTTGATCGTCCACCGACAACCGAGCTGATCAAGCTTCCCACGTAGCAAGCCCAGAGGAACCAGAAGAAAGCGCAGGCTGCCTGAGCCTCGCGGCAACGCTTCTCAGATCCCATGGCGATCTCATTGGTATCGAGGAAGGCCTGTGAACATAATTAGTTCCACACCCTGAGAATATGGCAACAGACAGACGTACAGTGTTAGAGCAGCTCTTAGCCTTAGTCCTTGCAGCCAACGTAACAGCCGCACAGAACGTAAAGATAACGTTCAACGCATCCACAATAATCGGTAGTATAGGATGGCCGGTAAATGACTCGGTAAACGTAGCCGGGATCAAGTATAGCAAGAACAGCGCCGAAAAGGCGGCCGTGAACATGGAGAAGTGCACACTCTCTGGGTTACTGTCACTTTGATTTTCGAGGGAACCGATCAGTCCGAGCAGGATGACGGTAAAGACGAATTCGAGAGCCCGGAGGCCGAGTCCGATGATGCGCGGCATTGTCGTGTGGTGTGGTGGTGTGATGTGTTGGGCGATGTGAGAGGATGAATGGGAAGATGATGAGTCAAGGACGCGATGTGTACTTCTTGTCAAGAAGAAATTCAAGTTGTGTAGGGCAGCACAGGATGGATATATGAGCAGAAGAATGCCAGGAGCAAGGGAGGTGATCCGTACATTTTTTTTTCCCTTGGGCTCTTCTTTCCTTGCGACGACGACATGATGGTTACGTCATCCCGGTCTGTCCGCCCAGACCGCGCTAGTGGCCGATCTTATTGCAAATATGCGCTGTGATTGGCTGACGTGTGACTAGAATGATGCTCACTCTCCACAGCAAAGTGTTCCAAATTGCGAACTGCTCGATCGTCTTGATGTCGATAATCCATTGCACCCAATTACTCTTCCAGGGAGGTTTGAAGATGGGATTCGAAGAGACGCGGAAGAGACGTGTAGTGTTTCATGGTTACGAAGATGTTGGTTGAAACTCGTACTGCGTTGTTTCGCAAAGCGCCGTGTGATGAATGCGGTGCAATTGGCTCTTATGGCAGAGACAGCCGCTGGACTCCTGCCAATGAGGAGTTACAATGGAACATATCTTCTGAACTCTACTACAGCGCAACTGCCAAGATATAATTGACGTTAACGGGTATTTTGGAGACGAAGTCATTTCGGAATACAGTATACGTGTTTCGAAATTTGCGTAACTGGAAGTTCTTTACTGGCTGGTCTCTCCTTAGGGCCGAAGTTTGAAGTACTATGTACGTACGCCAGTACAAGTACTATGTATATGTAGAAGCCGGATCTAGACCGTCAAATTTCCAAAAGAACATAGACCTAGGGCTTAGGGCCTAGGGCTTGTTAGAAGGGTTCCGGGTGCTCCCTGATTGGCTCAAATGACAGAGAGTCGGCGTCCGTAACAGGTTAGCGTAATATATTTGACTGAGGCTTAGGAAGGTGCGGGGTCCCAAAAAGGGAAGGCGCCACCCCAGGGCTGTGCGTTCCTGCAGCTCTCATTGATCGATTTTGTCGTAGCCTGAGGCTGACTCACCCATCGACATTGCGCGGTGCAACCATAACGAGCCCGTTCCATATCAGGAGTCTCCGCATTTCCCTTTCTTCCTCAGGCTCTTCATCTCTTTTAATCATCCGTAGACGTCTGAACTTTCTCGTTCTCTTCATCTTCCTTATTCATCACTCTGGCCATCACGAGCTTTGCTCTTGAAGCAGTGAAGCGAAATTGATTTGATAATCAGTCAATTGCACTCACTGTCGCCAATTCTCAATCATTGAAAGTTTTCAAACCAGAAGAAAAAAGAATCTCATCATCATGGATAACTATCACGTTTATGACCAAGGCTTCGACTTTGGTTCGTTCATCAACTTCCCTGAAGACAACAACATGGAGTCCAACAACATGGACTTCCAGTTCCCTACAGAAGATGTTTCTGCCGACCTGAGCCCCTCGGACATGCAGCTCATTCCAGACATGGACTTCTCTCAATACGATGCAAGTCTCAATGCTTTTGACACTTTTGAGTATCCTGCGTCTTCAGTCAATGAAAGTCCCCTCACAACCAACTATGAATTATTTGCACCTCAAGCAGAAGATTTCCGATTCCTGGTAGATTCATGGGCTTCTACAGACCAACGCTCACGTTCTTTGAAACAAAAAAGAAGAGATGCCGCCATCGACCTGCATCTGCAGCGGTTCGCGAACGCACATTCTGATTCTCAATTATTTCCCACAGATTCGGAATTCTCCTTCTCCGACTCGCCTTCAAACTCGTACTCCCAATCATCACAGCAGAGCCCGGTTGCCAGCACGCCGGTATCCTCAACGTCAAACAGCGAACGGTCCGTGCCTCAGACCGGTGGCCGTGAGCTTGTGTTTGACATCAATCTGAACACGGCTACGAATCTACCGAAGAAACAGAAGAAGCGCACTCAAGCGCAGATAGAAGACTACATTAATGCTCGCCGAAATGGCGCTTGCCTAAAGCACAAGAAGCAACACAAGAAAGTTAGTCTGCCGTCCTTACTTTCTTGTCTCAAAGCTAACATGAATAGTGCAACTGCCACGAGAAACAATCCGCAAAGATTGCAACAATGGATGCCAAGAGAAAACGCAAGGCAGCATTGTCCAAGGTTGCTCTACCTGCCCAAGGACTAGTGACCACCTCACCTTCCGAGACTCCATCCACTATTTCTCGTTCCTCCTTCTCACCATCAGTCTTTTCTCAGGTTGATAGCCAATCGTTCAACGAGGAGATTGACTATGCCTTGGCAAGCTTGGATGACTTGAATGACTTGAAGAACGATATGGAGCGGTGGGCCAACTTGGTATCGCATACATCAATGGCAGATCCACCACAACAATACTACCAAACGGAGTCACATGGCTTGTCGCCTGTTCGTCACCGCAACATCGACACGGCGGACGTATCCACCAATCTACAGACCAATGTTGGATATTTGCCACAGCAAGACGAGTCCTTCAACCACTTACTTGGACTACGCGATGGCATCAGCGATGGCGGTTCCCGCAATACTGACGGATTAGTTACAACAGGAGGACTGGCAGGACTAACAGAGGGCACATCTGGCCTCATGTGGAATATTTCTTCTCGACGGCCAGGCGTACAGACAACAGGCTTAACGGGACTAGCAAACGCACAAGGACAAGTGTCCACCCCGACTCAGCAGGTGCTTCCAACGGCCAGCTCGCTGGTGCGCCCAGCAACGTCGCCACGACGACCGGGAGACACATCTACCCTGACCCAGAACATTTCGCCTGCACGGCTAGGCTCGCCACGACGACCGGGAGACACATCTACCCTGACCCAGAACATTTCGCCTGTATGGCTAGACTCGCCACAATCGACCACGATGGTACTGCCAAATGCACAACAACAGCCATCCACCCCGGTCCCGCAGGTGCTACCGATGACCAGCTCGCTGGTTCCACCGGCAGCATCACTGGGACGACCCGCCCAGCAAGGACTACCATTGGAGATTGTTGTGCCAGCTTCAAGCCTACCACCACTGTCATCTGTGGCAACAAACGTACCTTCGCGCCTTCCAGTGGTTGCACCTTCACCTATTACCTCGGTTCTATCGACATGGCCAGAGACGCTAGCACCATCACTGATGGCAGTCTCTGTGGTTTTCACATCAGGACTGCTAACAATGTTCGGCGAACCCCAAGCATCAAACTTTGCCAGCGCAATGTTCAAAGACATCCAACAGACTGCCGATCTGGCTGTTCAGCAATTCTCCAGAATTTCTACAGCCTTCTTGTCTGCGGTGTACTGGATGTCCGAACTTTGTGTCATGGCTTTACAAGGCATGCAACAAGTTGCGATGCTATTTCAGTCGACATTGTTTAACTTTACTGAACAATTCCGTCAACGCAGTTCTGTGACGAGTACTTGCGCCTCGGTGTTATCTACTTCGCTGTCTTTAGGTAGCCCCATGGCTTTGCATGTTTGATCAGGTTGGCCTGATTTTACTGCAAGCCTGGCATCTGTGACAGGTTTGTTTCTCAGAGGAACATGAAGAGGTGACACTGGGAAGAGTATCAATAATGACGCGTGAATGGCCAACTCGCCGTTAGAATATTAGTCAACATACGTGAAGCAATAGCAAATGACAAATGCGTTCCATCAGTACTTCTCATCCACTTAACACCTAACAAGATTATGATAAAGCTGTAGAACAGTAAGTCCGTAGTAGTTAGTGTGTGCTCTCGAGAACTACGTAGATAATATCCCCACTTACCCCCTCTGATTGGCCGATGAAACATTCCATAGAAGCTTCTGCTTATCAACACGTGGACCGATAAGCAGGGGGCCGAACTGCTTAATTTCTTCTCCCTGCTCCCTGTCCTGTGATGCCATCACCATCCCTGTTTATATCATTTTCTATTACAGAATGATCCAATCACCTCCTCAACCAAATTACTGTAGCGATCAAAACGCGCATATCACCCAGTCGTTTTAAAGTCAAAACATGCAAGATCGGCTTCATCAGTGCTGAAAAGGATTCAACGCCATGACGATAACTAATCTATAACGACCCGCTTTCTATGGAATCTAGTCTGCTACTACGTAGATTAACCCGATCCCACGTTGGCACGTTTCATTGAGCTGTGGTGCCATCTTTTCTGGCAGTTTCTGCGCTTATGATGATTATCCCGCGTTGGGATTAGTAGCTCCATTAGCTGTGAGGGGGATAAATGCTTTTCTCTTCCCTCTTCGTTAGCTTCTCTTCTTTTCCTTCTTTGACGCATGCAAATCGGGAGTAAATAGTGAGGTCTCATCTGCACACCATGCAGTTCCTCACCCTCATTTCCAGCCTACTGGCTATCGCCAGCACGGCTGTAGCTGCCCCCGCTGCTCGCTGTGCTGATTCAGAACCGTCGATGACGACAGGTATCGAGTCGCTTCTGCAGCGCCGATTGCCGCAACATGCGGAGAAATTTGAGTTTAGTATTGTGAATGCAACCTCCCTAGGGGAGAACGATGTATATGCCGTATCGAATGGGGAGAATGGGAAGATTAAAGTTGTGGGTAGTTCGTTGAGTGCACTGGCTACTGGGTATGTCTATTCGACTGGGTATGTCTATTTCGAAAGTTTTGAGATGCTGATGATAGTAGATTGCATCGCTATCTGGCTGATGTCGCTCATGTCGACATCTACTGGTTCATCGGTAGTCGTCTTGACCAGATTCCTGCCGGCCAACTTCCAAAGCTTGACGAGACTTTGACGGGATCTAGCGTTGTGCCGTATCGGTATCATTTCAACACTGGTATTTCCTCTATTTATTTACCCTTTCGGTATCTCAAAACTGACGAATGTAGTAACAACATCGTACACCGCCGCATTCTGGTCCTGGGAAGACTGGGAACTCCAACTCGACTGGATGGCACTTCGCGGCGTAAACCTACCCCTAGCCTGGATCGGCGTCGAAAAGATCTTCATCGAAGTCTTTCAAGAACTTGGTCTGACTGACGCCGAAATTAGCGATTTCCTCAGTGGACCTGCTTTCCTTGCATGGAACCACTTCGGTAATATTCAAGGGTCGTGGGGTGGTTCGTTGCCCTTTGCATGGGTTGATAGTCAATTCGAAATGCAGAAGAAGATTGTTCAGCGGATGGTTGAGTTGGGTATGACACCCATTCTGCCTGCGTTTCCGGGTTTTGTGCCCAGGGCGATTACGAGAGTGCTCCCAGATGCGGATGTTATTAATGGATCTGCGTGGGAGGCGTTTCCGGCTTTGTATACGAACGATACATTTATGGAGCCTACAGATCCTCATTTCACTGAGATTCAAAAGAGTTTTATTTCCAAGCAGACTGCTGCGTATGGGGATGTCACTACTTTTTACACCCTGGATCAATTCAATGAGAACAACCCGTCGTCTGGTGACTTGAGTTATTTGAGGAATGTCAGTTCAGGAACTTGGCAAGCACTCAAAGCCGCCGCTCCAAACGCTACGTGGGTCATGCAGGGATGGCTGTTTTCGAGTAACTCTGCCTTCTGGACCAACGATCGCGTTGAAGCGTACCTAGGTGGTGTGACCGTTGACTCGGATCTGCTGATTCTAGATCTCGCATCTGAGTCGCTGCCGCAGTGGCAGCGCACAAACTCGTACTTTGGCAAACCCTGGATATGGTGCCAGATCCATGACTATGGCGGTAACATGGGATTCTACGGGCAGGTCATGAACATCACCATCAACCCGATTGCTGCACTCAACAATGCAACAAGCTCTCTCGTCGGATTTGGTCTGTCCATGGAGGGACAGGAAGGTAACGAAATTGTCTATGACCTATTACTCGATCAAGCCTGGAGCGCGACACCGATCGATACAGCCACATACTTCCACGACTGGGTTACCGCGCGATACGCCGGTAGCAAATCCATCCCTACCGACATCTACAACGCATGGGACATTTTAAGGACAACAGTCTACAACAACACCAATCTCGCATCCAACGCCGTCCCCAAGGCAATCTTCGAGCTGATCCCCAGCACATCCGGTTTGGTCAACAGGACAGGCCACCACCCAACGACCCTCAACTACAATCCGGCCGACATGGTCAAAGCATGGAGGCTGTTTTACAATTCTGCGTTTAAGGAGTCATCCCTCTGGCTCAATCCGGCCTTTGAGTTTGATCTCGTCGACATGTCTCGCCAGGTACTGGCGAACGCCTTTATTCCAGTCTATCAGGATTTGGTCGCTGTGTGGAACACCACCAACTCCTCAACAACTAAAATCCAAACCATCGGTGAAGAACTAATCGGTATTTTGGAGGCCGTCGATACTATCCTCAGCACAAACGAGAATTTCAAACTCTCCACCTGGATCAACTCCGCACGCATCTCCGCGGGCCAACGGAGCCTAGAAGACTTCCTAGAATACGACGCCATCAACCAAATCACCCTCTGGGGCCCTGCGGGCCAGATAAGTGACTACGCATCCAAGTCCTGGGCCGGACTGGTATCGTCATACTACATCCCGCGATGGGAGAAGTTTATAGAGTATTTGGTCGACACGAAGCCGGCGCAGTATAATCAAACGGCGTTTAAAGCGGAGTTGTTGCAGTGGGAGTTGCAGTGGCAGAATGATACTATTGCTGCTGCTGGGCAGGATGGTGTGGATGATAAAGTTGCTGGGGGTGTGGAGGTGGCGTTGGAGGGGTTGGTTGCGGTGTGGAAGGATGTTTTTTCTGCTTGATTGTGAACAAATATGTTGATGGGGTGGTTGTAGATATGTAATATGTAATAGTACGATGGATTGTAGAAAAAGCTATCTACATAATGTGCACGTGGTATGTACACATCCCTTGCTAGATTCAACCGTTGGTACCCGCCCTCCAACTCTGTTCAAACAACAAGCACCAACATTGAACTCAATGCCAAAATGTACACAGACGAAGATCCAGAAACAACGAGACCAAACACCTCAAAACAACACCGACAAAATGCATCACACAACCCGCGACTCACTCGCAGACAGAAATCGAGGCAATTCTGTCGCGTCGTGGTAATCATGTACGGACGTCCATCCTCCAAAGCATCCAATTCCAGCCTGGTGTAAATCTGATTAGCGTTCCCCGCTGTTTGTTTCTATGTTTGCTCGGACATTTTCAGTTTCTTCTATACATACTTCATTCTACTATTTATGTTGTTGATAATACATGCTGATTTATATAGACCACTCCTACTCTTCCTCACAATCATTCTGGCAGGATTCATGGCCATGAGCGAATCACTAGCCACGGCGAGCCGCAACGCAGAATCGTATTTGACATACTCCACAGTGAAGGGGTACTTTTTGCAGGACGAGGAGGATACGGATTCAAGTAGATTCGACTATGTATGTTTCCTCTCTACGTCGGATAAATATCCTGGTGTTTATAGAAGATTAATTGTTGGTAGGTTGCAACTAATTTCGGCCTCATTAATCGGACATATGATTATGAGGCGGCCCTTAGTGCACGACACGAAGGACATGAAGATGAAGCTGAAATCGAACAAACGGCACAATGGTCCCGCTTCGAACGACAAGTTCGCACTTTAAATGAACAGGCAGAACCAAACGTGGTGTATAAAGTGCTCTACCTAGGCCGTCATGGCGAGGGCTTCCACAACGTCGCGGAGAGCTGGTACGGCACCGATGCTTGGGATGTACGTCTCCTCTTCCCCCCCGGCACAACAAACCCAACCTTTTTNACAGAAGGGAAAAGTGCTACTGGTCCCTCCAAGATGGCAACGAGACATCAACCTGGTCCGACGCACGATTGACACAAGTCGGAAAAGCGCAAGCGCAGACCGCGCATGATGCATGGAAGAAACAGATTGAGTCTGCAATCCCGTTTCCGGAGATGTTTTATGTTAGTCCCCTGAATCGATGTCTTGAGACCGCCGCGATCACGTTTAGGGGGCTGGAGAAGGAGGTTGTGAAGCCGTTTAGGCCGACGGTTAAGGAGGTGGGTATCCAGTGGTTGGTGCCAGGCAGGGGCTAGAAATTGAGTTAACTGACTGGATACAGTTGGTTCGAGAAACCATTGGAATACACACCTGTGACCGTAGGTCCAGCAAAGCCGCCATTCAAGAAGAATACCCGGACTACATAATCGAAGGAGGTTTCGCCGAGAACGACGAACTCTGGCACCCCTCCCAGCGCGAATCGGAATCCGCACTCAACGCACGTCTCAAGTCATTCCTGGACGATGTCTTTAATGCGAAAAGCGAGAAGAATACATTCATATCCGTAACCGCGCATTCGGGCGCTATTACCTCTATTCTGGATGTCGTGGGCCATAGAAGGTTCAAACTACAGACTGGAGGCGTTATTCCTGTTCTTGTAAGGGTGGAGAGAGTCCCAGGAAAGGAGCCGGAGAGAGTTATTGAGCCTCCTACGGGCGTGCCGGAGTGTAAGAGTGATCCGTTGGCGGCGGGGGGGAAGGGGCCGTTGCAGGTTAGGGAGGTTGTTGACTATTGACTTGTAGGTTTTTTACAAAGTTAGATAGAGTTAATGAGATATTCATTATCGTTAGGTATCCTTTGAACTAGCGTTGGTATCATCTGAATAGTCAAGCATTGAGAACATGAAATCATGAAAAAGCATCATCGCCCCCTTAACACCACCTAGTTACTAGCTTTGCAAAGAATGCATGTCTATCGATCATCCATGTCCAGAACCAATCCGATCCCCGAAAAAGGGTAATTCCAAATCACCCACAATCTCAACCAAGGCATCTTCGTACCGCTGGCGTTCGGGATTGGTGAGCATGTCGAAGTATTTCTCTCGCAGACCGGATTTTTCGAATTGAGAGCGCAGATCGTTATTGGGGTCGCGGTTGGTGTCGTTGTCGGGCATGTGGTCGAGGATGTCGGTGTTGGTATTCTTGATGTCACGATTAGACATGTTCAAAGACTGAGCCTGGGGGGATGATGGAGATGCGTCCTCGATCGATGCTACTGCCGACGAACCAGAAGAAGAAGGTGGAGGGCTCGACATAGTCTGCGCTGAGTTGTCGTTCAGAACAGAATTGATGCGCATGACATCTCGATTTTCAACATGCTGGTGCTGGACAGGAGAAGAGTTGGCTGCATGTTGTTCTGTTGTCGTGGTTGAAGCAGTGTCAGGGCTGTTGTATTTAAGTCTAATGACAAGACTGTGATGAAGACCGTTGACTGGTGCAGTAATCTTTGAGTCATCACCCTGGGTATCCAGAGCTTCCATGGCGCTCGTAATAGCAGCTATCGCACCTGGATGACGATAATATTTGAACTTGAGTGGTGTACACTTCTTCTTCTTCTTGATGATTGATTTCCTGACTTTCTGTTCGTTCTTTCCGCCTAGTCGTGAAGAAGAAGTAGGCAAACGGGAGAGAGTGAGTTTGCGTCGAGGATTGCGTTTGAAAGTGTCTGGATTCGTGCTATCTAGCAAGGATAGATTCTGGAAGAGGTGGGTTGCGTCGTGATGATGGTGGGGATGGGAGCCATGGACGCCTTGGAGGAGAGCTGATGGATGGTTTGTGGTGAGGGATGGGCGTGGTGGCGATGAGGAAGGGAAAGGAAAAGAAGAAGATTGGAAACCAGAAGAATCCTTACAGGTATGTGACTCGTTTGTAAGGTCAACGTCGTCACCAGGCACAAAAGGAGGCTGGGATTGACTCATGGCTTGTGGAAATCCGTTTGTCAAATGGGCAACATCCGTTTGTTGGGGCGAAGACTTGGTCAGATCTACGACCATACCTTCTCGCTTTGGGGAGCGCATCGCTCAGATATCAAGTTTGATACAATCACTGACAAGGCTCTGTTTGTCGTCCACGAATGCATTCAAAAATTGCATATGGTCCAACCAAGAGGTGGTGACTGAGAATAGAGGAGAAGCAGAGTACGTGAGAGCTAGGACTCATATATAAGTATGATACTAATGATAGACGCTGACATTGGGAGGAGTATACCCCAGGTAAAACAAGTTCCCCTGGCAAAGTCCGCTGTGTTGACTAGACAATGTGGTCAGTCCCTACCATACCCTCTCTCGCATAGATAATGAGGCATCTGTTGCTGTGACAAAGGATACTTAGGTCGCTTTGAAGGGAGTGGCGCACTCCGAGCTTTGGACGGTTGTGACCAACATCGAGGCAGTACAACGTATCTATGATCGCACCGTCCGGTAATTGTCATAATATGATTGATTTCTATAGTACAGTCGGCCAAGATTGGTAGATATAAAGACAAAGGAGAAAGAAACCCGTAAATGGCGACAAGCTCAAGCGGAATACACAATATAAGACAGAGACAAATGATTACCAGCTGTAGTACTGGTTCTGTTGCGACACAGGTCGATCCGGCAATTGTGTCCACAGCTGAGATTTACGCTGACGCAGCGCTCTCGTCTCTCGGTCCTTCCATTCGCGAATTCTGGTCTTTTCTTCCTTGAGCATCACCGACAGACCGGTATACGGCAGGCGCAAAATGTTGATCTTTCCTCTGGCTCGGTGGTCGTATCCCTTGTCAAAGGGACCTCTGTTCACCCATGCCTCTGAAATATAAATCGATGTTGGGTCGGTAATGGTGTGTTTCTCGCCGTCTTTCAAAATGACAGTGATCGGTTCGATCTTATTGGCCGAGTCGCTTGCTTTGCCAAGTCCCATACCGAAACGGACGATAGCTGTGTTCTTGGCGAGCTTCAAATGTTCCAAAACATCCTTGGCGGCTTTCTTCTTGCTGAATCGCATTTGCAGAATGGCTTCGTCGATATTCTTGCCTGCAATCTGTCGTGCGAGCGGAGTCAACTTCTTGACCGATGTCTTAAACCAATGAGACTTGACAAGCGATTCACGCTCTGTCGCCGCAATAATCTCCTGTTTTGTCAATCGGCCCCGTTTCCGAATCTCTCGAATGATCATTTTTCGCTCCCATCGTTTGCGTGCTTCGGGTTTGGGGTCAATTACCCTTTGCATATTCTCCCACGACCGTTCTTGCAAGTTCGTAGGTACCTTTCCATCAATTGTCTCTGTTTCTTCAATTTCGCCAGTAGCCTCATCAGCAAAAATAGATTCTTGACCCAAAGAACCTGATCGCTGAAGTTGTGGTGGAGGTTGGGGTTTCCGTGCCGGCTTGTCTCCTGGCTGTGATGGTCTGCTGAAGATAAAACCTTTCATCGACTCCAATAATGAGGGCTTTTTAGTAGGCTTGCTCTCCGTTTCAATTTTGTTTTGCTCGACTTCGGCGCGTAATGGGCGAGTATAGCTAATTGTTCGTCGGGATACTAATGTCGAGCGCGCTGGTAGCCGTCAATTCCTGCATCAGCCATAAAAAGCATGGTGAAAACTTACAGCTCTGTATAAGCTGCCTATAAGGCAGACCAGCGCCCCTTGAGGCCATGATGAATCGCAGCAATTGTGATAGAGTTGATCAATGTCTTGTGGTTGGACGTGGTGAAGCAAAAAATGTCAGCCGGGGAAGGAAGGTCTGGTCTTGGCACGGAGTGCAAGACAAACAAAACAAACACTCCGGCCCGGCATTCGGCGCTGACATTTTTTTCCCGCGGCGAGCGCATCCAATAAATCCTCCCAGATCTATACAACTTCGACACATGCGTTTTCTTGTTATCCCTACTTTTGCAGCGTTATATCGCCTTCGTTAGAATACCTGTCATCTCATTTTGCTCTGCCTCAATACTCTACTTGCCAAAATGGCGCCCTCAAAGCAAATCACCGTCACGCCTCGATATCTCCTTCCCCGGTTGACCTGGAATGGCACACCCCGCATCACCATCACAGCCATCCAAGGCGCGCCCATTTCAACCATCCGTTCGCAAGGCAATAAAGCAGAAGAATATCAGTTAAACAGTCGAAAATATCATACGCCGTCGGCTCCAGTGCGCAGATCTTCGGTCTCATCCTCATCTCGCTTCTCATCCTTAACAACGTCATCGCCTACAACAACTTCTACGAATACCGACAGCACACCTATCCGACATAATGGTGTTTATGTTGCTGCGTTCAAACCTGCGCGGCGCGCATTCCATGCATCGGCCGTTATGAGCCGTGACCACCATTTTGATACGCTGAAATTCGTGCAAAGACTCAAGATGGAAGGATTCAGCGAAGAACAAGCGGTTGCCATGATGAAGGTGCTTAATGATGTTATTCAAGAATCAATCCAGAACTTGACAAGGACGATGGTTTTAAAAGAAGGTATGATTTGCTGAAATATACACGGATCTTCTAAACAGAGCTAACATGCCTGCGCATAGACTCCGAGCGCGCAACATATACCCAGAAAGTTGATTTCGCAAAACTGCGGTCCGAATTATTGAACTCCGACTCGACAGAAGCACAATTAACTCGCTCCTCTCACGAACGAATAGCAGCAGATCTGGCCAAGATGAACTCCCGATTACGAGACGAAATCAGCCGTACACAAGCCTCTGTTCGATTAGATTTGAATCTGGAGAAAGGCCGTATTCGTGAAGAGGCTAATAGTCAGGAGATGCGAATCAAAGAGACTGAGACGAGAATCGAGCAGGAAGTTGCCGGATTGAGAGAACGAGTGCAAGTTGTGAAACAGTCGACTTTGCAATGGCTAGTGTAAGTCTATTGATTATCCTACTTTTGTCCTTCAATTACTGACTTGTGATAGTGGTGTCTGTACTGGTACCGCTGCCCTTATTATCGGTGCTTGGCGCTTGTTTATGTAGACCCATTTGTTTGATTAAAGGCTGGAAGATTAGCGCCACTCTTTTCTTCATGTTCTTTTCATTTGTACAATACTAATTGACAGGAGGCAATACTGCATAGACTTGACCAATCAATCATTGATATTAGCGACATTTGAGTCTGGCAAGGTCTATAATTTGCTCACAAATTAGGAGGTCAACGTAAATTCTTTCTTTTTATGAAACAATGACTATCAATATGTTATTATACACGATAGTTTAATAGCGCCGGAAAAGTTTGAACGATCATTTTTTCTGCCCTCGCTTGCCACGCTTCCTTGTGGCAGCAGTAGCAGCAGAACTTCTGGTGGATGTTGACTTGGTCACCTCAGTGTCAGCGATAGTGTCCTGCTCATTGGCGTCCACATCGTCCGATCCTTCAACAGCTTCACCAAGCTCCTCCGAGTCCTTTTTACCGAGTGCCCTGCGATACACCCAACGTGGCAGACGGAATACAAACGTGTCCCGGATTGCAGGTCTTGGGATTTCATCAACATCCAACAGGAACTCCTGCTTCTCGCCCTCCTCTGTTTCCTCTTCCAAGAACACATTTCCAATCGAATCTACGACCAGAATCTTTCCATTCTCCGCGTAAACACGCTTCTTAGTGCCAGATGCACCCGCCACATTCTCACTGACGGGGGTAGCTGTGCCAGACCCCGGTGCCGAGTCACTCGGTCCAGAACTCTTGTTTCCCTTTTTGCTCTCCTTGCGGCTCTCGCGCTCCATCATACGTTTCTGTCGACGGTTCAATGCCATAGCTGCTGGTGATTCTTCGACCTCTGCTTGAGGTGCGGTAGCCGGAGTCGCAGTTGCAGTAGCATCGAGACCGGGAATACCGCCCAATGCTCGTTCATCTCCCCAAGCAGCCTTCCTTGCATGGCGAATATACCTCTCCATAAACTCCCTCTGTCGTCTATAAGAAAGCACAAGAGCTATATAGTGCCCAAAGCCCCCAAACGCAACAAAAAGGCCTAGCAGCACGCTCCCAAGACCCGGTCGGAATCGAGAGTAATAGTATCCCGTACCCTTCCACGTCGGGAAACCATACTTCATGAAATGATCATATCTTTCACGCGAGGGTCCTCGAAGGATATTCGCAACGGTGTTGAGTCGTGCGGAGCGCTCGGTGGCCTCTTTGACGGCGTTCGCGATTTGACGTTCCGATGGGGCCTTGGAGACGTGGACACCTGGTCTTTTGCCCTTTTGTTTGCCGTCGCCTCGTGAGCTGTTGGCGATGAAGGAGCGTTTTACTTTGTCGGGGTGGAGTTGTTTGGATTTTTTGCGGTAGGCTTTGTTAATGTCATCTTGATTTGCGTTGGGTGCGACTCCGAGGAAGTCTACACAGTAGTCCAGTGTCAGTACATATCGGATGATTTGCCTTTTAGTAATTCGTACCGTAGAATGTGACATTGGGGCCTTCTTTGGCTAGAATCTCATCTCGAATCTGAAAGATCTCGTGGTCTAAGAAAAGCTTCTGGTCAGTTTAGGGTCCGCAGAATCTAGACACGTTGTAGGAAGCGTACCTTCTTTCGTCCAGGCCGCGACGAATACAAAAAGAATGGTCACGACCAAGAACTGAAATGCTGTATGCCGCATGATGAACAGTCAAGTTGTCAACATACGAAACACACAACTTCATACGGACACATGTCAAATTGTCAATGTTGTCTCATTAATTTGGTCCAGACAGACATGCGCTTTACTATATCAGGTTAGATAGATCAACTTGAGTTTGAGCCAATCACAATTTGAGATTTCTTGATTTATAGATCTATCGTCTTTTCTCCTTTTCAACATTGCTCGTCAATCTCAGTCTATCAATTCAATCACTGCTAATTACTTGTTGCAAGCTTGTTACCATCAGTCTGATCTATGCACTCCCATCTTTTCAGAGCACCACATCTCGTTCGACTGCATCAAGCACCTCCAGCGGAAGCTTTCATAAACAACTTCTCGCGCTTCATAGTAAGACTCAGCAGAGTCACCAAAGCACCTGCAGCCATTACCAGAATATATGCATTATTCTGAGCATCGACAATGACCTCCAACACCCGCTCCTTGACGGCTGGAGACAGACTCTGCAAAAGAGTAGACCGTGCTCCGGCAATTGTCTGCTCAATCTCTGCAGCTGGAATGTTTGGCAGAATGGCCTTGATACCCTCTTCACTCTTGTTCAAGAATACGGCATTAGCGATAGCTAGTGACAACGTGATGCCAGTGATTTGAGCGCATGAGATGAATCCAACAGCAGCAGGGATCATGTGAGGCTCCACAAGGGCTTGGGCGACTGAGAAGGATGTTTGAGAAAACAAGCCTACACCGAAACCGATCAAGACGGTGTATCCGTAGATATGAGAGACGGACGTTGAGAGGTCGACGGTATACATCAGTGCGGCGCCAATAACGACCAGGATCCCTCCGGCAAGATACCAAGGCATGTACATTCCGTGCTTTGAGAGGACGGCCCCATTGGCAATAACCGCTACAATCATAATGAAGATGAACGGCAGTAACCGAACACCGGATTGAAGAGCAGAGTCGCCTCGCGTAAACTGGAAGAAGAGAGGCGCCATATATACCGGGACAAAGATGGTAGTTCCGCCGGCGGCTGTTGCAGCAAAAAGTGTCAAAATAGTGGGCATCTTGAAGAATTCGACAGGCACGATACGTCGCGCAACAGTGGTGAAAATTGTGTATGTCTGTTGTATGCCGAGGAGGATGAAGAGAATGCCAGAGCAGACAAAAAGCCCTATGATTCTTCCGGAATTCCAGGGAAACATTACTCCTCCAAAGGATACTGCCATGACACCGGAAACGAATGCACCTGTGAGCAGGGTACCACCCACGTAGTCCAGCTCACGAGCACGGTCAAGGAAGCTTAATCCGGGACGTGGATCCTTGTTTGATGGGAGCATGAAGAGATACACGGGCGCACACACGGCACCAATGCAGAGATTGATATAGAACGACCAACGCCATCCAGCAGAAGAATCAGTGAACGCTCCGCCAATAATAGGACCAAGGACCGTCCCAAGGCCCCAGGTAAACCCGGCACCGCTCACGTACATGGGGCGCTCCTGAATGGTGGTTGTGACAGCCAGCAAAGTCATGAGCCCGATATACATGCCAGCGCCCGAAACACCACATATAGCGCGAGCAATAATAAAAGCATCAATCGATGGCGCAGCTCCACAGACAGCCGACCCAACCTCAAAGACAATCACACAGAAAATATATGTCCATTTGGCGTTGAATTGAGCATAGACTTTACCCCAGATCAGATTTGTGCCGGCAGAACCAATCAGGAAGGAGACGCTGATCCATGTGAGTTTTGCGACGGAATTGAAATGTTCCACGATGACCGGCTGCACGTTTGCGACGATTGTGTTGTCGAGGGCGAAAAGGAATTGGGAGCTGTAAATGGCTGCGACGACGAGGGCCCATTTGAAGCCTGAGATTTCGCGAGGAGCGGGCTCTAGGTCGGGATTGGTTTCAATTGCTTGTTTTTCGGGGTCGGATTCGGTCACTTTCAGGGCATCATGGACGTCATGGTGTTCGTCGCCCTTGAGGGGAGAATGAGAGGTGTAGTCTTTCTTGGAGCTGCTGGTGTCAGAAGTGCTGGGATCCATGATTGCTGTCTGGTTCTTGACATTCAAAGCTGATCATGCAAACAACTCAATGTCGGATTGAAGAGTTCAATGCCAGAAGTTAAGTACTAATGTCTCATACCGGGAAGAATATATACCTATCTAGGTAGGTATGTATTAGTGATGCTTACATTCAGGAGAACAGAGAACTCCCCGAGCTACGGGGGAACAAATTGTCCTTGTCCCGTATTAGTCCGATTCCTTCTGGCTATACTCAGTATACAGCAAGTGGACAATACATATCGTATGGACACAATCGGACGAGCATACATATCCACATGGAAACTGCGCGTTAAACAGGCGTCAGAAGACTTCATTCGACTGTCAATCCCGGTGGAACCTCTACAGCAGCGCGGTAACAAGATATTTGACTATTATAAAGCATTTGTCAGCTATCCAACAACGCTCCCAAAAACTCTTACAACACTGTCGGCCGGCGGCACGCGAAAATCAATCCATGAAAAAATGTATGCGGTTATTGGGTGCATAGACTAGAGTATACAACCTCCCAGCCAATCAGAATTGGTAACGCCCAAGCTTTTTTGGTTTAGCGTTGACGCGCAGTTTAGATTTAAGGTTAAGGTTGCCGCCGCCGCCAAGGCTCGGTGCGCATTTACCAAGATCGGCTCATCCACTGGCACTCCCCCCTACTCCATTGATGCGTACGTACTTATTTTTATGTGCTGGTCTCGGTATGGTAGAGCTCTTAGCGAGCATGCAGACTCTTTTCAAGTTTACTAAATCTAATATGAGTCAGTCTCGTTCGAATGCGCGCGCCATCATTAGAGATCTATGGCTGATTAGGGGGGTACCTATATTATCGTCTCTAAGTGCCTAGATAGTACTTGAGTTGAGTAAAAGGTTCCTGGTGCAGGAGCTGTAGCCAAATCTAATGCAATTTGAAGTTGCACGATATCGTCTACATGATCTACCTAAGCAAAACATAACAAGCACTTTGATCCATAATCGAAGCCCAATCACAGTCAAAAGGAATGGTCTTCCTAGCGTGCCAACATTGCTTTATTATTTTCATTGCCTCAGAGAACGTCCCTGTCACTGGCAACTGTTCATCATCAATAGCCCTCTGAGCAAACGACGCAGCCAAGTCACGGAAAAAGCTTTGCTGACTCTCAGTCGCCATACACCCTGTAACACAAAGGGGCCAGATTATGTTCAGTAGCAACTTTGGATTGTCTTGAGTGCTTCGGAAGAGAGCTATGGCGTCGGAGACGGGGCCTGCGATCTCGGGAAGGTCGGGATAGGGGCCGGATATAACGACGTGCAGATAGACGATGGCAGCGAGCGCATATGCTTTGGTGGCTATTACGTGAGACGGGGTCGGATGAATCATCGAAGGGTGATTCGATGGCTGTGATGTTGATTGCGTGTAGCTAAGATTTGTTAACTCCTGCCGAAGACGTTGCTCGATTTGAAGACCGCGCTTCGCCAGTTCGACGATGCTTAATTTGTGGGTTGCCTGCAACTCTGACTTCCATTTATCCAGCACGATGATTTCGAATATCAGTGCCATGACAGAGTTTTGGCAGCCCATCATACGCTCTACTGTGATGCCAAGTTGAGTTAGAGCCTGGAGGTGATCGATTTCCAGGAAAGGAGTACTTCGTGTAGATGCACATGCGAGAATGTCTAGGGATATAAAAGAACCAAGCAAGACACATGTAGCGCCGTCCTGTTCTGGAGTCAAAGGATTTTTCTTTGTTTGTTGGATTTCGGATTGGATACTCGATTGATCTGGCAATCGCATCTTTATGAGAGGAGTTATGAGAGGAGAAGCTGAGCGGAGAAGGCCCTGCCAGTTCCTGCTTCCTCCAGCAAACAACTAATGTCCCAAAGATGGTTAGCATGGGGGGTCCAGCTTCATAAAATCAAACCACGTCACGTACCTCCCAATATAGAACTTGAAGAATGGATGTAAGACCCTCCACACAACGGCCCAAGTCGCCCTGACCCTGCAAATTCTGAGTATCATCGAGATATGGCTTTAAACCCTGAACCGCAAGATCATAGTAGCTCCCTTTGGCCTTTAACCGCTCTGTCAAAGCCTCGATGTCCATATCCTGAGGCATTGACGAGATGAGAAGGTCACGCTCACTCAAAGCTAGGGTTGCATAGTATGCTGGCTTGACTTGCTTTATGACTGAAAACAACCAAGCTCTTTTATACTTGTCCGCTGGGTTGTAGAAGGTGTTCTGGGTATAGAATACATCGTCCAGGTAGTGCATAAATAAAGAATCCTCTTTTTGAGGGTCCGGCTTTGTTGTTTTGGGAGGTGTGGATATTGATGTAGATTGCCCAAGCGGGGACGCATTCGATGAATTCATACAGTATTCTGGACCTGTAACTGCCGGCATGGTAGAAGTGGTATATTGTGGTATAGTCCACATCATTCCATCGTACTGGTTTGAGTTATTTCTGCCATTAATGGCTAGTTCTAATATTTCTTGGGGTGCAACATCGACCCAATCAATATCGCTGACTTGCGCAGCGGCCAATTCAGGCGCGGATATCCCCGGTCCATATGGTAGCGATACATCTTTCGAATATAGAGACACGGGTGTGCAGTTCCCAGGGTTGCGGAGACACACAGAATCAGGTGAAATAATGCCGGAATGGGGTGTTGCATGCCATATTTGCTCAAGGTAGCTTGTTCGTTCCGGCTCAGGCAATTCATCGCTTGATTTATCTTCACTTATGAAGCAGTAAGGTTGTGCCAACTGTGAGTTAGTTGACTTAAATGCAGAAGTCGTCGGTGTTTCACGACTCGTTAGAACTCGATCAATATGAATATTGCGGTCTTGCGATGAGCGGCGTGTTGTGTGCTGCAAATTCTGCTTTCCTTTCTTCCATTTTGTATGACCGACGATCTGCTTGAACTCCAAGACTTTTTCCTTTTGCAATGCTCCGTTGTCCATCCACTCTGGTCTCGGTCCGTAGCCGTGGCATTCTAGTCTCAGAGAGTTACAAGTATTGCACAACGGACGGCTTTCGTCGCATTTCTTCCTACGGACTCGACAGGTCCAGCAGCCATAGAGACTTCGTGCGGCTAGGCCAGAGAAGTTAGACAATTAAGACGAGCAGTCATTCACCACAAGGTATGCGATCTCAAGGAGAAAATGAATTAGAACTTACGGATACTCATATTGATTGACATGCCGTCGTGCCCAGTTGTTCAGTACCACCAATTGTACTTGATCTCTCGTAGTTGAAAATTCTCGTCATAAAGAAGCGCGGTGTTGTAAAAGCGACTCTCATGTAATCGATATGCTTGGTGTTGAGGCTCAAATAAGGAAGCAAAGCCGATGAAGCTGAGTGGGATCCAACGCTAAGATAGCTGAAGGGAATTAAAGGCATGGATTGTACGTAGGGCAACCGAGAGAGTAGCTAACCATGGCTAGGGAAGTTGCTTAGTTAACTAGTCAACTGGTTTAAGTTAACCAACTTAAGTTAGGTAGCTGACTGCGGGACGTCTGGGACCAGCGTGGCTTGCGGGAGCCGCATTAGGCCTAGTATTAGGGCTTTTTGTTAGGCTAGATTGATTCATCAGGATATTCTCTCTAGCACATTGTAGAGAGTTCATGAGATAGCCTGCTTGTCATATTTTTACATTTTCGCCCCATCTTGCAATATTCAGCCCTATGGGCTTTGAATCCATTATACCCAATCCAACTTGAAGCCATGGTAACAAACCCGCTTATATCCTATCTCAGTCCCTATCAAACTCTAGGAACATACTATATGTGTACAGACCGACCCTTTCAATCGCGTAAAATCGACTTATGCCATCTCCAGCTACGTCTCTGACCGCTGCAAATGTGGTGTCTCCATCCCTGTAGAGGAGAAATGTTGGACTAGGAGTAAACTTAAGAATGGGACAACTGTTACTTTAGGTATATATCACTGCGCCGCGTGTGTAAGTGTAAAGAATTATCTAGAAGAGCCGTACAAAACGAGGATCTACTGTTGCGGACTGTAGTCTAGCAAGGCTGCGGGGAACGGCCGGGTCACGGGATAGCAATGGCGATGCGAGGTCCTCGACGGCAGAATGAAGCTTATAAGGAGCTCATCCTGCCCAGCAGTACATTCCGGAAATCAGCAGTCCTCTTGTTTCTTATCCTTATGTCTAGTCTTTCAGTTATTTTAAAGAATTCATATCGTTCCTAAGTCAGATCCTTACAGGGAGCACCAGAATTGGCTTAGTCGCCTTACTAATCGGCTCTTATTTTCTAGTTAGTTACAGTGATAAGCAGAACCTGAAGTGACTAGCTTATATTTGAGAAACTGAGTGGGATGGTGTATTATATTGTATTCTGTATGTCTTGGGTGTCTTGTGTGTCCAATCAAAAGAAAGTAATTGGTATAGGTTTTCTATACATAATATAGTGCAAGTGTCACGGACCTGGATCCACCTTAGTTAAACAGTGTCGCGTCGAGGTACGTTAGGCTTTGTTGAACCACACGAAGGTTCGAGTTGTCGGATCGATAGAGTATGCTTGAGTAAACAAAGTAATAATAGATCGGTCAATGTCTCGTAAGCCTTAAACGTAACTAAGGTAGAAGAGATCCCCCGTACAGCCTGGTGCCCGTACGAGTTAGAATGCCTTGCTGACTCTCACTGTCAAAGTCTAATATCAAGTAACCTAGATTAAAGAGCTATGAAGAACTAAATACATGATGGTAAAGAGCGTCCTTATATATCCAGTCCTCTATGTTCTGTATACCGTATACTGTATACTTCTCAAAGTAGGAAATATAAAGTATATTATATTCCTCCAATCACTGCTTTGGTAAGATATACTTTCTTATCTTATCGTGTTCCAGTATATCTTTGGCCACGTGACTTCTTGTAGCATCGTTCCACCGCATCCCAGATCCAATGATTGTCTCCCAATCATTTCCTCTTGATGGTTCCTTATATCGCGTAGCTTGTGCAGGTATTTAGTGCGTAACTGCAAGATTATGCACGCTAGTTTAGCGAGAGAAATTCTTGGCAAATCCTTATATCGAGGAGTAGTTGATATCCAATAAGAGCAGCTGAGTGGATTTATGCACTATGCTCACCATATTCAGGATAGCCATAAAATAATCCCATATGTATGTGTATGTATATAGTTATATGTAAGATCGTTGGGCATCATGCGTGCGCTTAGTACTTTTCTATAACTAACTTCCCTATCTAGTACCAAATCTTTTGTTTGACCAGTAGCTCATGATCATATCATTTATCACTCTCTCCAATGAGCTTTTAATAACATATTTTCACCACTCTTTTCATCACTATTTTTATTACTATCACTACCCTTTTACCTGTCTGTTCGCAATACTTTGCACCACTCTTTTACCCACGAATATCATGACTCAACACTAATATTTCTCTTGCAATTTCATCAGTCGTTTCACCAGCTATTTCCCGCTTATTTCACCAGTTTTCCACCTTGAGTTCATTTAGTCCTCACAACGATATTCAGTATATCCTAAATCAGTGAGTGGGGTATAGTATCATCATACAACGATGATTCCTTGTTATGAGTTGACCTCATGAGTGTGTTCAGGCGAAGCCCTCACGGACATTAACAACAGCGCTTTTTGCTGAACCCTGGCAAACCCGAACATGAACTATTCCCAGATCACGACTCACGAGCAGACTGTGGCAATGGTCAAAACCTGATATTGAGACTATCTCGCTAACTAGGTGCACCGGGTCTACAGGCAATATCAAGCATGGAGAAGGAAAGAAGAAGAAGTCAAAATCTGCCTTGCTGAGAGGCTCTTTGTATGCTCTCTGTGCGAGGCCCCTTTCCCAATACAGTACCGCCAGGAAGGCAGTTCCCGATATGACGATTGCTAGGGTTGTAGCCCTATCCCGGTATAGCTTCATGACGGGAAGCTCCGTCAACCCTTCCATCCATCATTCCGTCCACTAGCCAAGAGCTGAAATAGTTACAGGCTGTCACACAGACTCCCGATATCTGTCAAACCCGGATTCCTAGAGAGAAGCCTATAGGGAGCTCCCAATTCCCCTTGCCCATGTAAGGTTGTATGTGCGTGAAGAACGTTGTTTTCTTTTTCTTTTCTTTTCTCATGTTACGTTTTCTATTCAACATTGCTTATATTGAGCATTAGGCGGGAATGGCCGATAACATTTCGAAGGCGATTCAAAAACTTGAAGGAAATTCATTGGTATCATGCATATTAGAGTAAGTAATGGGTTCGGAAGTGAGTAGAAGCGCGTACTGGTTTTGAAATCAAGTGTACAGAAAGCGAAATACAACACCAACAGGCCGTTAAGCTCCGATGAACCCCCCTGCGCGGCTCCGGGTCAAGCCTTTGAGGCTCGGTGAGCTGTCGTAGTAAGGATTGATAAGGAGATGATTCGATATGTTGAATCTCTCTGTATTGCTTGTCTTTTCTAGTTTACATACAACTCAGGGGTTGAAGCTATAGCTAGTCGCGGAATGAATTAGACGTTTTCCCCGCCTTGTCAAATCAATTTCTCTACATAGTATACATAATTGCTTTTTTACTTGCTACGGCTTGTGATTCGCCATATTCAGATATGACATAATAGCGGTGTTCTGCCTCCAAGAAAGAGAAATCCCGCCAAAATCTACGTACGACCAACAGTTAAAACTTCATGAATTGATACATTATATTTGATCTCTTCTAAACCTTTCTATTAATTGCCAATGGAAGTTTTGAAATGGCAGAAGAGCCCTCCATATAGTGTAACAACCCAAGCAGTCTAGTCAGACAACCTAGTGCTGTACAAAGCTCCTCGAAGCTATTCAAATGAAAATTAGTATAGACTGGATGCCACAGTTCTGTAGCGGAGCGAATGAAGGTCAAAATAAAATGTATGGCATATAAAAGTACAAGACGTGAGCTGAAGAGCCAAACTATAGGGGAGCAAGCCCATATTTATGCTTGTGCAGGGCTTGTTTCTAGGCCTGATTCTGACGGAGCAGGCCTCCGAAATAATATAACAATTCTAAAGTAATAAAAAGCAATAAAATAATTAACAAGCGTAATGTAAAGCTATGTCTACATTGTATAACTGTTTCTACGCGTACAATGTCCGGAGGATATATGGATCCAGGGAGCATCGGATTATACATACGGTTTATGATCCGGGAATAGCTTCATATTTATCCTATACAAATCGTAACCAGGACGACTATTCGGAGATTTCTGGGAATCTGCGTGTGTTACGATATACCTCATAAAATGTCGTAATATGGGCCACCGCGAGCGACAGCAAGTATAATTTATCAATGTATCTATGCTACCTCTCTTTCAATTGGGCAACCATATCGAGGAACTGCAGATTTTCCAGTACGAAATGTCCATATATTAATACCAAAGGTCTAAGTATTATTCAAAAATTTTCGCACTCATCACATGAGCACAATCAGGAGTATCTTTGGTCGCTGCATCTAGAGCGACTCTAGCATCCATCAAGACCAATCGAGGGCCATCTCAGTCTCTCATCCATTCGTCTACAAAATTTCAATAAGCACTAAATTTATTATCAATGTGGCACATACATCGTCATGTGATAAAAAGAGCACTTCCGAATCCTCAAGGCAATGATCCAGCTTGTACTCAATTGTTTGAAACTATCCAGAGAGCGCTCACGATGATGCAGGTACGACCTAAGGATTTGGATTCGCGGACTTGCAACTAACGCAATCTGGATCCGGATTGTTATACCACACTCTTTCACTGGATCCAGAAGCCACAAGCTCCTTGTCTACTTGAGGCTCTAACTCCAGAACGATGATTTCATTGTCCTCTCTCAGCCATGCTCCAGGTATGTATTGACTCTGTGCTGGCCCTACCGTCCAATACTTTCCAAGGTTGTATCCATTGACATACAGGACACCCTTGATCCCACCGCTGATACTAAGAAACGTATCAGCTGCAGCAGTTCCAGCAACCCCGCCGTCTAGTTTGAAATTGCCTTTGTACCAGACCGGCGTACTGTTGGCACTGACTGTAATAATCGGTAGATGATTAGTACCCTTACCGATCAAGCCCTGGGGTGGTGTTGGTACGGAATATGACTGTATGGTCCAGGGTGAGACAAGATTTGATCCAATGTACACATCGCCGATTATTCCCTTCCGTTGATCTAATAGCGGTGACGAATAGTCCACCCGGCCCTGGTTCTCGACTAAGAGTTCGAGAACATCTCCACCTACGATTTGTATCGTAACGTTCTGTGGAGGATAATATGTCGCGTCAATCACACCTTGCTTGTTCCCATTAACATAAACGAGGACACGATCGCGAGGACCATCGCCAGGGTGTAGTTGGCCAGATATGTTCGCCCCATAAGGTGCATGGTAACGGTACAAGATGTAACCGTAAGATTGCCCAAGCCGCTCCATGTTGATCGGACTATCAGATTTGATTGTGTCCGAAGATTCCTCTAGCAGAGCGGCCACCGGCCTCAATGGCACGTCGGATATATTGGACATTGGCAAGGTTTGCACAATATTTGGCGTCTTGCCCGTGTAGTTCGCGATTGCAGACCTTAGCTCCCAGTACAACTCGCGAGGGCGGCCACTTTCGTCTAAAGGGGCACCATAATCGTAGCTAGTCGTGACAGCCTCGAGTTGGCCAAAATTGAGGCCACCATTACTGAAAGCAAAGTTTGTTCCACCGTGAAACATATACAAGGAGAAACTGGAGGCTTGGTTCAATATCCAAGATGCCCCTGCAACTATGGCCGAATTATTGTAGCCGATACCGCTCACGGTTGGGTAGAGAGAGTTAGAACCCCAGGTCGTTAGCCATTTCGCTAATTCCTTCTGGTTAACTGGCTATTTTCGAATAGGGTATGACATAGATATTCATGACACTCACAATAGTATTCACCGTCGAGGTTAGGCCCCATTTCTGTCAGATCACTGATATAATTCTTCCTCGTGGCAAAGCCCTGGTAAGGATCGCCGTCGATCTCAGCGAGGACACCATGGACGGGACCGTTGGGAAACTGGGTCTGAGATCCGCCATCGTTCGTATATTGTAGCAGATTGAAATGCTTGGCAATAAGAGCTGAAAGTGCTGCTGTGTAGGCGTGGTCGCTACCATACTGGCCATATTCATTTTCTACTTGTGCTAGCAAAATAGGTCCACCCTGTGAGACCTGGTATTTAGATATTTGCTGAGATAAATTACCGAAATAGTAGTCTGAATGCTCAAGGAACTGAGGGTTATTCGATCGAACAGTCACCATTTCTGCCTTTAGTACAATCGGCCTGATATTTTAGAAGGTCGTACCTACAATTTTGAATTTGGCTCAACCACGCAGGCATCCCTCCCCAGTCACGTTCTCCGCAGATGTAACCACCCGGACGGAGCACCGCTTGCAATCCAGCATCTTGTACAGCCTGGTACCAAGCGGCGATGTCGTTCATACCGCGAATCCCATTCCAATCCCAGACCCCAGGAGATGGCTCCAATTCATTCCAGAAAATATAGGAGAAGATGGTATTTAGCCCCATAGCTTTAGCGTGCTCTAAGCGATCACGCCAATACTCCCGCGGTACTCGCTGTGGATCAATCTGACCCCCTATCATCTGGTAAGGCCTTCCATGCAGATAGAAAGAGGTGTTAGAGTAACCGAACGTGGAGTTACCGACATTGCTGACCCAGGGTATTCCTAAACATAGTATGGGTAGAATAGCTAGGCTTACAATTCGATGAGATTGCACCATTATTGGTATTGAATTGCAGGAAAATGTGCACAGATATAAGGAGCACTGCAGAATTGTAGTGAAACACGAGAATAGGCAGGCTTGGAACTCTGCGAGTGACTGATATCAATATAGCCAAAAATACCCAGTAACGTGCGCAATCTTAGCCTGTATCTGCTGCATCAAAATTAGCCTTTGCTTGATTTCGGTAGGTCTACCTATATTTCCCCGCTAAATGCTTCGAAAGTGATAGCGGAGAATATTCCTGTCCGCTTCAAGTTCCAAGACGGAACAGAATATTCTCCGCTATTACTTCCGGATCATTTGGCACGGAGGTATGCACCGTAATTAAGCGACATAGTGCACGGGATGATTTGGATCGACAGAGCTTGCCCTCCAACCTATAATCATACCCAATAAGGGTTGCCTGAGTGGCTCGAATTGATTAATCGTTCCGTCGCGTACTACAACATAGCCAATAACCATTCAATCGGTAAAGGATACGGTTGGAAATCAGCCGGAAAGATAAATTATCCTGGTAAAAAGTGAGTGGCTGTTGGGGGGGAGAGACTGGGGCCAAGCGGTGTACGCCTTTCGCAGCCTTCCCCGCAAACCTTAAGCTCCTCCTCTGTACAAATTTCGTAGATTTCTTCAGGTAACCCTAACCAGGTCCCAGCGTAATGAGCCAATGTGGTTAACAAATAGGGTAATTCCCAGCTCTGTGGAACAAAAACGGGGTATGTAAACAAGACCTTAGTAAGACTAACACGACCTTCACCAGACACAATTGGATCTTCAACTGCCAAATTATGGATTGCAACTCTTATTACTCGTGTACACAACTCCCCGCGGTGGATTGTAGCCTATTGGATGTTGCTGTCCAGAGATTGAGCGAGCATTGTCAGTCGTTATTTAGGAAATACTAACCGACGTTGTACGTCGGTAGCTTTGCAGCTCTTATGCTGGTTGAAGTACTAGGTATATATCTTGTGGCTTTGTACCTTCTCCCGCAGCATTTGAAGTAGTCAACCCTCTCCGAAGGTTAACAGTTCTACCGATGGCTATCCGCTCTTTGACATGGCATGCCTCGGCCTGCCTTTTGCTGCCAATGACTTTTGCGCAGTCTGTAACTGTTCCCAACTCTGCTGACTTCCCTCTTCGTATTTGGCAGACCAGTCCAGCCGTGAACTGGAACGATTCGTTTCTGATCGGAAATGGACGTGTCGGCGCCGTTGTGCCTGGTAATGCACAAGTTGATACTATGCACTTTAATGAAAACTCATTATGGTCTGGGGGTCCACTGCAAAGGGTGAACCCGTCTGCTGCGTCCCAAATGTTTAATATCCAGTCTTATATTCAGCGAGGCATCACAGAGGATCCCTCGTTGATTGAGGATGCTGCAAATCTCGTGAGCTTTGCCTACGCCGGCACACCAGTTTCCACTCAACATTACGACCCGTTACTGGATTTTACTCTTTCCATGAGCCACGGAAGCAATATTGGTGACTATGAGCGCTGGTTAGATCTTGGAGATAGTACTACCGGCGTGTACTACACTGTCGATGGTGTTGCCTACGAACGAGAGTTGTTAGCCAGCGAACCTGCTGGCTTGATCGCCATACGAATTGCGGCAAATCAGTCCGGTGCTGTATCCTTCAACATTCATCTTGATCGACTGGGACCTTCGCTCAACCGATGGGAGGATTACACGGAACCAGTTGGAGACGACACGACAGTTCTGGGAGGCGGCAGTGGAGGATTGAGCCCCATCACTTTTGCTGCTGGCGCGCGGGTTGTAGCCTCTGGGGGAACGGTTAAGACTCTGGGCGACTACGTTATCTGCACCAATGCCACCGAGGCATACATTTATTTCCAAGCCTGGACCGACTACAGAAAGAAAGATCCCAAGGCTGCGGTCTTGAGCGATCTGGCTACTGTTTCCCAGCCTTACAGTGTCATCCGAGCTGCACATGTCAAGGATTATCAATCTTTTGCCAATCGTACCTCGCTGAATCTGGGTACATCTTCGGCCGCCCAGAGGAAGATGTCGACCGCTGACAGAATGACGGCCATGCAAAATGGGTCGTTTGATCCGGAAATAGCATCGCTGTATTTCGAGTTTGGAAGGTACCTTCTCATCTCAACCTCGCGGGCAACGGAAAAGGCACTGCCACCAAATCTCCAGGGAATCTGGAATAGCGACTTTGACCCTATGTGGGGATGCAAGGTGTGTGTATTACTACCTCTTTCCCTTCACAGGAAGACCTCCAAAACACAAATTAGTTCGGTGCTAACGAGCACAGTACACGACGGACATCAATCTTCAGATGAATTATTGGCCATCACTTGTGACCAATCTTGCAGACCTGACGGCTCCTCTCTTCAATATAATCAACACCATGCGGAAAACCGGTGCGGAAACAGCTCGACTGATGTATAACAAAACTGGTATTGTAGGCCATCATAACACAGATATGTGGGGCGATACAGCTCCTCAAGATAACTACGTGAGCGCGACTTTCTGGCCAAACGGACTGACATGGACTGCTGCTTGGATTTACGAGCAGTATCGGTACACGGGTGATAAAGCTTTCCTAAAACAGAATTATGAGACGCTGACTGACTTGCTGGAATTCTACTTTGGATTCCTCACTGAATACAACGGATGGAAGGTCACCAATCCATCTCTATCGCCTGAAAACGAGTACTTTCTGCCAAACACAGAGACTTGGGAGGCGTTAAGTCTTGGTCCCACGATCGACAACTCTTTGATATGGGAATTGTGCGGAAACGTGATCGAGGCGAGCCAAGAATTGGGTCTCAAGAACGCCGAGTACTTGAAGCAAGTCCAGGAGCTGCGTGATCAGCTTCCGCCGCTAATGATCAGCTATTTTGGTGGTATCCAGGAATGGATCGAAGATTATAACGAGGTACGTTCGACGAGCCGTACTTTTTTCAGTGTCAGTTTACATTATCTGATCAGATTGATAGACTCAACCCGGTATGCGGCATTTCTCGCCCGTCTATGCATTGTATCCGGGTGCCCAGATAACTTCAGCGAATCTCACCACGTTCGAGGGAGCTAAGGCAACTCTCATGAGGCGGCTAAAGTAAGCGACTTGAATCAGAAGAAAGCTCGTGAATACTAACAATGTGAAAGCAATGGTGGTGGTGATACTGGCTGGAGCCGTGCAGTAAGTTCATCGCCTATGCCAGTATAGATATAATCATGTGATCAAGATGCTTAGCTGACGGTTGAATAAAATAGTGGTCTATCTCGCTTGCTGCCCGTTCGTTCCTGCCAGACCAGGTACATGATAGCCTTCTCCAGCAACTGACGGTTTATACCTACCCTACCTCGTTTATGGATACCGGTCCACCAGCACCTTTCCAAATTGATGGTAACTTTGGGGCTCCAGCAGGTAATCGAGTGGTCCATCCGTGTTAGGTCCAGAAATTCAGCGGCTAATATTTCTGTCTAAAATAGGAGTGGCGGAGGCATTGATACAAAGCCACGAACTGGTTTCAGTAACCACCACAGGTCGAAGCCAGTCATCTTCCAGTGCATCAAGCGCGAAAAGCGGTACCCAGCTCACACCTACTTACCTAGGCTATCCGGGAGACAAGATTACTCTGCTCCGCCTTCTGCCTGCCCTGCCGTCTGAGTGGGCGGCAAACGGTGGTGGTTTTGCCAAAGGGCTCCTTGCTCGAGGTGGGTTTGAAGTCCACCTAGCCTGGGATGATAAGGGAGCTTTGATGAGCGCCAATATTACATCCACATTGGGGAATCCCGTGTGGGTTACTGTGGGCACTGAACCTCTTGGGTCTGATGGGCCCACAGGCAATATCACAGGAAGGAATATTCGTGAGGCAAGTGTAGGCTCCGGGCGGTTTTTGCTTCTCAACACGAAGCGGGGCAAGACGTACACTGTAGAATCGGCATAGGCTGCACATAGAACTCTGTACCCTATCGTCAATTAGGGCCGACCCAGGATTCAATTAGCCGCCCGCTGATTGGTTGATAAAGGAAGAGTGGGATGTTAGTATTTGTCAGATGCCTTGTGTCAGATAATCCGGATATTCAACGAGGCAGACAGATCGGCCTCTCCATCTTGAAGGCCAGCTAGCGACCTTGGGATATATATTTGGGCACCTAGATTTCAGCCCAATGTCTACCCCTCTTGATAGCTCACAAATCACCCCGCCAACATGTCTATATAAACCCGGGCTTTGGAACCTGATGAGTTCGGACAGACAGAGAACCCAATACATACAATCTTGCTAGTCACTTCTTCCTTTCCCATCTGTATGAGATACGATTCAGGATTGGCCTGGAGTAAGCCCACCAATCCAACACAGATCGCGATTGTTCGGTACGACAGTACCTCAATGAGTTTCAGAAAAACGATCGCAAGAAGTTCCGTTTGTTGGACCACGAAGAGGGCCAGTTTTGTCGAGACTGGGAGGCTAAGAACTTGGTCCTTACGACATGGCAGATCTCATTTGACAGCATACGCAAAAACCGACGATCAGCAGCCGACTTACTATCGCTCATGAGTTTCTTTGACCGTCAGGGGATTCCCGAGGCCCTTGTTCTTCGAGATCATGGTAGACAGGGGAATACAGAGCTAAATGAGAGGGATGATGCGGACGATGGCCAATCTGACTCCAGAATAGTGGATGAGTTCCAAGATGATATCCTCATACTGCGAAGATACTCATTAATCTCAATCAATGTGGACCGAACGACCTTCAACATGCACAGCCTAGTGCAGCTAGCAACACGGAGATGGCTAGAAATGAATGGCGAGCTAGAGAAATGGAAGGGACAGTATATCCAGAACCTAAATGCGCAATTTCCCACGGGAGAGTATGAGAATTGGGCACAGTGTCAGGTACTTTTCCCGTATGCAAAGTCAGCGGCCCTCCAGCGACCGCAGAAACGAGACTTATTACTAGAGTGGGCTATAGTGTTGTACAAGGCCGCATGGTATGACTGGCGAAAAGGCAATGGGGCTGAGGGTGAGCAGCTATCAGTTAAGTCGATGAAAGCTCGGAAGAAACTCCTAGGTCTAGAACATGAAGAAACGCTGGCTAGTATGCAAATGGTAGGGTTAATATACTTTACCGAGGGTCGATGGATTAAGGCGGAAGAGCTGTTTGTGCAGGTGATAGAGATAAGTAAGAGAGTGCTAGGTGCAGAGCATCCTAACACGCTGACCAGCATGGCCAACCTAGCGTCGACGTACAGGAATCAAGGACGGTGGAACAAGGCGGAAGAGCTGAATGTGCAGGTGATGGAGGCTCGCAAAAGAGTGCTGGGTGCAGAGCATCCCTACACGCTGTCTAGCATGAGTGACCTCGCCTCCACTTTGAAGGAGCAAGGCCGCTATGCGGAAGCACTTGACTTACTGCAGAATTGTGAACAGCTACAGAGGAAGATTCTAGGCAGTGGCCATCCCGATACACTATCATCCTCTGCGGCATTGATCGCTTGGCAGACTGAGAAATTGGAGATAGATGTGTCGGCAGCCAATGGTACTCACGGATCGTGCACGCTTCGAGCGGTTTGAGCCTGTATCTCTCTAGAACCGACTAATGAAACCCTAAGCCTGAGCCAAACAATTTGAATACATTCCAGTAGAGCTCTATGTGTGGTGCTTTGTAAAATACCTGTCTTATCTGTGTTAAAGAGAAACAGGTATGGCAAAACTTGATCATATATATATCCGGTACAATACCATACGTGATACAGCGAAGTGGGTTTGTATTGAAGTTTCTCTTAAAAGTAGTTTAGTCCCGCTTGTACGACCAGAGAGTAGGACCCCGACCCCGGTTTTGCATCCGAGTGTACACTCGAAATCATGAGATGATCACGCCAAACCAAAAACTGCACGCCTGCCATACAACTCTTCAAGCACATCTTCTTCCCTTTTTTGTTCCAAGAGCCTTTTTTTTTCTTTTTTGACGCTTTTGGTTATGATTCATAAATGAGATATTCATAAGTAAATCCGTCCGCACATCCGCAATGAGGATAGCAAGGGCAAGGAGAATCAGTTCCTCCCTCAACACAAAAGCGAGAGCAATACCCTGTCTATATATATTTGAGAAACACACAATATTACCGTACAACCAAAAACGGAGCCCCGGTAACGGGGTGGTAATTTATTGGTCATATAAGCCTGTCAATATTCCACTCAGCGCACAATCACACTTAGACATCCTGCGCGGGGCAAACTACCTAACATAGATAGAGAAATGAAGCCTGCCAGTTCCTCGTATTGTAGAGTTAATTGGACAATGCCACAACACCAGTTCATCACCAATGCATGGAGTAGGGCCAAAAATGGCAGCGATCAACAACACCTCACCATTTAGGACTTGCGGCTGAGTGAACTGTCGGATATCGCACACACCACCTTATTCATAGTTCAATACGAGTCCTGCAATCCTCCCGTGCAGCTTCCGTGGGAATCTCATCAACGCTGGCCGCTCGTCGGCATAAGTGGGAGTGAATTCAGACCTCTCTTTGGAGGTACGTCCAGAGTAGAAGATGATATTGTCCAGTGGGAGGCAGTGGAAAGCGCCTGAATGACAGGAGAGAGGTATTGTTTCCATGGCTGCAGGTTGTTGGAGGGTAAAAGGATGAATACGAGCGGGTTAGTACATCAAGAGTTGAACGGCTGCTAGACTATCCATTCAGGCAGAGCCGCATCGATTTGACATCGAGATCGTCGACTCTGGGCGTTCGATTCTTACGTAAAGCTGGCTTGCTACCTGGCCAATTAGATAGCCTGGGTTTGCATGCATGAATAAATACGAGCCTATTTACCCGCATTAGAAAATATTTATATTAAAGCTTATATCAATTTAGCTGCAAACTCCCCGAACAGCACGGATCTCGCTCGCGATTTTCCGCGGGCATCCCACGTCTCCATGGTAAGGTCTCGTCTGTGTCAAGCAGGCTGTGACGTTACCATGTCGATCTATACCTATATTGGTAAACTAAGCCGGGCTGCATGTTTCTGATATTTCTCGTATTCGAGAGACCAATAAAATAGCCAATCTTGTTAGAAACTATGCGAGGACGCAAGGACAGCCTACTTAAGAGCCTCGGGAAAAGGCTTATCCACATACCTACATAGTATTAGTTGTTGAGGATGGATGCATCCGAGTTAATGCATCAATTCCAACTCAGTAGTGTCACCCCTTAAGGGGGTTTCAACGGCAAATATGACGCTATTATGGACATCTAGACTGCCACGCTTTTACAAACATATATCAAGGTATTAATAAAAAATCACAAGGGACGTATAAATAAATAGTGATAATATAATCTGGTGTATTTTCTGATAAATACCAAATAGGCAATACGGTTTCCTATGAAAGGGTATTGTGGCTTCTACTGGAGCGTTTGGTTAGGAAGAAAAAAAAAAAACTTAATGTCTAAGTAATTTATTTCAATATTATGTTGCTGTAATCCATATATATGTTTTGGTAGCATCTTCCTCTCAGCCACTCACTCGATTTACTGGAGTCTTCGGCTTGCCACTTTCCAGGAAAGCCTCGAGATTGTTCCAATTCTCTGCTTCAAAATTGGCCCAACTCGTACCCGAGCACACTCCAATATGCGGTAATAAAGTGACCATCCAGTTCTCCCTTAGCTTGTCATGGAGCTTTGGCTCATTCTCATGAACGTCAAGCCCGATCCCAACGACTTCTCCTGCTTCTAGGGCAGATACCAAGGCCTCTTCATCGATCATCTTACCACGAGCGATATTGACTACGCGGAGGCCCGACTCCTTGGCAACCCCAAACTCACGTTGTGACAGTAGATGATGTGTGGCTGGAGTATAAGGTGCAGCGACCACGACGCAATCAACCACGGCGAGCATCTCGAGCAGATCAAGGTAGTAAATGGCACCTCCCTTGAGCCGCGCCTCTGCATCGGGCTTTCTGCGTGGACCCTGGTACGCAATCTTCATACCCAGTGCAGCCTCGCACTTTTGCGCAATTGCAATTCCAATGTCGCCCATACCAATAACCCCCAACACCATACCAGCCGGGTCAACAGCTTTGGTCCCAAGTTCCCGACTCTTTTGCCAATCAAACCGGGCACACCACTGCGCATAGCTCAGATACCGGAATGTCTCCAGCACAAGAGACAGCCCCGTGTTCGCGACAGCCTCTGTACATGCGTTGGGCGTATTGCAGTACCAGATTCCCCGCGCAGTCAATGCATTGATGTCGGCTGCATCATATCCGTGTCCACTGCAACAGATAAGTTTCAAGCTTGGAGGATAGTGCGGGATAGTTTTGTTGGTGAAGACGAGGTGTGATGCATAAGGCCCAGCTTTGAGCCAACCTGTTCGGACGATGGCGGTGATATTGCAGTATGCGCCACCTGGTTGCAGTCGAGCGATGAAATCGTCGACAGATGTACAGTCATAGATCAGAAGGTTAACCTTTTCTGCTAGGGCATGCCGTCGAACACGGTCGACATGTTGAACACTGGACTCAATGAGGAGGATGGAGGGCTTTTCGGCCATTACGGCAGTCTCTATCTACCGGAAAATGAATTCAACTCCAGTTTCACGTATTAAACACATCTCCCACAGTATGGATTTATGGTCCTATTGAGTTAGTTCTTGACAAGACCGACCCAACAGAGATATCGCGCTATCTTATCGCCCTCCAAATCGGCCCCCGGTCCTGCTTACCGGTAGGTAATCTATTGCGACCGGCTGTGTGACCGACTTGCCGAGTGGAGAAAAGTCCAAAGTGAATAGGTAATTATGGAGGCAGATAAAGTTTGTCAAGCTAGAACTACAGAAGACGTGCAGCTGCATGGCAGATCATACGGAGTACTCTCCGGCAGCCTCTTCCTTACCCGGGTTCTAGGAAGGGAAATTACTACTATAAACAAGGCATAACCCCCTGCTCCGTGAATCATACACAAACCACATTATTTATTCAAAGCCAGATACGCTACAACATGTCACAAACTGGCATTCGCATCGCGATCGACCGCGGTGGCACGTTCACAGACGCATGGGCCCAAATTCCCGGCCATCCTACCGACATCATCTTCAAAGTTCTTTCCGTATCACCCGGTGAGTACGATGATGCGCCTACAGAATGTATCCGACAAATCCTAGAGATCGCCAGTGGCTCCGCCATTCCCAGAGGCACACTTTTGGATCTCGAGCCTGTCGAGTCCATCCGAATGGGCACTACAGTCGCCACAAACGCATTGCTCGAGCGCAAAGGCGAAAGGGTTGCCCTGCTCATTACCAAGGGATTCCGGGATCTTCTCAAGATTGGAAACCAGGCTCGGCCGAATATTTTTGATCTCTCAGTACAGCGGTTAACTCAATTATATGAGGACGTGGTCGAAATCGACGAGAGAGTTACGATTGAAGGGTTTTCAGAGGATCCAGAGCCCAAGGCAATTGATGTGGATTCTGATGCGGAGCTGCAGGTTGGGCTGACGGGGGAAGTAGTGCGCGTGCTACGCTCACCAGACCTAGAAGAAGTTCGAAAGGACCTGCTTTCCCTTTGGGACCGAGGCTATCGCTCTGTGGCCATTGCACTTATGCACTCATACACATTCCTCGAGCACGAGACTGCGGTTGCAAAGATTGCTCGGGAGCTTGGTTTTAGAGTTACAGTTTCGTCAGAACTACTTGCTATGGCGAAAATCGTTCCTCGCAGCCAGTCAGCCGTGGCTGACGCGTATCTCTCGCCCATGACCGAGAAGTATTTGGATGGATTTAGGAAAGGGTTCAAGGGCAAACTAGAAGATGAGAATGCGAAAAAGGTTTTTGTCAACCAATCCGATGGCGGACTGACCTCGGTTGCGAATTTCTCTGGTCTTCGAGGTGTATTGAGTGGGCCAGCTGGCGGCGTTATTGGCATGTCTCGAACATGCTATGATGCAGAGGATGGAACGCCCTTGTTGGCGTTTGATAGTAAGCTGTGACATTCCAGGATATGAGCTGTCCATACTGACAAATGTTAAGTGGGTGGTACTAGCACAGATGTCGCTAGATTTGCCGGAACCCTAGAGCACATCTTCGAAAGCACCATTGCCCAAGTGACTATCCAGACTCCACAGCTTGACATCAACACAGTGGCAGCAGGAGGTGGGTCAATGCTCTTTTGGGAGAATGGTCTATTCAAAGTTGGTCCTCATAGTGCTGGAGCCCATCCGGGGCCAGCATGCTATGGACGAGGGGGACCTTTGACCGTGACGGACGCCAATTTCTTCCTCGGACGCGTTATTCCGGAATATTTCCCAATGCCCCTTGACTTGAGCATCGTCAAGGAGAAATTTGTAGCACTTACAGCAGTCATCAATGCTGAGAAAGATGGCTCTTCACAACTTACGCCGGAGGAAGTAGCGGTGGGATTCCTCTCAATTGCGAATGCAACTATGACTCGCCCTATCAGAACCCTGAGCGAGGGGCGTGGATTTGAGACTGCCGCTCATAACCTTTGCTGCTTTGGTGGAGCTGGCGGACAGCATGCAGTTGCCATTGCGAGAGATCTTGGGATTCGACGAGCGCTTATCCCTCGTTACTCGAGTATTTTATCCGCGTACGGAATGGCTCTCGCCGATGTGGTCGTTGAGAACCAAGAGCCCGAAGCAACATCTTTCAACGTGGACGTTATCCCCCGGCTCGGGGAGAGATTTGCCAGACTTGAGAATGCCGGTGTTGCAGGCCTCATTTCTCAGGGATTTTCAGAGTCCCAGATTCGCCACGAGCTGTTCTTGAACATGCGTTATCAGGGCAGTGATACAGCGCTGATGATTGCCATGCCTGACAGCAACAACTTTGAAGACTTTGGAAATGCGTTTGCCGCCCGCCATCAGCAGGAATTTGGTTTCACGCAGCCACGAGAGATTCTGATCGACGACGTTCGGGTGAGAAGTATCGGGAAGGGTATGGATGTGACTCTTTCCAGTCCATGCGCGGAACTGAAGAAGCTTGCCAATTCTCCACCTTCGACTCCAATTCAGCCAGACAGAAACACCAAGGTCTACTTTGAACAGTGTGGTTGGGTTGAGGTTGGCCTTTATTCGCTCAAGGGCCTTCTACCTGGCACCCGTATCAGCGGTCCTGCCATGGTCATTGACAAGACTCAAACGATCATTATTGACCCAGCCAGCGAAGCTATTATCCTACCAGAGCACGTCGCAATTGAAATTTCAGGAACGGAAAAGCCTGAAATCAGTACTGATGCCGTTGATCCTGTACAGCTCAGTGTTTTTGGTCATCGTTTCATGAGTGTGGCAGAGCAGATGGGACAGACAATGCAAAAGACCTCAATTTCGGTGAATATCAAGGAGCGATTGGATTACTCTTGCGCTGTCTTCTCAGGGGATGGCAGTCTGGTTGCCAATGCACCTCATATTCCCGGTCATCTGGGTTCAATGAGCTATGCGATTGCCTATCAAGCTCGTCGATACGCACCTGGCGAGTTGAAGCCTGGCGACGTGCTTCTAAGCAACCATCCTAGTGCGGGCGGTACCCATTTACCGGATCTGACTGTCACGACGCCTGTCTTTGATGATGACAATAATCCTACAAAAATTCTTTTCTTTGTTGCCAACCGAGGTCATCACGCAGATATTGGAGGTATCCAGCCAGGATCTATGCCTCCACATTCCACGGAGCTCTGGCAAGAAGGAGCAGCAGTGGAATCATTCAAGCTGGTCAAGGAGGGTGAATTTGACGAACCGGGTTTGCTCGAAATTCTCGTTGATATACCGGCGTCGTATCCCGGCTCAAGTGGCACTCGTACGCTCCGTGATAACATTGCTGATCTCAAAGCTGCGATTGCTTCTAATAACAAAGGAATACAACTGATCAAGGCATTGATAAAGGAGTACACTTGGCCTGTGGTCCAATATTACATGCAGGCAATCCAGGACAACGCCAGCCAGGCCACCCGTGATCTTCTCAAAATCATTGCTCAAAAGTTCCAGGGACAGCCCTTGGAAGCAATTGACTATATCGATGATGGAACACCTTTGGCCCTGAAGATAACCATTGAAGAGAGTGGAGATGCGGTATTCGATTTTACCGGCACGGGACCTGAGCACTTTGGCAACTTGAATTGTCCACCAGCTATCATGTTCTCTGGAATCATGGTAAGTCAAAAACTTAATGATATTCCTGGTTATATATATGTCTGACTGACATGCTTGCTGAAGTATTGCCTTCGATCAATGATTTCATCCGATATTCCACTCAACCAGGGTTGTCTCAAGCCCATCAAGCTAATTTGCCCACCTAATACCCTTCTTTCTCCGTCCCTCAAAGCAGCCACTGTGGGTTCGAATGTCGAGACATCGCAAAGAATTGTCGATTTGATCTTCAAGGCGTTCCGTGCAGCCGCAGCATCTCAAGGAACCTGCAACAACTTGACTTTCGGCTATGGCGGCACTGATCCAGTCACTGGGGTAGTCACCAAGGGCTTTGGTTACTATGAGACAATCGCTGGAGGCTCTGGCGCTGGTGCAGACTGGGATGGCGAGAGTGGTGTCCACACGCACATCACTAACACCCGCATCTCAGATCCCGAGACCTTTGAGAGGCGCTATCCAGTTATCCTCCATGAATTTTCCATTCGAAAGGGTAGTGGCGGCGCTGGTCGACACAGTGGCGGCGATGGGTGTATCCGCGACATCGAGTTCCGGATACCAATGCAGGTATCAATCCTCTCAGAAAGGCGTGTGATTGCGCCCTATGGTATGGCCGGTGGTGAGGAGGGAAAGAGAGGGGTCAACATCTGGCTGAGGAAGTATCCAGACGGCAGTAGTCGGTCTATCAGTCTGGGTGGTAAGGCGACTACGCAGATGAGTGCTGGTGATCATATCATTGTCTACACGCCTGGAGGTGGTGGCTATGGTAAGGACCCGAATAGAAAGGAAAAAGAGGTTTTGCTGGATATATTCAAGATTAAAGACAAGTTTGTACCGGGATCGTCGGTTTTACGGACTCAGGGGAGTGTTTCAGAGAGGAGCTCGACGGCTACTGGTAATTAACCTAGCATAGGAGTTTAGAGCATTGAATTCTGCTTTTTTTTTAAAAAAAAAATTTATACCCTATAATTTGGGAATAAACTGTGAAAATAGCTAAGCTCTCCGACAATTACATATCGAATGAATGCCATTTTTAAAGTACATTTTGCATCACACCCCTTTCATTGGTAATCTCGAGCAGGTATACGATCCGGATTATCTGGAATCATGTTTGGGAGTGGATTGTTCCATCTTGACCAACTTCTTCCTTCCCAAACTTCTTCAACCGGTAGCTCATCGGCGAGGCGTTTTGTATTACGTTCATTCTCAGCCCAAACCCTGATGATTGTCAGTCTAGTCATTCCATTCCGTAAAATAGAAAATCATACCTCAAAATGTTTAGCCCCACCAATTTCTTCACTTGAATATCCGTCGCTCCTCGTCGCATCACAGCCTCGATCAACCGTGGATAGTCCGCCACCGAGGATATACCATTTGCTAGCGTGACAGTGCCATCGAAATCACCTCCGATACCGACATGATCCCATCCTGCAAGATCCACAATATGCATGATATGATCAACGACAGTTTCGATATTGGCCGCATCGGGATCCTCCGCGTTGAGAAATCTCTTGACAAACATGACCATCAACACACCGCCATTCGACTTGAGAGCTTTGATCACATCATCAGGAGCATTTCGATAATTCTGTGCCAAAGAGTAGCAAGTACTATGACTGAAGATTACGGGAGACTGAGTAATCTCTAGCACTTGTCTCATTGTGCGATGTGAAGCATGCGACAAATCCACCATCATACCGAGACGATTCATTTCCCGAATTGCGGAAGCCCCGTACGATGAAAGACCTGCATCCTTACCGGTCGCGGTCACGGTGGCCGCCGCCGTTGCGTACGCGTTGTCACTGTTGTGGGTGATGGTGATGTATCGAACTCCCAGATCCCACAGCTGGCGAATTACTGCGATTGATGAGCCGGTTTGGTGCAGGCCCTCTGCACCTAGCATAGATCCTATGCGCCCGGCTTTGAATGCCTTTACGGCATCAGCGGCCGTCGAGCAGAATTTCAATTCTGGCGTCATCTCGATGAAGCGACGGGCCACGTCGATTTGTTCCAGAGTGTCACGAACGACATGACTAGGGTCGTCGATATTTTTTGTATCAGGGCATTCCATAAAGACAGACCAGAATTGGCCTCCAACTCGGCCCTCCTGCATACGCTTTAGGTCTGTATGACTGGCCAAGCCTACGCATGGTTTATCTGTTTAGAATTTGGATTTCTCAAATTTATGACGCAGGCAGAGAGCTCTTACCTTCATGAAAGTTGAATTTGCCGCCATTGATTTGGTTTTGCAGCTCAATGCGAAGTAGGTATGGCAGGTCGTTATGGCCGTCGATCAAGGGAGTGCTTTTGAGGACTCGAGCTGCCCGACCTGCATAATCTGTCTCCGCAATATGATTCTTTGGTCCCAGTCGATACGCAATCCATAACGATCCAGCAGTCACCAAGGTGAAAAGACATAACGACGTGGAGACTGAGCCTACTTGTCCGAGGTAGAGCGTTTGGTTTGCCATGCCTCATTGACTCTCCCTCAATATTAGCATAAAAACAATATGACTACTTCTAAATGGCTATGGCTTGACATGTGGTATCTCACTCTGATAAGTCTTGCGAGAGGTGTTTATCAGAGTTATCAGAGTGAGATAGCATCTGCGCGAGCCGATCTTTAGGGTTAGGTAACCGGTACCAACGAGCTCCAGCCGATCAACCGAATGATACAGGGTTATCAACGTTATCAGCGGGAGATACCACGAATGGGTTTGAGCGACAATCTTAGCCCTATCTTACGCGTGTCCTTGTAGAGTATATGTATGTGTTTGCTTGCCAGGCATCATGGCAGATTGTTTTCGACATCATTACAATTTCGTACAATTTACAGAACCATGGAGACAATTTCAACGAAAGAGAGCGCCAAGGCGCAGGTCTGTGAACCACACGCCGTTGAAGGTACAACGGAAATCTACATTGATCCAATCAAGGAAGCGCGAATGATGCGTAAATTTGACGTGAGGCACCCGTTCTTCTTCCATACAACATAGTGATATCAGACCAACTAATACAAATGCATGCAGTTTTGCGCAATCGGCTTGCTGGGATTGTTATATATGATGGCCAACCTGGACAGGAGCAATATAGGAAATGCTCAAACCGCAGGAATGCCCGCTGACTTGGGCTTGGTGGGCAATCAATTTGGTACAGCCACAACTTTGCTGTACGAAGATCACGTTCAATTTGGGTACTGAATCCACACTCTAACTAAGACGGATCTGTAGGTACGCGACTTATGTTCCATTCGAGGGACCGGTTGCAGTCCTTCTGAAGATCATTGGACCTAAGTCTCTTCTCTCTACGTGTGCTTTCTGCTGGGGAATAACGTGCCTTGGAATGGGTTGGTTTGCATACTTGAATAATATCATTGGATCTATACAACTAACACAAAAATCTTTTACAGCATTCATAGAGTCATGGAAGGGCCTCTACGCCTGCCGACTCCTAACAGGATTCTTCGAAGCGGGCCTAATCCCCTGCATCGACGTTTATATCGCGCTCGTGTACAAGAAGAGCGAACGCGGCAAGCGATCTGCCGTAATCTTTGCATTCAGCGCTTTTTCGAGCGCGTTTGGTGGACTTCTCGCCTACGGCCTTACACAAGTCCACGGACCTCACGGATGGGAGGGTTGGCGTTGGCTTTTTGCTGTTGAAGGAGCCATGACTATAGTCCTTGTGCCGCTGTTCTTCTTCCTCTTTCCAAAACACCCAACTACAGCGTGGTTTCTCACAAGCGAGGAGAAGAGTATGATGCAAGCTCGCTACGATAATGAACCACACTGGGGACTAGATGAGGTGTTTACCTGGGCCGAGTCGTTGAGCGCCTTTGCTGACCCCAAATGGTGGGCATTCTGGGTTTACCAGTTTAGTGTCGACATCTCGCTGTATGGTTTCACAACGTTCCTGCCCAAGATCATTTCCGGTTTGGGATACTCGGGGGTGCACGCAAACTTGATGACTGTCCCGATCTACATGGTCGGTCTTGTCTGGTTTCTTGTGATTGCGTACTGCTCCGACAGAGTTGGTGTGCGAGGTCCCTTCCTGGCTGGGCCCTTACTATGCCTGATCATTGGATATGCAATCCTGATTTCGGTGGAGAGTTTGAAAGTGAGATTTTTCGCATGTTTCGGTAAGCTTCTTCCTTTTAGGGCCAGTTGGAGCGTATTGAACTAACTCGTATATCTAGTTGTTGCCCTTGGTATCTATCCAACAACCGGATTGTCGCTCATGTGGCTCCAAGACAATACGGCTCGTCATTTTAAGCGAGCCACAATGGTTGGAATGACTTTGTGTTTCGGAAATACTGCAGGTGTCGCTGTTGGTCAGATTTTCACGACCGAGTCCGCGCCGAGATATATCAAAGGATTGTCTATTAGTTTAGCTCTCGCGGTCGTCGCATTGGCCATGGTGGGCGCGTTGTCGGTTGGAATGATGATTGCGAACAAGAAGCGAGCTGCAAGGATTCAGAGAGCAGACGAGGCAGGGGAAGTGTTGGAGAGGAGACCAGAGAAGGGGGACTACGATGTATATTTCCGGTATTCGCTGTAGATGATTACAGAAGCAGCTGCAATTAGGGCTAGGGTTAGATACGAGTTCTTAGGGTTGTGGCTCCACCCGTATCAATTGCTAGCCCACTCTTATCATTCAAGCGTTTCTCCACTGATAACGAACTCCTCCTCCTCTTCCACCACAGTACTATGTAGTCTCGACACTCAACTCCCATGGCACCTCCTGCTAAGCGCCAAAGGCGCATCTACGTAGCGTGAGTAGATATTTGCATCGTCCGTTGCTCACGCTAATACTTGTCAACAGCTGTCGGCGTTGTCATTCGCAAAAAATCAAGTGCTCTGGTATCCAGCCGTGTCGGGGATGCTGCGTCTCGGGCAACCGCGACCAATGCCAGTTCCCACCTCGAGACCGGAAAATCTCCGTGTCAGAAACGTAGGTGAGACAGTTCATTATGCATGATTTCCTAGTAACCAAGACAACGCGATCAGGTACATCAAAAAGCTGGAAGGAGAAGTAAGGGATTTGAGAGCGCAGCAACAGCTACTACTTGGCGCTGCTTCTCCGTCCGCCGAGACCACCTACGAGGCTCCTCCCAGCGTTACAAATGACCAGGCCCAGAATTCAGCGCAGTTCACCGACACTGACGTCTCAAACCCGCTACTGGAATCGCCGACTGGGTTTGTCGCAGCTGGGTCATTAGCACCACCAGTCTATATTGGCGAAACATCCTGTGTTGCGTTTGGTGATACTCTTCTACAATGCGTGGACAAGGATACAGATCTCGCACTCTGGCCTCCGCCGACGTATTTTCAGCATGAAATTTTCAATCGCCTTGTACGGTCAGACGTTATCTTGCCGGATCGGATCCAGTCTCGACTTCTCGTGGAGGTTGCAGTGCGCTTCATAGGAACCGATTATCATCTCCTTCTGAAAAATACTTTCTATGAAAAGCTAGATCGAATATGTGCTGGAGAAGAACCCCAAGATTTGGCATGGATATGCAAGTTCTTTGTATTGCTGGCGCTGGGAGAGATGTACTCCAATCGCCAGCGTAGGAACACGAGCCAAAGTGTGCCGGGCACAGATTACTTTCTTCAAGCTACGGGCCTGTTGCAAGATTTGTATGAAACTCCATCAGTCGAGCAGGTGGAGATTATGATTCTTTTTGTAAGTGCTGTTCCATTACCACTTAAGGAGCAACGGACCGCCTGACAATAGACATCCAGTGCTTCTATGCGAATGCTCTAGGGCGTACAAAGTCCGCATATACATATATTGGCATTGCAATGAGAATGGCCTTGGCTTTGGGACTCCATAGGAATCTGCCAACTGATACGATGCTCAACCCTGTAGAACGCGAGCATCGAAAGCGCGTCTGGTGGACACTATATACTATGGATCGACTTTGCAGCTCCATTCTTGGATATCCATTACTGATCAGTGATTCTCTCATTGACGTCGAGTTACCGACCGACCAAGGTCTCAGCGCATCCGAGCTAGAGGAGTTTTCGGATCCTGCGCACTTGATCGCAACTGTCAAACTTGCCCGGATCACAGGTCAAATTCGTACGTCGCAGCCTCAATTGTACCATTGCTTGCCAAACTGATGAATTAAACTAATGAATTGAAAATCATAGTGAGTGACTTGTATTGTTTACCTCAACGGACCCACGAACCGTTTGTGCAAAGAGTACACCGGATCATTCTGAGCTTGAAGAAATGGGATGAAGAGCTCCCAGCAAAGCTGAGCATGCAGCAAGAGCACTTGCCTCGCCATGTCACAAGTCTTCATCTGCATTATAACAAGTGCGTTATCTCAACGACCCGACCCATCTTACTCTATCTATTCAAGAATCGCTTCTCCCTTACGGCTGACGCGGCCGGAGCCACTACTTCACCGCGGACATTTTCACCAACGACCCTCGCGCTAGCAGAAAGCTGTGTTCAAGCTGCACGAGCTTCCAATTCAATCCTATCTCGATGTTTTGTAGAGGGATCTTTGGCATCTTTTGGATACTTTGATGCACACTACCTCTTCTCTTCCACGCTCATTCTCATCATGTCGGCGGTGATGGATCCAAATGTGGCCATGTCCGACGCCATTTCGTACGCGTTCACAATCCTCAAAGCTATGAAAGAAGATGGCAATATCCCCAGTTGTGACTACTATGAGAGGCTACAGAGAACGAGAGCTAGTGTGAGCAAGATGAGAGAAAATCATGAGAGGAGCCGTTCGCACTCACCAGCACTCGCCACTGGATGCGAGACAACGTGGGAAGCGCAGATAGAAGCAGAAGGCCCGGGGTTGGGGTTCAGTGAAGGCGTTCCGTTGGGTCATCCACTCATAGATAGTTTCCTTGCAGATAAGGGCTTCGTTCGGGCTGACGGGATGGATCCCCAGGATCAATCTCTAAGAGACTTGGCTTGCGAATTGGGGGATGAGTTTCTTTTCGGGGTGCAATAGTTAGATTTACTCGTGGTATCTTTCAGAGACAAATGATAGTTCCTATTCAATGATAGTATCATAACCGGCAGACGTGAGCTTGGCCCGAGTCAACCAACATACATAGTTGGTCCCCGCTAGTATATCACGGTGTCTACGTCCATATAAATTCTTCGCTCGATTATTGGATCCTTTTCCACCTCCAGTTTAGTCGTCTGATACTGAAACTGCTATCGCATGCCGTCATAATGGAGAACCAATCAGTGGTCATGCTACTCAAAAAATTGATGGAAATACCATCTACGAGCGAAGAAGAAAATGCGATTGGTATATTCTTAGAGCAACACCTCCAATCGCTGGGTTACACCGTCGAGCGTATTCCCATCAGCCCGGATAGTACTCGATGCAACGTCTACGCCTACATCGGGTCATCGCGCAAGACACGAGTCTGTCTGACCTCCCATATGGACACTGTCCCCCCGCATATTCCACTCCGTGAGACTGCAGACATTATCTATGGACGCGGCGCATGCGATGACAAAGGCCCGCTTGCCGCTCAAATCATTGCCCTTGAAGAGTTGCGTAGAGAAGGCCTCGTTCAGCCGGATGATGCATCTCTGTTGTTTGTCGTTGGCGAAGAAAAGGGTGGACCGGGCATGCTTGCCGCCAACGCGATGGGCTTGACCTGGGACGCTGTGATATTCGGCGAGCCGACCGAAGGCAAACTTGCAGTCGGCCACAAGGGTCACTTTGTCTTTGAGCTTGTGGGCACGGGGATCTCTTCGCACTCTGGCTATCCGCACCGTGGACGTAGTGCTATTACGGACATGACGTCTCTCCTGACGGAACTAGAACAAATTCAGTGGCCTACATCTGAAATTATTGGACCATCTACATTCCACTGCGGGCAGATTCGCGGAGGCGTGGGATACAATGTCCTGGCTGCAGAATGTACTGCGCTTTGCGCGGTTCGCGTGGCTAGTGACTTGCCTCGGGTGGAGCGATTGGTACATGAGGCGGTGTCAAAACATGAGAATGTTCGTCTGGAGAAGAAATTCCTGTATCCAGAGTTGTACCTGGACCATGATGTGCCTGGTTTGGGGACGATGGCTGTGGCTTTTGGGACAGATGCGCCACGCCTTAAGGGTGACCATAGGAAATATCTTTATGGACCGGGATCTATTTTGTTGGCTCATGGAAAGGATGAGCAAATTGGCAAATCTGAACTGCTTGAGAGTGTTCAAGTGTACAAAAAAGTTGTGAAACACTGTCTGGGATCGTGACAGGCTGCCGATAACCCTAATCCTGACTGACCGGCAACTGATGTAACGAGCCGGTAGACCGGGCAGACTGTATCGCAGGCCATTCAAGTCCATCAAAGTTTACCTATCAAGTGATTCAGTACAGTGATAGTAACAGTGATCGTAATGAATGAATTCTTTTGGCTTTATTGCTTTAATACATCCTCCTAGTCTTCAACTGAGTCTTAAGGCCCGAGTTGTACCCTCCCTAACAACGAAACAATTCCCAAGAGGCTCTTTCGCCTTCAGTCTTTGAAATGACACTCAGAAATCTGGGCGACCTACCGGTACTACCGCTACCAGAGTCTTTTGCGCTGACAGCAGCCTATAACGATGACCAATTTCCTAACAAGGTCAACCTGGGACAAGGGGTCTACCGTGACAACAATTGCCAGCCATGGGTCCTACCCAGCGTTAGAGAAGTAAGACTACTGCTGCGACTCATAAGCAAATCCAATTCATCTATCTCATACTTTCTTTACTCCATCTCAGGCCGAAGAAGCTCTACACAACCAACAAGTCAACCACGAATACCTCCCCATAGTCGGAGACTCCAAATTCCTGACCAAAGCCCGTCAACTCCTCTTCGGTCCTCAAATCGCCTCCTCAGCAGAGAATATCTCAAGCCTTCAGACTATCGCAGGAACAGGCGCAAATCATCTCGCGGCGCTATTCTGCGCCCGAAACCTCTGTCCCAAAAATGTTTTTATCTCTGATCCGACATGGGATAATCACCATTTAATCTGGGAAATGGCCGCGCCGAATGTGACGCAAAGACTCTATCCGTATTATGATCCCACTACCTGGGGCCTCAATCTCGATGGAATGCTTGCTGAGCTGGAGAGTTCAGCAGAAGAAAATGATGTGGTGATACTGCATGCTTGCGCGCATAACCCGACCGGACATGATCCAACCCGTGAACAATGGAAAAAGATCGCGCAAGTTGTCAGACGCAAAAGGCTCTTTGTAGTGTTTGACTGCGCGTATCAGGGGTTTGCATCGGGGGATGCTGATGTAGATGCGTGGGCGATTCGAGAGTTTTATTCTATGCTGTTCACCGAGGAGTCGTCCTCGTCCTCGTTATCAACACCAGCAGGCATGTTTGTCTGTCAATCGCTATCCAAGAATTTTGGCCTCTACGGAGAGCGCATTGGAGCGCTCCATTTGATTACTCCACCCTCGACTTCGCCCGAGGGAGCCAAAGCGCACTTGGTGCAATTAGTTCGTGCCGAAATCTCGTGTCCTTCTCTATTTGGTGCACGGATTGTTCATACTGTTCTAGACGATGCTGAGTTGTGTGCCAAGTGGCAGGAAGATGTACGCATTATGGCTCTAAGGATCAAGACTGTGAGAGCATTGTTGAAGTCGGAACTGGAGAAGATTGGTGCGCGAGGGGACTGGAGTCATATTGAACAGCAGATTGGCATGTTCAGCTTCACCGGGCTTTCGAGTGCACAGGTGCAGGAGCTAAGGGAGAAGCACCATATTTACATGTTGAGTAATGGGCGCATGAGCTTGAGTGGATTAAACGAAACCAACGTGGCATATGTTGCTGGAGCTATTAGAGACGTGCTGTGAGAAGAGTCTGGAAGGAAGTTTCAACATATGCTGGCATAAGAGTTGTTGGTTAGATATCATCACTGAAGGTCATTGACAGTAATCACATGTTTTATAAAGCTTTATTCCAGGTACTTCGTAAGTATATATAAAAAAACCATCTCTACTCATTCCGTCGTATCAAAATCAAGATCATTCTCGAGCAAAGTGGCATAAGTTCTAAGAGAGTCACGAAACACCTGCATCATTTCAAAAACATGGCCCCCCTTCAGGATCTCAGACAATAATCGCACCAGCATCGCACTCATGCGCCGTAATTGCTCGGCCCCAAATTCACCGGCTCGGTCACTCGGCGGTGCCATGTCTGCTTCCCGCAGTACACTATTAATGATTCTAAGAAGGCGAAGTGTGTCTCGATGAATATCTGTCGGGCACGACGCGAGTTTCTCGAGCCATTTACACAGGAACAGCGCGCATTCGAGGTTAGAAAGGGAATGGATTGTGCTCCATGTCAAGGTCTGTGTCCTAGCGACGTATTCCACGCCAAGGCGAACTGGAATGGAAAGAGCATGGATGGATTGGAGGACGGCGTGGTAGATTTGAGGGGTTTGTGCAGGTCTTGGAGCATTGCAAAAGGCAGATGCGATGGCTACCGGATCCCCCGTTTCTAAGCTGCGGTGTGGGCCAAGATTGAAGTGTAATCTGATGCATGCAATTCGGAATATCGCCGTCGCGTTGAAACCGAGTGGTCCTTTCGGAGATGAAGGGGTGATGGATGGGTCGGTGCTTCTCTCCCAGCTTTTTTGCCATCGTCGGAGCGCTGTGTGGAATCTTGTAAGAAACTCGACGGGTAGTGAGCTAGACTGGTCGTCTTTGGGTGATACTGGCATGCAGAATGATGCCTCCCAAGCTAGATATATGTTTTGGATGAGTCCGTGGATTAGGATTAGGTTGCCAAAGGAAGATAAGCTTGAGTTGTTCTGATGATTAGGTTTATTGTGAAATAACTGGCTGTAGCCGTTGCCAAAGGAGACGTAGTGTGGCCACTTTGACCGGAGAGATTTCCATTCCGAGGCACTTGAAGCTTTCCAGAGCTCCTCGGGCCAAGGAAGATATAGTGAGCTAACTTCACTATTCAAAATCTTTGGAGGCATATTGTAAAGAATGGTTTGAATATTGCAGATCATGTAAGCAATAAACTTGGTGCGCCGTTGCCCTTCTTCCTGAATCCAGGCGCTCCAAGATCCATCATTGGAATGACAATCGCATAGGAGTAGGCCGCTATCCCGGAGATAGAGCGACATTTGACTAGCGATTCCCAATGTATCGTGGAGCAGATCATGATTACCCCAAGTGCCTAAAGTGGTAAGGATGATTTGAGCTTGCAGTACCTCAAAATGAGTCTTCTCAGTGCCATCCATGCTCTCAACGTGGGAACGTGGGGTATACAGCGAATTTGACTGAGTGTAAAGGCTGATGTGGTGGTCAATCAATGATCGTGACGCCTTGTAGAACCTCATGGCTCGTTCTCGCTCAAAACGATATTGTGCCCCCATCGCCACAATGGCAAAGATCAAAGGCGGAGACAGATTCGCAATCGACAAGGTAGATATGTGCAAAAAGGGCAAATGCTCATGGCTTCCTGTGAAGAAGCCTTCAATGTATCTGCAAAAAACATATTTCGAGGGCACACTAAAAGAGTTTGGCAGGTTGGGACGGACATGATCGATCTGCTTCAAAATAGACTGGTAGTCCTCATTGCTTATTCGCCACGGACAATGGGGTTCATGTTCTCCGGAAGAGTTGGGACGTGATGATTCAAAGTGTTGCAAAGAACTTTCCACGTCCTGAGAATTGTCGTCGTTTCGTGGTAAGGATGGGAGTTGAAAATTGGAAAGCGAGGCATCGTCATCCGATGGCGGGCTATCTGCCACGGCCTGGTGGGATGATGTGTCCCTAGACTGTCCTGAGACTCCCGAGGATGTTAACCCAGATATATCGAGCCCTGGGAGAGAGATGAGATCATTTGCGAGACCAAACCCTAATCCTTCCAAGGGAAAGCTGGTATGAATGCTTCCCCATAAAATGTTAAGATCTTCAAGATTTTCTTCAAGGAAACTGTGAGAGGTATCCGGTGGAGGCAACATGGATCTGGAGACTTGCATGTCCTCGGAGTCCTGTATTGGACCTACGACGTGTGCTGGAAAAATGGATTGGTTACTTAGGTCTCCTTGTTGCAGAGAATGGGTTGATTCGGTATTCGTGGAACCATCAAGCTCGGATTCAAGATGCGTGGTTTCGGTGGTATTGTCAACGAGCAATAACCCACTGTAATTTCCAGCCTCTCCATGACCAGAGGAATCGCCCTCACGTTTCAAGTGACGCGACAACAGGTCGCTATTGTTTGTTATTCAGTCTCTGATGCGAGAGTCCACCCAGAAGGATTGCACGTACCGTCTCGTGAAGCTCTTGCCACAGCGGCAGTGAAATGGCTTCTCGTGTGTATCTGTGCATGTCAGGGGTGCCCATTATGCATAGGATTGGAACGAGGGAACAACGCACGAGTTCGCTCGTGGCGGAGGAGGTGTTCTCGTCTAGCGAACCGCCTCCGACAGAATTTACATGGCGCGACTTCAATACGAGGGCGCATGGCTCCAAGTGTGCTTCATGTTTGACCGCAGTTGCTTATCAGTCGAGGTGGAGACGGACGGCGACGGCATTCGCGCCGACAGGATACTGTGTTACATAAGCAGATAGTTAACTGCCTTCTCCTTCCTCATCGGGAAATAGCATTTCGTTCGAACAGTACATCTATCTGCCTTTACTTTACTTTTTACAATGATGGGAATTAAACAACACTGCACGTATTCAATATCAGTTGCATTGGGCCCTGGCATAGACCACATCTAACCGTCGCCTAGCTCTAGCAAATGGAGCAAAATGGTTGCTATACTATCATGATCAAGGCGATAAAAGAATCAAAACTAAACTATTACATATATGAAGGATTCTACTTCTTCAACAGATATAACATCAAACTTCGGCAGAGTCTGTATCGGCAACACCATCCGTACTACGTCCCTTTTTCTCCGGTCCCAGAAGCAAAAGTACAATGCTGTAGGCATAGGCTGCCCCCGTGAGAATGCAAATAACCTTGCCATAGTGGTAGCGGTGCACAACTGTGCCATCGGCCTCTGTCAACGGTGATAGAGGAAACCGTTCACCAATTGTGGCTTCAATGGTAGAAGAGGCCGAGGAAGCCAGATTCCCAAACTGGTACGCCGATCCAACGACAAATGCTTGGAGGGCAACGGGGGACAGCTCCAGGATGTAAATCGGGATTACGCTCCATGCGCCCTGGACGCAGAACTGCTCGAAAAAGGCTACCGCCGTCACTGCGTCTGTTGTGGTGTATGTATAAGGGTATATGAGGGCGCCGCCCACGATACAGATGACGATCATGCTGAAACGTCGACCAAAGATTTGAGAGCAGTATCCTACTGTTGTCCCGCCCGTCATTGCACCAAGGTTAGCGACTACCTGAGTGACAGTGACCGCATTTGACGAGAATCCAAAGTCATTTTTTAACATGGTGGGATATAAGTCCTGTGATCCATGCGAAACAAAATTGAGTCCAGATGTCAGGAGGACCATGTAGATGAACAACAGCCAATGGTGCTTCAACGCAGCACGGGCATCTGATATAAACTGGGCCGCGACATTGCCACTTCCTTCCCGCGAAGCCTGTCGGGCACGAAAAGCCTTGGTTTCTGGGAGGCACAGACGGAAAACAATAATGAGAACTGGAAAACATGCCGCAAACCAGAAATATGGGCGCCAGCCGTGAGTAGTAGTATTCACGAGAGCACGCGCAAGGGCGGTTGCAAGCAAATAGCCGAATGCATAGCCTTGTTGCATGAGACCTGCAATCAGACCACGCGCTTCTTTGGGGCAATCCTCCAGCGCGGTGACGGCTGCAACTCCATACATGCCACCCATTGCGATGCCATACAGAGCGCGAACAGCTAAGAACTGTTGATAGGTTTGGCAAAAACTAGTCCCAAGCTCCAACACAATAAAAAACACGAGGTTGATGACAAAGGGCCTAATAACAGCATCAGCAGGAAGATTCCTTATCGGGTCACCTCACCAGTGATTTGAGCATACCATTTCCGACCATATCTATCCGCCAGAATACCAACCATGATGGAGCCAATTGAACGGAACATCAGGACGAGAGTGATGCCCCAGGTGATATCCGAAGTGGAGGTACCAAAAGCTTCCGCGAGATCAGAAACAGTTAGCGACACCGTAAAATAGTCGAATGAGTCCCAAGTCCATGCAAGGAATGAGACAGCAAGGAAGCCCCATTGCTGTGCGTTCAACATTGCCAGAAGTTTGAACGGGTTGGCCGCAGTGTTCATAGGAGGCTTGAGTGTAGTGAGTCTCGTGGCCACATATTCTCGAATACTGATGGGGTTGTGTCCGGTGTCCTCTTCAGATTGAAAAGCGCCATCTTGTATAGAATAGTGCTCATCATTTTGTATCTTTGTTTTGGGATCGTCGTACATTTTGTTTTTT
>NHZS01000226.1:0-57949 GCA_002775195.1 Talaromyces adpressus
AAAAGTAAAACTTGCAATGCGAGTTACGAGTAGGCAAGGCAAGGTGGACCCCAATTTCAAATGGCGAATGGTTATCTCACGTCAGGCGAAGGTGAGCTCGAGTAATGTGATCCTTGATGTCGAATAGCGTTCTGGCCCCTTCAAGGTTCATGTACGCTCGACAACCATGTATAACTCACGAGGAAAGAGTATAAGTAGCCGTGCTTCACAATGCATGTGCGTGCATACATACAGAGTTAGCGCTTGGTCAAGGAGAGAAAAAGTGACGAGGCTGGAGCAAGTGAAGTATTTTAGAGCGCTGAAACAGCGAGTTACCCTGTCGCAAAATCGTTACATGGAGATGAAAAAGTCCCAGTTAGATCCGGACTTCTACTAAAGATGACGGATGATCGACTAGGATCCCACCGGGAAAAGTGTTTGGGGGCTGTTAGGGCCATTTTGTATACGCACACCCATGCCAATGCCGATATGGCTGTGCTATGCAAGGACGCCAAAAGTTACCAAATACGTAGTGCGAAGTGCTTAAAGATCCTTCGTGTGCTCAGTGACAGTTTACAGTACAGGACAAAGTGCAGCAGATGGCCCTTGTCATTCTGTCAATTGGCTGATCAAATGTCATCACCTAGTTGATGTCCATGCTGTGTCGGGTACATCGGGATGCTACATTGCCTTTTAGATAGTTTATTGAATATACTGCGCATATATTCGAGGCCGTATTATGGATGCTGTCCTCCGGCTGCTTTTCCATCTCCCCAAGCGGACGAAAATCAGTTAATGTCATAACTGAAAATAGAACCATAGTAGCTCGGCTATAGATCTAGACACGTGTACCTCGTGGGTATTTCGGTGCCGTAATGTTATGAACATCTTTCCTGTAAGTGAACCCTCGGACAACTTTCTGGTGCCCGGGTTGCATAAAGCGTTAACTATACGGTACCCAGTGAAATAACTATTCAGAATTCGATCGGCCTGCGTTACCAACAGTGGCAAACTTCGAGAAGCCAGCAGAATAGATTATTTAGCCAATAGACGCTCCCCAAAAGTCGAAAGATAACGTCGTACACGGATGTCGAGTAACAATGTTTCGTCATGACTAGCGAAAAAGCCAACAGCTAACAAGTAAAGTCCCCGATCTCAAGCACTGTAAAAGCCACAATCGAGCCAATGAACGTCGTACGAAGTCTAGAAAATCCCAGGTGTGAACCAACATTCTCAAATAGCAATCCGGCGCGGTACGCACGCGCAGGAGTGCTGATCCCCCAATTTCGGCCCCCAAGTTTGCCAGCGTTGGAACCCTGCAACCAGTTAGCATCATTTCCTTCTGGGATATGACACCTTCACAAACTGTTTTGACTTTCGTGGTGGGCAGAATGATGCAACAAAATAATTGTTATTTGATAATTCAGAATTTGAAGGAATCTGGAGAAGTCCGTGAATTGCTGTCATGATATCAGTATCATGGTCATCGGGGTTGGTGTTTGCGATCATCGAAAGTCTGAGCACTGGGACGGAAATGGAGATCGAGCCACCTACCATGGTAATAATTGGTATCACTCATGTTCATAATGGTGGTGGCTGGCTTCGGCGTAGAATATGACATGGCGGAGTGTCCCCAGATTGCTGCAGTAGTTTCTGATACATCTACTACCTACCGGTAATGTACGTACCCCATAAAAACGCCGAAGTGCGTAGCATGTCATCCTTCTCTACTTTAATAATACTTTGCAAAGAAATGAAATAGTTAAACTCAGAAAATCCGGTAATCGTTCGGATAGAATAATAACCACGAATTCAAGATCCTATATCTAGATTGCTAAGCTGATTGTTAAGCTGGATAAGTTGCATGGGATACTTGCCTGTCACAGCCTGGCTTATAATTGACGGCGTATATGCGCGGTATAGTATGTATTTTTCTCAGCCACCATCTGCAGGTAAAGTACTCCATAGTAAGTGATACATGTTCTTATGCAGGGTTTGTTTCATTCTCAAGCAGGTGTCAAGTATGTATCATTGTGGCTGGATTGTTCCATGCATCCATAGAACTGACGAACGCCCTTGAACAGTGAAGCGACAGTCACCGCTGAAAATCACCTGGAAAGGAAGGTTCCCACGAGTTGAGAGGGAATTAATATTCTAATTAATGTGAGGGGAGATGTACTGAGTAACGGAATGTGAACGCGGTTTCTAGTATGCATGTACATATGCATTTTGGACGACTGGGTTAATAAGTCTTCTACGAAACTCATCGCTTAAAATAGAACTTCCAGACTTTATCTACTTAAATTAAATGCAGGTTGCTGCAGGTTCTCGGATGCAGGTACGCGTTCGAAGAACCAAAAGTCCAATTCTTCTTAGTGATTTCATGCCAGATTCTATCAGATGTCCCGATTAGGAAGGCATCCATCGATGAAAGGAAACCATGCGCTATCATAAGTCTTAGAAGACGCTTGCTCATTCAGATATCAAGACAGTGCTACTTTTATCTCAATATCAATTACAGAAGTAGTGGCATGATATATGAAGCGTACGAGTCAAAGATGAACGATCTACTTCAACCCATAGTCTTATTTTTGGATCCACGGAGCTTGAATATTTTCTTGCTAACGCGAGGCATAAGATGTAAGAGGAAGTCATAAGATATGAAGAAAGTAGTTTATGCATTTCTTTGTCCTGGAAAGATCCGAATCTAGTCATGTGTCAGGAGGGTCTGAGATCTCTTTCTTCAACGATTCTTCAATCGAAATTTTTGGATTGCGCCATAATCATGCTTTCAAGATTTCAAAATTGATACGATGAATCTAGAATGCGGCACGCTTCCATCAAAGGCCCTAATCTGTTAGGCTTACCCAAGCTATAGTGCAATCATACTCAAGCAACTAATAAGGTGTTGTCATCTACTACGAAAGGAATGGCCATCTTTAAGAACTGCCATAAAATTTAGATAGCTTTCCCTATTAGCTGTCTAACTCACTAACTATACTTTCTTAATTAGCTCTATATTGAAACAGTTCCTTGCTTGCGGCTCAATATGTCGACCTTCTTTATCCTATACCGAACCCCGAGAACACGCATCCTACTACCGCTAAGCAAAGCGTCCTCGGCCGAAGAAGATGTCAAAGCAGATGCCAGGTAGACGGTTCTGATTCAAAGAAAAATACTTAAAAAAAAAGGACGTGCCAAATTCAATCTGTCACATGTACATAACCAATGACAACATGTAAAGTTCCAAGGTTTGATCCGATAATAATTACGTATATGCTCCGAGTCTACTTCTCTCCTCGGGAAAAGAAGTACAAATCTCAAAAAAGGCATTACTATCAAAACTAACCATAGGCTAGCGTTGCCAGGTTTGCAAAGATATAGATGTGTCGGAGATGGCGAGCCTGAGGCAGGAACCTGGACATGTGCCACCATTAGCCCTAACTCTATTCTATCCATCAGATACATACATCTTCAAATCGCTGATATACTGCTGATCATTCGAATTACCTCTCTCTTGCGATCTCTCCCATAATTCTTATATCCAAGCTGGATTGCGACGCTACCAGCGACACAGTATTACGCTTTTGGTATCTGGGTGCAGAAATATACACTCGTTCGTTGACTTCACGCAGCCACAAACATAGTAACACGCCAGAATTCCAGGGTAAGAGTCAAACCTTAAGCTAGGCAGTGGATTTTGAACCCTTGACGTTTTTTTCCTTTGCTTGCCGTTATTTGAGCTGTTGATGTTACATCGACAAAAGTGGGGTTACGTTGACTTTGACCGATCCTCTAACGATCTCCAAATCTCAATCTTTTCATAAACCTTGGAATCCATCAACAAATCTCATCACTAGAAACAATGTCCTCCTTAAGCAGTAACAATGAAGAAGCTAATGACTCTCAGCGAACCTTCCTCGAAATAGCAATCTTCAACGCCTCCTCTGCTCAAATAGCATATACATCCTCCGCCGACCGTCTGGAGCTCTGTGCTGAAGGATCAAGTGTCAATGGCGGCACCACACCTTCTCTATCAACTCTAGAGTCGGTAGTTACGTCACTTCAAAGAACACAATCCCGCACAATTCCTGGCAAACATCATGCCACTCCAACACAGGCAAAGAGATGGATACCGATATACGCCATGATCCGGCCCCGAGGCGGAGATTTCGTCTATTCAGATGAAGATTTTGAGACTATGAAGGAGCATTTACTAGCTCTGAAATCAGCCAATTATCATCAGGCCGAGAAGAATAAATCGCACGAACGGAACGGCTTTGGAAAAGTGAATGGCTTCGTATTCGGTATCTTAACGAGAGACAATAAAGTCGATCGAGAACGAAATGCGGAATTGGTGAGACTTGCGGCACCGTTGCCGTGTACGTTCCATCGGGCTTTTGATGAGGTTATTACGACTTGTGAGAAGCACGTTTCGCTCAGTGAAGAAAATATGCTTCTTCCTCAGACGCTGGTAGACGAACTTAGGGTCGTGATCGAGGCCGGTTTTGCGTCTATTCTTACTTCAGGTGGAAGTGGAATAAGTGCAATTGATGGCACAAGGAAAATAGCAGCATTGACGGAAGCCGTTAAAGGCAGGATTGAAATTATTGCGGGCGGTGGTGTGCGGTCGACGAATGTGAGAGAATTGAGGAGGCAGAGTCCTCGTACGCGGTTCTTTCATTCAAGCGCTATAGTGGGTAATGGGGATGGACAGGTCGTAGATGTTGCTGATAGCAATGAAGTTTTCGCCCTGAAAACGGAGTTAATGGTGCCTTTAGGTTCGGCCAAAATGTCATCAAATGCATTCAATAGATAGATTAAGGAAGGTCTTGATATATATGTATTATTGCATTTATCGTGTACAGAATTATCCTGTCTGACCGCCATACATAAACATTATTAACATATACATCGTTCTTTCCATGATCATACATAGATTAAAGGGTCATTTTTGCGATAATAGACCAGTTGACGGGTTGTACCATCGATTAAAAGGCAAGAGTATCAGCTAAGCCATCAAGCTCGCGCTGATAGTTGCGATGCTCTCCAACCTGAAAGAAGAACTTTCCCAAGAAATCCGTCGCACCTTTAATCATCTTCCATCCTTCCTTGAAGCTCTCCGGTTTCTGCGGACCAGCAGCAGTAACCACGCCATACGACTCGACAACACCAGTGCTACTCTGTGTAGCAAACTGTAAAGCCTCAACGCCCGCCAAAGCCTGCTTGACAAGGTCGACTGCTTCACTTGTTGCACCCAGCGCTTTCAAGTGGCCGAAGGTCTCTGCTATCCAGTAGCGAATCTGTCCAATCTTGGCAAGTTTCGTAACGTGTGGTCCACCGGGGATGAAAGTCGCGTCAAACATTGTCGAGCGCATACCATCGTATTGATGGTCAGGTGTTACGCCTTTTCCGGTCTGGGGATCAACGCCATCTGCGAAGATGGGTTGTCTCTTTGTGCCGATGACGAAAGGTAGAGCACCGGCAGCTTTGACAGCGGTATACACCCCGCTAAAAGCGACAGAATCGAAGCCGTCACCAATGAGGATGGCAATGCGTCGGCTAGCCACAGTTGGAACGCGAGGCTTGAAGTCGATCTGCGAAAGACCGCGAGCCTTCTTGCCGTGGTTTTGCTTTCCTGCCTTTTCGGGGGTCGGGGCGCCGACCATCACGGCAACTTTCTGAGCAAGTTCGAGGTCAATTTCTGCGATGCGCATGGCCATGCGTTGGTAGACAACAGGATCGTCACAGTGATCAAGCTCGAAGCTGAAGGCTTTGGCGACGTGGTGCTTCTCGTACTCGGTAAGAGAATTGTAGAACAACTGCGCCTGGTTGTGATGTTCGTGAAACTTGGGTCCTTGGCTACGTTGTTTGATTCCTTGGATTTTCTCAGGGTAAGAAACAAAGCCGCCATCTTTGGGCTTGGTAGGTGGTACTGCATCAAAGCGGTTTGGCCAGTAGTTGACTGTTCCCTTAGTTATCTTGTGACGCATAGCTCCATCACGATTGTGATTCATGACGGGGCAGACTGGACGGTTGATTGGCAACTCCTCCCAGTTAATTCCGAGACGAGAAAGCTGTGTATCAAAGTAGGAAAAGTTGCGTCCTTGCAAAAGAGGGTCGTCGGAGAAATCAATACCTGGCACAATGTGGCTGGTACAGAAAGCCACTTGCTCGGTTTGAGGGAAGAACTCGTCAATGTTCCGATTAAGTTCCAGCTCTCCAATAATGCGTAGAGGTACGAGCTCCTCAGGCCAGATCTTGGTTGCATCAAGAGGGTCGAATTCAAAGTTATCCTGGTTCTCCTCGGGAATGACCTGAATACCGAAATCCCACTTGGGGTATGCCTTGTTGTCGATGGCTTCCATGAGATCTTTTCGGTGGAAATCGGGGTCTTGGCCAGCAAGCTTCAAGGCTTCGTCCCAGACTAATGAGTGAACACCTAGGTGAGGGATGAAGTGAAACTTCACCAAGTGACGCTTGCCCTCTTTGTTGACGAGAGTGTAAGTGTTGACTCCGAATCCTTGCATCATACGGTATGAGCGAGGAATAGCTCGATCAGACATGGCCCACATAAACATGTGTGTAGACTCGGGGTGAAGGAAAGTAAAATCCCAGAAGTTGTTGTGGGCAGTTTGGGCCTGGGGAACTTCGTTGTGTGGTTCTGGCTTGACAGCGTGGACTGTAACGGTTAGCATGTCTCTGACCATTATTTTATGATATTGACACACCGAAATCTGGGAACTTGACGGCATCCTGGATGAAGAACACGGGAATGTTGTTTCCAACCAAGTCCCAATTGCCCTCCTCTGTATAGAATTTGACTGCAAATCCGCGAACATCTCTGACAGTATCGGCACTTCCTCTGCTACCCTGCACGGTTGAGAATCTGAGAAAGACGGGGGTCTTTCTAGAGGTATCATTGAGAATACCAGCATGACTCAACTCGGGAATGGGCTGTTTCAAGGTGAAGTTTCCAAAAGCTGCGGTTCCACGAGCATGCACAACTCGCTCGGGGATTCGTTCGTGATCGAAGCGGTGAATCTGAATACCAAGTATGTTAGTATGTCCGTATCAACACAAGAGAGAAGCGTTAACTAACCTTTTCACGAGCAATCTGGTCTTCCAGCAAACTAGGACCTGAAGTCTTGTCGTTGACTACCTTCAGCCAGTGATCGGTATCAGAAACCGGTACTCCATGGTCAGTGGTAAACTTTGTCTTCTTGTGAACATCAGCGGTATCGCGCGAGAGGTCAATCAACTTCTTGTCTTGGCCGGCGGCAGACTGAATAGCCTCCTGGACCTTGTGAAGGCCTCCAGCAACAGTGCTCGTCATGGTGAATGTGATGCTGTGAATTGATCTTGACAAACTTTGATGAACACCTGGAGAAACTGAGTTGTAAAAGTTTATGATGGGACACCAGGCCTTTAACTAGAAAGCAGAGGGATATGGAGATGCGATGACATGATGTCGTGTTCATGTTGGAACGTCATCTTGACGTGCGGGAATAGTCTCCAAATCGACAAGAGATTGGCCAATAAAACACCTGGCATTAATATTCAGAGAAGGGCCTACATCTGATCCTCCCCATATATTGTGCGAGTAGATTTCTAAGGCATTTGTCTAGATGAGCGGCCATCCATCTGGCCGAGGCGTTTCAGACGACCTAACGCACATAACCCTGTTCTACATAGTAAGAAAACATCACGAGTCTTATGGATCCCTTAGACTGACTTGATATAGCTAAAATCTTGAATCGTTCGACTTGTTGAAATCAAGACTTCGTGATTGGCGGGGACGAAACCGGAGAATCCAGTAACTAACCATGACGTCACTCGTACTATAACTTCCTATTTCGGTAATTTGCTCTTCCATTTCTCTTTCGGCGATTTTAGGGCTAGCTGTACGTAATTTTCGTAGTGGAGTTCGCCTTTACGCAGCGATGCATCCAAAGATCATGGCTGTCTAGCTTTTGGCTGCAGCTTCAAATTTTTGAATGCTGGCTATGAAGACACACCAATAAAACCCTTCAACAACGGGATATTCAATGACCATGGCTAACCAATCAATTAGATTGGCCGTGCTACTGTGCTTGCGCTTGCATGATCCTTATTTTATTGGCTCCATAGACCCTAGCATCCCCGACGTGGCAGAATCCCTGCTGCTTTACATAAGAAATGACCCCAAGGACTGGTATAGTGGGGTAGAATCAGCCTGATGCCTAGGTAGACACCCAACCTCAGCCATCTTATTTATCGTCATCCCACCCTCATAAACGTCAAAATGGGGCCACTAAAAAAGTCTCACCACGGAGCGAAGATCATCGCAAAGCTTAAAGGCACACTTGGATTTGAGGATAGGCATAGACATGATGGCAGTCAGGACGCCGATACCGATGAACGTCAAACAGCATCTTTCGGTGCAAGTGTCGCCGGTAAGATAGACCTTGATGACAGAATCAACACTAGCGACAGCACGCTAAATAACTGGGACGAAGATGGGGATGTGCCTGCATCGAGGACTGACCGTCTTGAAACTTTTGAGACTACTTGTAATCGTACTCCCGGCCAACCCGCACAGATCCCGGGGACAGATAATAAGGATTCCGAAATGGCTAAAGACGAAATATCTGAACATAAAATAACTAAAGTAGATCATGCTGGTGCTGCTGACAACTCTCCGCCAGAGTTCACTCATAACATTCTATGGGACGAGGCCTACCAACATCTCAAACGGGATAACCAGGGAATGTTGGACGCATATGAAAAGATCTTATCCCGTGTTTTCCTCAAATCTTCTCCAGAACAAACACAAGGCAGTGATCCGGACAACATTATTGCTCAAGATGCGCCTTCGAGAGACGAACAGATGAAAATCGTCGTCGAAAAGGGCTTGGAAAAAATCCAACAGGCGAAAAAAGTTACGGAAGGGTATGGTAAATTCTTCCAGCTCGTGACGCCCTTCAAAAATGTCCTTGATACTGGATTGCAAAACGTCCCTCAGGCTGCGTTACCTTGGGGGGTCGTGTCGGCAAGTCTTGATGTAAGTAAACTAAAGCCGACATGTCTCTCCAAATGCTAACGAATTTGGTCTTTTTTCTGCTTAAAGATTCTTGCTAGACCGGCCAAAGTAGGCACCGTCCTTTACACTGGAGTAAACGAGGTCGTTTCACGAATGGACTGGTATTCCGCCCTCACGGGTAAGCTGCTAAAATCAGACGACATCAACGGGAACAGGCCGCTCGAGACAAGCAAGTTAGAGCTCAAGAATAGAATTCTGGATCTCTACAAAGCTCTCCTATTGTACCAGATCAAAAGCGTCTGTTACTACTACCGGAATCAGTTCCAGGTCTTCCTGCGTGGGTTTGTGGAACTTGATGACTGGAGTGGTGATTTGAAAACGGTGACTGATGCCGAAAATGCTCTTCGAAACGACTTGAACCAGTACAATCAGGAGCATATAAAGTTATTACTTGAAAGTACCCTCGTCATCGCAAAAGATCAGGGTGACTTTCGAGAGGAGATGGAACGCGAGAAAGAGGAGAGAAAGTGGTTGAGTGACTTGTACTGGATTGACCCGCGGGATGAAGTCGAAGCCATCAAGGCGAGGAAAGATGACCTTGTTGGTGCTTCATATCAATGGGTCTTGGCCACCAGCGAGTACAAACGGTTCACTGATCGGGAGGCGTCGGGCTCCAATTTGCTCTGGATCAAAGGACAGGCAGGCACTGGCAAGACTATGCTCTTGATCGGCATCATACACGAACTGATGAACCAGTGTCTATCTGATCCGAACTCGCCGCAAGTGGCATACTTTTTCTTTCAGGGCACAGCCGACCAGCTGAACAACGGGGTTGGAGCCCTTAGAAGTCTGATCTGGATGCTGGTTTTACAGCAGCCGCGTCTAAGGTCGCATTTACGAAAGACTTACGAGGCATCCGGATTCAAAGCGTTCGAAAATTATGACGCGTTTGAGAAGCTATCTCGCATTCTTAAAGAAATGTTGACCGATAAAGAACTAGAGCCCGTCTTTTTGGTCGTTGATGCCATCGACGAATGCGATGAAAAATCCGTAAAGGGGACAAGAACTTCTGTAATTCGACTTTTCAAAACTCTTCTATCATCTCTAATGTCAAACTCCAAAGTCAAGTGGTTGGTTTCGTGTCGGCCCTTGCCCGAAATTGAAAGCGAGATGGAAGGGACTAGTCTGCTCAACAGAAGTGTTCTTGACCTTGACCAAGAAAGCCTTGAAAAGCCTATCAACTATTACATCGACTACAAGGTCCACCAGCTGCGAGAGAAAAGCCATGAGGAGAGCCTTCTTACTAACGTGGCTGGAACTTTACGACAGCGAGCTGGAAACACTTTCATGTGGGTGGCATTGGTATGTAGAGAGCTGATGGTTTCCCGAGCTCGTGTCTGGCCTGAAATCCTCGAAACCGTCCCAGAAGATTTGATGCAGTTGTACCATTATCTATTCCAAAGAATCGAGTCAATGAAATGGGAAGGAGACGTCAAGGATTGCATAAGAGTTCTCGCTGCCGCCACGGTTGCTCCCCAACCTCTAACGCTATCTGGAATTGGTCAGCTAGCTGACTTACCGTCTACAGAAGAGGCAAGACTAGTAGTGAAGTTATGCGGCTCTTTTGTTATGATACGCAACGATCACGTGTATCTGATCCATCAATCTGCTCAGGACTACTTACGCTCGAGGTACAAAAAGATGGAGGCTATAGTGCAAAACTTGGGCCACGCAGCGATTCGTCGCCTAGGAAACGAGCAAAAGTACAAGGAAGTCGAATATCTTCTTTCTGCGCTTTGGATGTCACGCGAATTACAGCGCTCGTGGAAACAGTCTATCGTGCTTGTAGTTGGCCATCGCTTGATCATGGCGCGCTACTACATAGGCCAACCATTTCCGGCACTGAAACTTGCAGAAGATATCTACTATAACGTGTGTCGTTTCTGTGGTGATCGAGATTCCATCTCTTTGGCATTTGGCCTTTTAGTGTCGCAATTGTACAACGCTTTGGGCCAACACGATCAGTCTAATTCTCAAACGTACTATTTAGGAGCTGCGAATGTGAATGCGAATATCTTAGAGGCGTTCGTTGAAGCTGACAGTGGTTCCGATGAAGACGAAAATATTGAACTTGGCGACCAAACGCCTCCACAAGACATTGCATCTCCATTGGACCAGAAGTTTTCTACTGTCGAGTACATACACCGACATTTATATCTATTTAAGCTTGCTCTTCGACGTCACGGGAAACCACTACCGCCCTTTTCCAATCAGTATAGAAGGCTCAGTGACTATTTTATCAAAATGTTTCCAAAGGAACTTGAGGGTATAGTGACTCTTGACGAATGGGATCTGAATATTCATGGAGCCAGTGAATACGAGGGAACAGATTATTTGCCTCCTTCCAGCCTTGATGATTGGGGTCTGACAGCTAGTAAATAGCCTTGAAGTAAGAGACTAGTCGTGAACCGGTTCGGATAGCTCGATGAAGATGGTTGCAGAAATATCGCATTGGAGACAAGCTTCATATTTATTCGCAGAAACTCTGAGCAGACTTCGTTTTCCATTGCTTTGGTCCGGTTGTACAACCTAGATTCTGATGCAATTAACGATCCAGACACAGATAGATACATTTTCTTTATGCCCCAGCATTCAAAGTTGTTTTGACACCTCAAGGGATGTACGAGATCATACATGAGTCCAGTATGAAAATTAACGCTTATAGGGAACACTCTTTGGCAAGATCAGGAGATGGGCATAGTGTTCTGCATTCAAAATCATGATACCCTTTGTTTCCAACCGAGGCTGACTAGGTATATTCGTATCTCATTTGAATATTTTCGCACCTTAGTAGTAGTTTCTCGTCAGACAAGTAGTGAAACAGTCTCTACCATACCCATGACTCTAGACTATCGTGCCATCCATTAACAGCCCAAGTACATTCACCATAACATGACACATCTTCTGCTTCAACTATTTTGATAAAGTTCGTATCAATGTCGGTTGCGGATAAGATCAAAATTCAATGAGTCTCTCTGGCAGACAATTTCGAGTGCCGGTAATAAATAGCCTCAAAGTTTGTTTGATAAAAGGTTCCCAGTGTCTTGTATGCAAATTTCGTTCGTCTGGAAATTGGTTCCATGCGATTAAACTTAATGCACAAAAAGTATATAGGAATGATGTCAAGTCGACATTCACAACCGTATTTTGGTCTTATTTAACTCCTCGGTCACGCATCCATTGTTCTCAGACAATAGAATTCTCGACGATTCCAAATTGTCCGAAAATAACGCTCAGCAGCATGCCAGATTATCGTCCCAATGGTTTGGTTGATTGTGGTGGACCTAGGCCAGGGCTACGTTATCCTTCCGGTCACCAGAGCGGCTGGAGTAGAGAAGCCCGTCACTGTTGCCAACACATCGAGCATCTAGCCGGACAGCATACCTGGATTTTTATCTCAATAGCAAGAATTTAGTACCCAGGAACCCAGAGCTGATTACCTGGTCACATTGACGAATGGACAGTCCGAGGCAGAATATGAGATTAAGCTATGTACAAGCGTCAATGAGTTTTTGCATCGTGTATCGGACAATGATTCTCACGCACTTATCGTCTTGGAAGATCCAAATCCAGAATTGATCGCGGGGTTAGGTAGTAAAAGGGGTATCGATCCGCAATTCTGGGCAGACTTCCTGGCTGGTTCCTTCAGGTTCGATTCGGAAAATTTCGTCTTGGACACAGGAAGAACCACGCACATTTTGTGGATGATAGTCTTCTGGAACAATTGTGGCCGTTACCGATAGATGCTAGGCAGCAAGATCATTGATGTCTTCGATTCGTCGCTCACAGAGCATTGGATCGTGATGATCATGGGCAGAGCAAGGAGTACTAGAGAGAACCCATCAAATCACAAGGGGTGCAGACGCTGGGCCACCAAATCATACAAATACGGTACATGAACATTGCAAGCTCGCTTTATGGAACAACTTTCGTGAGCAACGTCGTTGTTCAATGCTAGATTCGCCATCAGATTTCGTCCCCTATCATGATAAGGTCCAAGCTGTTTTCAACTCTCTGGCAATGAACAACAAATGGCTAAAGAATCTGTTTTGCCAGGTGTCGCTGGTGTTTAGAGGTATGGCCGAAGACTACAACACCCAACGGAAAGAAATCATTACGTCTTTAGAGAATTCTATCGAAAGCCACAGTCACAGGAGGACGTAGATATGAGCGAAAGATGCTTTATGGCAAATTGGGAAGAGAGACCTCAAAATGCACTGAAGAGCAACGCCTCGCTCAAAGGAATTATCAACAGCCATCTCGGCTTTCGTCTCAAGGAGAAAATATTTCGCAATGCTGCCGCATACGCGCCAGAGTATTTACTTCTTGATCTATATCGCCTGATTGGATGTTTCTGGCTTTCTCAACACTTATACTTGTCCTGGTTAGAAAAATATTACCGCGGAAGGGGGGGGGGTTAGTAAACAGAAAAAGACGATACCTTGGAAGGAACTACTTACCAGCATTGAGTTATCCAATCAGCTCCATGCAGGTGTTATGGAATTATTGATGCACCGGAGAGAGAGTGGGTGCTAATCGCATTTCATCAAACATCTCTTGGAATGTTGTAATTCACAAAAACCTAACGACGCACGATTGTCAGCTTTGAACAGTGCCTCAATACCCTCCTTCAAAGATTTGAAAGAGGATCTCGAGGTTCTCAACATGTGTGTCGAAAGATTAGAAGATAGAATTCACAAGAACGTTGAATTCCTACATACTATTGGCTCCGACTTCGAGATATTAAGGTCGACGTCTAGGAATAGACTGCTGCTTCTAATAATAATATGGGCATCCCTAATCACGCCAATTTCTATCCTTACTTCTATATTGAATTTAGGTACCGGGAGAGATGGCGGGCCTTCAAAAGTTGGTGACATTGATGTGTTTTGGAGAGCTATCATTCCTCTTGCGATAGCACTTATTTTGATCCTCGCCTCTCTCCTTTGGTGGGTTGAAAGGTCCAACCGCGACGCTCGAAAAGAAAGCAGTTTGTATCATAGCACTGCGCCACTATTGTCGAAAGAGGAGGAGGAAGAATTGGAGAGAGAAAAGTCAGATAACCCTGTCAAGCGAGGTTTCCGAAGGGGATTGAATTTCGGCTACGACGACCTAACGCCAAGCCAGAGGTCTTCAATAGAGCCCCATCCAACATTTCTAGAACTTATATACATATCAAAGTATAGTCTTCGAGCACTTGGATACTCGAAATGAAAAATGAATCAATAATTAATGAAACTTGGTGATCTGGTTATGAGTTGTGCCCATGTGTCACTAACAAATACCCAAACTGGCGAGAGGCAAGCTAGCCGACTGTTGGAACCCCTGTGCTTGAACCACTAAACCAGCAATATGGGCGTTGTATTCGACACTAATAGTTGTCTCAAATCCTGTCTTCGGAGAACACTCCACCTGCTGCTGACCCGTAGAGTGATAATAGGTAGCGTAGACTTCCCACTCCTCGACTTGGGTTGCCCCGTTCCAGCTCACGTATAAATCCACGCTGTTAGAGGTGTCATTTAGGCAGCCAGCAACCGCAGGCGCCGTCGTCGGCTGTCCTACCCACTCATACCTGAAGCCACGATAAGAAGAAGTGGTTCCAGCCACGCCAAATTGCACAGTCTCAACACAATTTCCGTTCTCATCGAATTCCTCCATTACGGGGATGTATCCATGGTCCATGAAGACGTTTCCATTCGGTAGAGCCTCATAGCTACCTTGAGAAATAGCGAACAGAGGATCAGCCGGGTTTTGGTAACGCGCAAGCTTGGTGACCTCCTTGGTCGTCAGGTCGATGGACAGGAGTAAACCACTAGTAGGTGTAGTGCCATTGACCCAATACGAGTTGGCATTGTCATGCACGTGGAGCACTACGTTGTCAGAGGTCATATTCACAATGCGGACATCATGCTGATAACAGAACTGCGCGTCGGCTGGGAGCGTGAAATCACCTCCGTTTTGACCCTGTTGCCCAGTTAATCTATGCATTTCTCTATTTTCAAATGTGTCAAGCCGGAAATGAAATTGCTGAAAATGGAACTTGACGTGGTGCAAAGCTTACCTGTAATTCCCACACAACTGATCCATCATTTGGATCAATCAAGAATACGGCACAATAGTACCGTGACGAGATTATATAATAGCCCTGAAAGGGCGACGCGGCGTTGATATGAAAATAGTTAAATGGAGAAGAACTCGTGCTGCCTTCGTCGTGCAGTGTCTCGAGGGTACCCGTCAGGGGTATCTGATCGCGATGATCCCACGAGTTCCACTGGTAAATGATTTCATTTGTCTTGATGTCTATTTCATAGAACAGCGACTGGCGTACCCATCCATTGCTCGGACCACCAACAGAACTAAGATCGGCTTGGGTAACGTTCGTTGCTGTCACCATGACAGATCCGCGGTCTGTGACAAATGACTCGTGCAGGTCGATATATGAGTCGTAGGTTGTGGTGGTACCGGTGTAAAAGGAGCCTTCGGATTCCGGTAGTGTGACATTGTAGATGTTTTCATATGCTGAATTGAAAACCTTGATCATACCGTACCCGAACCCATTCGGGTCAGGGTACGCTGAACCTGTCCAGTACACAAGAATGGGCTCAGAGTCGAGTTCACCCATGTCCAAGGCGAAAACAGTTTCGTTTGGTCCCGCCCAGATCAAGTCACCACTGGTCCTGTCATCGGCCATGATCAGGGCGCCTACTCCTTTAGGGCTGAAAAAGAGGTAACCAGGAGCAGTAGGTCCATTTTTGGTGATCTCTAAAACGGGTGGCAGGAAGTTCACACTTTTGAAGGACTGCGTTGGCCAGGATGCTGTCGCGGGCAGCACATATTGGGTCAAGAATATTGAGCCCAAGCTCAGAACAGCCTTGGACATCAACATGTTTGGTTGTTTTACTTTTCCCGGTATGAGCCTGATTTGACGAATTACCGTGAGGGAAAGTGGGAAGCTGAAGAAGAATTAACACGGGTTTGGGCCAGGGTATTCTTATCGTGGGTAGAACTCTCCTCAAATACATACTTCTGTAAAGCTGACTCGCGTTTCTCACCGAAGATAGCTGGACGAGCTAATTCACGATCTAAGGATTACGGACCTGGTACCACGAGGCAACCACTAGTGCACTTGATCCCATATCGCGTTTCGTTTGTTAAATGGAAGCTGAGCGAAAGACTCGATGAGGCATGAGAAACCAAACATCTCCCATTCTGTGTCCCTCACTACACCAAAGTAGGAAGTCACCGAACTAAGCCACGTCGTAGTGTGCCTAGCACCGATTTTAAATTTTACCATTGAAACTAAGGATAGTGCTTCTTAGGTCGTACGTTTTGTACATATTGTACATTTATACGTGGAGACTGAATTGAACGAGATCAGCCCAGCTATGGTAAAACCTTCGTAAGCCTACCAATGGCTTCAATTATCGCCATACACCATTCACGAAAGAGATCTATCAGTCCCATAAACAAATCCTTTGAAACAGAATCCTAGTCCTAACTATTTTTACGCTCGTCTGATCTGGGGAATTGGCTCAGAGAAAGCCCCTTATACAAATCTGAAATATAAATCCAACTGATCCATATCTAAGTTGCATAAGGCGCCCCCTTAGGGGCTACTTAATCTAATCCAGGACCTCCTGAAAAAGTGGAAAGTTCCTAAGCGGAATAGACCGAAAATAGCCACTTCCTACAACTTGACGAGAGTACGCTTGATTGCCTGTTCTAAGTATTTCGGTTTAAGACAATGTGCTGACTTGGTATCTATATGAACAACAATCAGTATTGATGAGATATTATTATTTAATAAACCTATTAATAACTTCACGTTTAAGAAACAGTTGTCACAGGCAGCTTATTTTTTTTTATTTATTTTTTTTTTTCAAAGAGTGCGGATCCAGCAAATTGTCAATATGTTACCTAGGGAGCTTGTAGAGCAATCAGTGTCATCCGTGTTTTTAGGCATAAGTTGGGAATGACTTATTTCCACGGCATGACCTGGCCCCATAACACAGCACATTAGGTACGTACGTACAAGCTTTCTGAAGCATCTGTGGATTCCGAGAAGATGTGAATTTGGTGTACGGATTCGTATTCCGGACACCCCGGGCCCACCGGCATGCCACCGAATCATTATGTCTACCATCTTAAGGTTTTTTTGGGGATTTTGGCGGACGATCTGGGGATGGACCCATTTAAGAGGGGGTTTATATTCAACCCAGTAATCCCATAAAACTGTGTACAGCTACCCAAATTCATATACGGATAGATCTGTTATTCAAGATTCTATCACCCAACTCCAGCCAACACCAACAAGGTTATGAAAAAAAAATCCTCAATGTTATCAAGGAGGACTTTCCGCCTCAAAGTTTTTTGCATCCATTAGAACGTTCCATGACATCCATCCAACCAACAATTGAACAAAGTCAAAAAGCAAACACCGGACGGGAATGGTCCTGTCCAATGAAAGGGGGCATAATCCTGCGCCTGCCACCTGTTGCCGATCTTATGTGGTTAGTGTAGGCTATTCGGCAGGTGATGAGAATCCAAAACCAACAATGCAAGGGGCACGGTCCCCTATACGCGTCCATTGGCATTTGCTCTCCAGGCCTCTCCCCCATTTGCCAATTTTCTCCGGCATGCGATGGAACTGGTGCACAGACAAAACGGCACGTTGAACAGAGTACCTAAGGAAGTTAAAGGGACACTGTTGGTTACATTGGTAACACACAAAGATTTCGAGTAGTTTACGGCATATACTCCGTACATAGTGCGTTAACGTTACCCAGCGGCCGACTTGAACCCTTGTCGGCCTTGAGACTTGTGGTGCCTTGTCTCAGGGAAAACCTTCATCGCTAACTACCGCCAGAATCAGCAATTCCCAAAAGCAGGCGACGGCTAATAAGACCTGATTTCATTGGGCTTGGGAACGCGGGCAAAGTAACACAGCTCTTTCCAGTTGACGGCGGGATGCACATTTATTCCCTTCCCATCATTAGCACCACAATACCAATGGTTGCAACTTGTCATCATTCTGTACCCTACCAGATAACCTAGAGGATGGAGGGCAATGATGACACAGCATATCGACAACATGTCACGGTGATTGTGACTGCCGTCCTTATGGCTTTATCGACATTGGTGTATGTTCTACGACTGGTGGCGCGATCCATAATATCTAGTGCTCGGTTGGAGGCCGAGGATTACTTGATGGGTACTGGAGTCTTTCTGAGTTGGGGGATCGCAATATGCAACTTCGTCAGTAAGTCTACGGCTTCACTCTATTGACAAGCAAAGGATCATTGACAGGAATTGCAAGGTGTCAAATATGGGTTCGGCCAGCACGAATCGACTCTTTCAAAGGAAAACTTGAGGAATGTTCTAATTGTACGTTATTCGTTCAGCCTGGAAGAGTCAAGTTTTTCCAGATCTTACTATTAACAAAGAAGCAATGTTCAGGCTCAATTCACGCTTCAGAAGGTATGTGATACTCTTCGCCATGCAATCGGGGGAAACATTTTGACACTATAGAAACCGAACCAGTTATGGGCAATCTCCATGTGCTTCGTCAAGTGCTCCATCATCACACTTTACATGCGGCTCTTCCACACCACAAAATTCAGACGTGTCGGCTGGTGTCTGATTACCTTTTCTGTCTGCTGGGCTCTTTCGGGGTTTTTGGGTAATTTACTACAATGCCTTCCCCCTCAATTCTTCTACGACAAATCTATATCAGGTCACTGCATAGACCCGCGCCCTTTCTTCGTTTCCATCGGAAGCATCAGCTTCGTCGAGGATGTGGTGATTCTAAGCGCGCCGATGCCGATGATTTGGAATTTGTCTATAAATCTTCGGAGAAAAATCGCCTTAACTGCCATTTTCACCTTGGGAGTCTTGTATGTCTTTTCCAACGTTATTTTCATTGTCAGGTTTCAATTTGCTTTTCAAACAAGAGAACACTAACGTCGGAGTTTGTTGATAGTGTCTGCGTTACAAGTATCCTTCGTTTGACTACTTTCAAGGAGTTCAACAAGACCGATGTTACATGTACGAGTACCTATACTTTCTCCGCACGGAACCGAATCGCTAACTCAAAACCATCAGATACCAATGTCTGGCCAGGCCTTTGGACATATATAGAACTCAGTGTTGGTTCTATCTGCGGTTCTCTCCCACTCTTGCGCCCATTGGTCGGTCGTGTTCTCGGTTTGTCCGGCTTCTCTTCTAGTTATAAAGATCGTCCGTATTATGGTCCATCCGGATCCTCCAGGCAGTATACTTCGGCGAAGAGAGATACATTCCCATTGTCACGCCGACGCGACTCCATTGTCTTAACAACTCAGGATCATACCGGGGTCAAGACGCAGGTTAGCCCCAACAGTGCTTCTAGTCTTAATGAAAGCGATGAGATCGAGCTTGTCCGCCATGCGCACATCACGGTGCACACTGAAATTCGGCATCATACTGAGACACTACAAGATATAGATGACGAACGAGGGAACCCCCATATTCAAGAGTAACACTCGCTTTCTTTGTTTCTGTATCTGTTGTTATTTCTTTATAGCGGACTTTGGAGATTTGGAGTTCGATGTCTAAACAGGTGGTTTATGGAATGGTTCTTGACGCAACTCTCAGGGTTGATAAAATACTTTAATACAGTTATACTACGAAACATGTAAAATAGACTATTGTGCACTAAAATACGACAAGTCAACTACATGAGTTACTTTTATACACTTAGGCTGGTATCTTCTTGTGGGACACTAGACGGAAAGATAACTTGATCGTGCATACTAGTCCTCAAGGGACATAATATACAGGCTAGCGCTCTATGTACACCTAATCTAACTATGTGTCGTACTTATAGCTAGAATCACTAGGTAGGAGTAGAAACGTGGTATATCCTTTTTTTTTCCCTTCTTAGTAACTTTCAGGGCTACATTCCTAGGTGCACAGAATACATAGTTCCTATAGATTGGCAATTTTCCCTTCCCTGCTCAGTTGCTTAGCTATATCCACCGTGTGCTTCACGGTCTCGCTACTCATTTTCCAGTAGTAATCCGTAAGCTTCTTGTGTTCGCCGCTGCCCTCTTCCACATCCGGATGATGCCACTCGTAAGTCGACACCATGTAGATATCTGCCTCTTCAGCTCCACGTGAGAGAATATTGGTAATCAAAGTTCCAGTTGAAGGGATGGTAAACGAAACCTACGACATTCCATGAGGACAAAGCACTATGCATAAATGCATCGGCAGTATACGTAGATAGACGAACCATGACGGGCTTCTTGAGAACTGCAACTTCTTCTATCTCAGCCTCCTCTCCATTGACTGTAACCGACCTGATCAGACTAGCGAGTTGTCCGGTTTGGTCGTCGTGTTCCTCCCTGATAATCCGACAAGCTGTAATGGATTTGACAAATGCGACTGGGTTGCGGCATTTGTGTTCCAGGACTTTCCAGAAATCGGCCAATGTCAAGGCGTCGGTATCATTAGAGGAATTTATTGGAACAGTGGTAGAAGTATATATAACAACCATGATGCAGCTTGCGTTGCTTGAGAAGACGAGAAATCACCAGGGCATGCGTGAACAAGAATAGAAAAGAATGAAGAGATAGGTCAATAAATAGATAGCCATGCGCAATAACGCATCAGATGATATTCCAGATTTATGATAAATGATAAATTAGTACAGACTGCTGTTCAATGGACGGACATAAATCTACCTAGGTATTCTTGAAATTCCATGGTCAAGATATCTGCAGGGTCGAACCCTAGCCCCGACTCTGCAGCCGACCCTACAGCTTACTACATATATGAGCTTCATTTTGGTGTTTTGCCTCGATGTCAATCAACGACATAAATAGCACCAAAGGAACACCATTATCGAGTTGTAAATCTGTATCTCACGCCTACTCGTTTGATTACACACATATTATTCCGTGTTGCCCAATATTATTTGACAAATATGGCTCCTCTTCAAATCGGTCTTATTCTCGGTTCGACCAGACCTAATCGCACCAGCCCTCAGGTGGGCACCTGGGTCAAAACAATCCTTGAATCGACTAGGGCTTCGAGCCCCGAGTTCTCCATATCGACGGTCGATATCCTGACGTTCAGTCTACCTAATTTCAATGAATCGGTTAATCCGTCGTTGATCACCGACCTATCGAAGTTTACCAGTCAATCGGCATGTGCTTGGAATCAGGAAATTGCCAAATACGACGCATATATTGTTCTTTCCCCGGAATACCATGGGGCCATTCCTGGCACATTTAAAAATGCCTTGGACTTCCTCTATCATGCCTGGACCGGAAAGCCAGCCATGATTGTGACCTATGGCATCATGGGCGGCGCCTCCGCCAGTGACGGTCTCCGTGTGATTCTCGACAGGGGATTCAAAATGAAAGTGGCTTCATTCGCCCCCAAACTGGAATTCCCTGGCCGAGACCCAACGAAGAATAACAGCACCCAGGCGTTGATGGAAGCGATGCAAGGAAGGTTGTATGCTGAGACCACGAGGAGTTGGGAGAGTAAAACAGATGAAATCGTTGAGGGACTCAAGGAAATATTGAATTATACTGCTGCAAAGTAGACATTCATTTGTGAAATGATCAGGGAAAAGGAAACTTGATATGGACTTACAATTGAAGCCAGCTGGGAAAGACGGTTATGAAACTCCACTTCACGGTAGTTAGGAAGATGTAGCTCAGACGTTTGACAAAGCAAAGATCTTACCGGATAATTTCCAGCTTTTAGAATAGACTTTCAAATACTGAAGCACTGATTCTACAACATCCTTATTCAATGAGCGGTCAGACTGTTCGGGGTTTTGCTGCAGACAGGAAAGGGCACCAAGGTAGAAGCAGTGGTGGGACCAGATTGGAATTATTGGAGCATAATGGTAATGCCAATCTGGGAAGTGCTTAATGCGGTCCATTATCATCTGAATAGCCACCGCCAGGACAGCGCAGGTGTCGGTCAGTCTCTCTTCATCATAACCCTCATCAGTGATATCGGCCGTCGTTATTCCATGGAGAATAAGCATAGCACTTAGTATGTCAGAGCTGACTATATTAATTACCTTCAACTACACAGGCTGCACTCACTTGACGCAAATCGCAAGAGAGGTGCAATTTTTCCCCTGTCCCGTGTTCCCTCTTGGAGCACCGCTGTGGCAAGTGTGGTCAATTTCTGATCGAGGTCATTACAATGGTCAGGACTGGGAACTCTATGAAAATGAGCCCAGCGATCCAGAATTGCCTGTTCCAGCAAATAACACGCTTGCACGAGTCGAGTATAATATTCCAGTTCCAAATCATTCTTGCTTTTGTGTTCTTGGCGGAAAGATTGCGCATATGGAGTTTGACATGTTGAAGTCTGGCTTCCATTTAGAAATAATTCGGTTTCTTGCTTCTTTGCAGCGGCAAATTCTGGCACTGGAGGGGCCGGACAAACGAATGTTTTGGATACGGCTGGGTTGTCTATGGCAGCTGCCATGATAACTCTGAAAATATTGATACGTCAACTATGTCAATACTGACTGGGCTGTGGGCTTCACCTTTCAAGAATAAAAAGGCTCCACCATATCTGTTTGGAGCGTGTCAACGTCGTGCTACAACCAATGCTATCTCGTTCCAGGAAAAGACCTGTATGATCAGCGAGAAGAGCGGCAGACGCAATAGTCGTCATGGAAACTTCGATCATGGCCTGTAGGTACTCATAAATCGATAGAAGTAAGCCTACTTGCACCAACTTTTTACTATTTCTTCTTTGTGAGATAAGAAGAGTGAGGAATCCCTTGCACTTCGAGTAGAGTTCTTCCACCTCCAGGTGGCTTTCATGGCCACACATTCGAGAAAGTAGAAAGCAGGAGTAGATCAACAGCGATGATTCACTATCAGGAAAAAACAGGATACTTGAAATGCATTCATCCAGTTCACTGGACGAAACCACCGAAAGCCATTCGTTCAGCGTTTCCAGGTAGGGTACGCATTCTGAGTGTATATCGTGACCTCTGGATGTCAAAGTCCCCAGTGTGATTGTCGTCAGATGGGTATCTATATAATCTATCCATCTTGTGGGGTGATTCGACGAGGAATATCCACCTTGAAACCTCCACGAAGAATCACTAGGCATGAGGTTGATAGAACGACGTGGGAGTAGTGCGCGACCAAGACTATCCCCCCCTCCGGTGTGGCCCAGCGGCTCGTCGTAACGACAGTTAAGACCAATCCTGTGGAAGATCAGACATATATAACTCAGTTTAAGGACCACATACTACCTTGCACATCGCCCACAGCGTGGAATTTTCTTGTCACACTTTTTCTTCCTGTTACGACATGGTATGCAGGTCATACTTGATAGTGGGCGCATATTCATCTGCAAACTGTGGTCAAAAGGCACTGAGAGACGACGCTGAGGGTTTGTTTGTTATTCATGTTCTAATGTGTACACTGAGCATAGTCCATGGCACAGTTGAAATGTGCTATTGCGTTAAGGAACCCCTCGTTAGGCATTACTAGTACATACCTTTAAGTCCGGCCGCTTTTCCCGACCTCGCTAACACGGACATATCATTGAATAAAAAAGTGATGTATTTATGTAATATGATACAATAAACCCGAGTTAAAACAAATTTTCGTCATAACAAATTTATCTCCGTTCAGAAAATAGGGTTACTTCAAAAAGACAATGGACATAAACCTTAGAAGTCAGGCCTATAGTTAACAAATGCCAATGGATCTCCATAGTATTTTTGCTTTCTGGCTGTTATGGTTTTATAACTGTCTTGCCATATTCCAAACTTTCAGTGTGACGTTATGTTTCTTTTCCTTTTCTAATTTGCATTTTAATTCGAGATACTCTCTAAAGTGAAATGTTTGGTGCCGCATCAATTCCCTCTAGCTCGCCAGCCTGCGATTGTATGTGGAAAGTGAGCCCAAACCTGGAGATGCACGAGACTACTTTCAAGAATTTTGGTAGAAGTATCTGATATTCACCATCGAGTTTGACACCTAGAAAATCGCAACTCCGTTCGGAGGACTAGCTACACCACCAGGAACCTATCTGGCCAATATTAGCAAACATCCTCACTCTCAATAAGTAGTCGCAGGTCTCACCCTTAATGGCATACTACTAAAGAAAAACGACCATATCTTCCTCTTCCGACACTCCTCGCTCAACTGCTTCAAATCAAATAACTCTCCAACCGGCGTCTCCCATCCTGCCGATAACCACTCATGCAACATATAATCCGTATTTTGGCAAGGCCAAGCCTCAAAACCGGGCTGATCACCGACAACAGCGGCAAATTGGTTGTTCCAGAGCCAGCGGAGAGTTTTCTCTGAAGTTTCGAGTCCGATTGCCGGTGGCGGGTATGCTGCTGCTAGTTTCTCTTGTTCGGCTCTTGTCATGCGGCCGTAGGCTTCTGTCCAGCCGGTGCGGATGAATAATATGTCACCGGGACGGAAGGTTGTGCCTTGTATAGATGCAATTTCCTTTAGGACGGAGACAGGGATTGGTTGTGTGGAAAAACAGTCGATGGAGATGCTTTTGCTTTGGGCATAGGAGGCGTAGTCGAGTAATACACCACGGCCGACGATGCCACCATTCTCAACCCGTACTATATAACACATGTCAGAGACGTAAAAGGGCCGTAGATCGTAAAATACGCACCCTCGATGCCATTTTTCTTGGTCGACTCAACCTCCTCTTGAGTCACTCCATTATAAAACAACCTATGCTTCTGATGCCCATAATGCCGAAACCCATCCCACTGCGAGCTACTCTTCGTATTGAATGTGAGGATATCATCATTGACAATCCTTTCTTCTTTCTTCCTGATTGTATGCTCTAGACATGGCCGGCCAAAACATGGTACTGACATACTATCAAGCCGCCAGTCAACGGATACTCGGACACCGTCAACAATCTGTTTTGCAGCTTCGGCTGTGACTTTCGGTGTTAGCAAATTCAATGTCCCTAGTGATTGTCATTACCGAAACGACCCCATGCGTTTCCTGGTGTTCCATATTCGCGGAGGGAGAGGTAGGGAGTCGAAGGATAGTGTAGACATTGCGAGATAGCTTCCGATTGTTCGATATGGTGAAGGAAGATAAAATCGATATCTAGTGTCTCAAATCAAATCTCGGACGTCTTTCATCAATCTCACTAGGATATTCGGGATACATCATTATTTATTGTGGCATCTTGAATGCTGGATTTTAACCCTAAATATATCGGAGGAAAAATCCGATGTTGCTGTGCGTGGAGCTTTGGGTTTTACCCCACCATTCGCCGATGCACCGTGTTCTCCAGATGTCGAGGCTCATACATATACATCAAGAAATTTGACTGGCAATGAAATGTTAAATGAAAGGCGATTTGAATGTTGCTATTCCTGTAACGATGGTTAGCTAGGAGGAGCCTTTCAATCCCCTAACATTATCGACATGGCCCAACAAACTCCATCTAGGCACCTGCAGAATCTCAATCCCAATAGACCAGACCTGGTGAAACAATCATCCCTCCCATCAACGTAAAGCACATCCGTCCTGTTTCAAGCTTGATCCGGACTCGGTCCTGAGGCAGATCCATACACCGAAAGACAAGCAGAGCAACCCAGACGCTCGCGATACGGACTGAGTTCGGCCATAGATGGCATATTAGCAGGTGGCGCCGGATCCATGCCCGTGGCAGCTCCATCAGCCATCGCGACGACTGCTTCGAGGGGACAATGAGCCATGCGGCGGTGCCATAGAGAAAGGAAGTCCATGACTTCTTGGCTGAATTGGTGCGAGGACTCGGTATGTGGCATTTCGAACTGTAGATGTGTTTCGAAGGCTTCAGTTATTGCGGGGAAGGCGCGGGGTATCTGAGCTTTAGTGAATGAGTTTCACCGCATCAGGGGACGTTTACTTACCTTGAGCTTGAGATGAAATACTTGATACGTTTGGAGTTTGCAGGGTGGAAAGGAGAATTTTTGTCCAAATGATCCTTCAAAGGTTTGATGGTGAATGATGAATCTCAGAAATTACTCGGCCGCCTTGAACGAATGTTGCCGCCCTGGCGGTGCTGAAACAACCTCAATAGGCATGTTTAGCCCAATGACGGTGCGGCAATAATGCCACATCTATTGTCAATCAATGTCATGCATTCGACTTGTCGAGTTTTCCGGCCTCTAAGTGGTTTTCCACCTTTGAATTTGATAAACAGCTGTTCCCCTCGTTTTCTATACTTCCAGTAACCATGAGCCTCTTTAATTGACTCTCAATACTCTCATATTCTCAGCCTGTTGGCTATAACCCTTTGCACCTTGATTAGAATACTACTGGCTTCACTAAAATCTTCCTGGGTCATTGTCGGTGGAGCATACAACATGCTACTGTAACTACTGTGAAAAACGTACAGTATATCACATTTCTCATTAAAGCCATTTAATGACTATAAGCGACTACAAATATGCAGCCACGACGTGAACTAAGGGTTATCTGAACCCAAGACCCAATCTTTGATCCATCCACGAAGCCATTCTGCCTGAATCGCATCCAAGCTTTGCAAAGAAGGACAAATCTTCGCAGACTGCTCAATTGCCAGTGGCTTCTCTTCATTTGTGTTTACCATCAGACTCTCAAAGAAGTCCAAAAGCTTGACTGCTGGGTTTTCGTTGAGCGTATCGGCAGTCACTGACTGGTCTGCTCGGACGCCACTGCTTGTCGAATTGGCGCTCGATTGTAGGAGTTTCAACCAATCTTCGTATTTGAGTACGCTCATGGCAGATTTCGATGATGAACTCTCTTCCAGAGCTTCGACGACTGCCGGAACGAGACTTGGCCAGCTTACCCCGTTCGGGTTTATGGGATGGAAGACTTGCGCTCCTTCTGACTCCCGAGCATGCAACTCGGTGCCAAATGAGATTTCTAACAATAATGTAGCAAGCTGGTCAATAGGCACCCATTCGATACGGTCGAGAATACCGGCACTGTCTCCGTCTCCTCTGAATCCAAGCGATTCGGGGATAGCTTTGAGATAGTGAGAACTGATAACCAGACTCGGCAACCATTCATGGCGATTCCATCCATGCGGAGGGCCTTGTTCTGACGTTGATGTACCCGCGATTTGTCCTACTCGAGCAATCCGGACTTCTGCAAGATTGAGCTTCCTGGATGCATAGTCTAGTATCCTCTCTGCGACGTATTTGCTTTGACCGTACCCCATGCCTGCAGGACACTTGGTATCTGTGATGATTTGCTCTGGAACAAAGTCGGGATTTGCACCAGAAGTTTCATGATAATTTGAAACTGCACTGACAGACGACAGATAGACTATCGACGCTAAGCGGGCTGCGCCAGTTGCAAATGATATAAGACCTAACACGCCATCCAAGCTTGATCTGAAGGACTGCAGGGTCTGGTTGAAGTTGACCGGCCATGCGTTGTGGATGAAATGGGTCACAGTTGACTGCAATTTGTGAAAAAGGTCGGAATCGTCTAGTCCAAAGTTTTTCTTCGCCAAATCCACTTTCAAGAAAGTGACTCGGGCTGAGGGTAGTTCAGTATTGATTTTTCGTTTTGCGTTTCGGTCTCGTTGAAGCGCCTCGGAATCGGATGTACGATTCAGGCAATAAACGTGGACCACGTTGTCATTCTGCAACAGCTTTTGTAGAATATAGGATCCGACAGCTCCGGTTGAGCCTGTTAGGGCTACTACTGCACCTTCGCTGGTTTCGACCTTCTCCGGCGGGTTTGTCTCACTTTCGGACTGCGCGATAGAAGCAGCAATGTCGTCAATTTGTTTTTCATATTCCGCCAATGTCGACGAAATGATATCGACACTCGTATCCTCGTTTGTCTGAGACATTACCGTCTTTGTGAGCAGGTCGATGGACGGGCTTGAATAAATGGCGCTTGGCGGTATGTTGAGTTGCCGGCTCAATTGCAAGACCTGAAGAGAATCCATTCCAAGTGAGAAGAAATCAGTATCATTGGACAAGCTGGTATTCCACCGGGTAATTGCAGAAACAAGGTCGCCTAGTTTTGTAGACACTGCTTCCGGATCAGTCATGTCGATTAGACTGAGTGCCGGCTTAGATGCGAACAAGTTCTGCGCTTCACGTTCGGCGTAGAACTTTTCAATCTCCTCTTCATATAGGACAAGTGTCGCTGCTCGCTGGACGGTTCCCTTAGCAGCACGTGGCAGCGGTTTTGCAGGATCTGCGAAGATGATGTTTTCCTTCGCAACTCGGGCATGAGCAGGACAGTCTTTATTAGCTGTCTGCACATTCTCCCATATTCTGTCAATAACCTGTTCACGCTCTTCTGGTGATAAGGGTTCGTTATGATGAAGCTCGACGATTAAGCATGCTTCAAACCGTTGGGCCCCAACCACTACCGCTGAGCGGACTTCTGGATGCCGTGACACTTCCTGCTCGAAAGAGATGGGATTGGTCTTTTCGCCGTTCAAGAAAACGATAATATCGTCTTTTCGGGCACGGTATCGCCATAGCCCCGGTAGAGTAGGGTGGGGAGTCAGAAGATCTCTAGTTTCGTACTCTTGTAACTCTGGGAAATGGAGAAACACAGGTTGAATTTCTTCATTCTCCTTGCTGCGCACAATGACCATCTCGTGCAATTCACCGTGGTGGTGGCGGTATTCAATGTTGATAGCAGGGTGAATATTGATATATGCCCATTTATCCTCATTCTTGCTCCCGTCGGTTAGCGAGTGAACCTGACTGAGTAGACTGACTTCACTTGATCCTGTTGTTTGATACACCGGAATTTTCGATGCGACAAGATCACCAGCTGCTTGCGGTACACTGCCTCCAGCAAAGTAGAGATGCTTCAACTTCCGAGATACCAGTTCCAAAGCATCCAGATCTTTGCTCAAGTCTTCCAGAATAAAAGGTAGGACGAACGCCCAATCCATGTCGACATGCTTAACCGCGTCGAGGAACTGTGCTGTTGATAGTGGCTGGGTGGGTAAGGGGTACACAGGCACACAGTCATTGTATGCTGACACCATAAGCCCAAAACCAATGCCGGAGATATGAAACGGTGCTAGAAAGGTAAACCAATGCCCGGAACGGATAGTATCATTTCCACTTGAGAATCCCTCCGGTGCTGGGAGGGAGGTCAAGTTAACTGTGCGAGTGACAAAACGATGTGTATATATCAAGGGTTTGGGAATTCCTGTAGATCCGGATGTGTGTAATATGAAGATCGGTTCATCCTTGGCCTCCTCGTATGATTTTTCGTATGAATAATCAGGTGGTGCATTATTCTCATTGCCGCTGAGTAGTTCCTCAAGAGAAGGGATATGGATTACTGTATATGGTCCTTCTTCCAACACAGCGCTAATGGCAGGGGGCTGTGGTTCGACAGTGACGAGTTTCGTACATTCTAGTCGTGAAAGTAGATTCAATTGCGCAACTTTGCTGTTACGCGGCGAGGGTAAGAATGCCTATAATTTGTTACTTCTGGTGATATCTCCACAGCTCTAAGAAATGCACTCACTTTGTATCCGACCTTGATGGCGGCAATAACCAAGATAAAATACCTCGGATCAAACGGACCGATATATGCTATCGTCTCAAAATTCGAACTTGGTCCCAGCTGGTTATGTAGAAGCCATGCCACTTTATTTACAGCATGAAAAACTTGCTGGTTCGTTGCTGTTTGCAGTCCTTCTGCGTATGTATGCTCGGAAACAGGATACTGCGCCCATGCGCCGTCTGGATTTTGCTGTGCGCGTCTTCTTAGGACATGTGGTAAGAGCTGACGGCTGTCGGATTGGATGTCGCCTTTGCCCATTTTGTCTGATTGATTTTCTCGTTGTCGTTATGCTCTTGGTTGCGATTTGAGACAGTAGGTATGTATTTTCCACAGGTTCATCATCAACTTCATTTAAATTCAATTTATTGCCGACGAAAATAAAATACAAACATTAGGATATTCTCAACTATTTATACTGGAGCCATTGAAATGAAAATTCACTCTTGAGGTGCCACCAAGACAGCCCTAGAGATTGAGCTCGGATAATATTGCTCTGCCTGACGATGGTGGGCCCTCTTTTAGTGAACCCTCAGCCGAGATGTGCACCTCTTTGGCTCGGTTCATGCAGGTAAGTGTTGCAATGCAATCTAATTGACTTTTATATCTGCTTTATACCGGATTTCGACCATAGTTCGTGCTCCTTTAACTTTGTCGCATTGGTGTTGAATTAAGTCAGCAACAATTCGGTACAAAGACATCCGATTTGACATTCATGGATTAATGATTTATACGTCAACTACCACTACGACTTAAAAATTCATCATCCGCTGTACAGAATATCATTCGAGTTTGCGCACTTCGGGCAAAATAGCGCAATGTCGATGTGCACCGAGGTAGCACCACAGAACGGGTCGCCCAGTGTGGCTGGCTGATGCCAGGCATCGTTGACGTGGCCGTTTAGACCTACCTCAATTCGACAACCGTTAATCCTACCTGCTATTTCGAAAATCATTACCTTGCCTAATTTCTGAAGTCTACTCAATACTGCGCTCAGGATGATGTGCTCACCTGGTTCCAATTGTCCCGACTTTATTCAACTTTTACTGTATCCCAGTAAGTTTGCTCCCATCCTGGGATTCCTGGATTCAAATTTCACACCAGGTCTCTGGATGACTAGTTCTAGGTTTTCCCCGAATTCCTTTTCAATGAACGAGACTAAATAGGGATTATGTTGGTGATACCAACTGGACCAAAAAGCAGCGCGCATACTAAATGATCTAGTATGGTAATATATAGCTAGCAACAAGGATCACGTGGAATGTAGAGCGAGGGCGTGGGCAATGCTCCAACATATTACGAAGAGTCCCTGAGATGCTGCCTGAAGGATTCGTTGTCCAGGCTTCAACGGCTTTAAGGTTTGGTTACCTACAAATTGCATCATGTAACGAGGCATCCACTAGACGTATATATTCAGGGAAAGTCCGCTACTGCACAGATTTCTCCTCAAACTTCCATCATCTCACTCAATGTCTATTACTTTACTTGCCGATATTCATAGTTGTCGATTCGACCATTTGCTATTACAGTACTTGAGTCGCTTCATTCTCTCCCGCATCACGATGTCGGAACACATCAAAACGAGATTTTTGATCATGTCAGATTCCCATGGTCATCGGCCGCTGTCGGATGCGTTGACCGAACATATCGACGTCGCAATTCATTGCGGTGATCTCACAGACGAATCAAAGATCGAGGAGTTTCAGAAGACGTTGCAATATCTCCAGGAACTGAACGCAGATCTCAAATTAGTGATCGCTGGCAATCATAACTTTACATTGGACGTTCCGGCTTTCAAAAAGCTGGTTGCAAACGCTGCGCAACCTTTGGAGCCAGAGCTGGTGCGAAAGACGTATGGAGGTTACGGAGAAATCAGAAATCTCTTCTTATCTGCAGATGCACAAGCAGCTAATATCATCCTCTTGGACGAGGGCTCATACGAATTCAGACTTCGCAGCGGTGCCTTATTGCGCGTTTACGCTAGTCCTTTCACGCCGTCGTTAAGTGGCGATTGGGGGTTTCAGTACCATCCAAACGATGATCATAATTTCGAGATCCCGGAGACTGTCGACATCGTGATTACCCACGGTCCTCCAGAAGGAATACTCGATCGTACGGATAGAAGATATGCTGGCTGCCCTAGATTACTTCAGGCTGTTGCTCGTGCAAAGCCTCGTCTACACTGTTTTGGACACATCCATGAGCGCTGGGGAGGAAAATTGGTGACTTGGATGAAAAGCAACAATTCGTGGGATTCGGTTCCTTCTCATCTCACACATATTCAAAATGACGAGTCCACTGTTTTGAGCAACATTTCACAACTAGAATCTGCGCGTCAATCGAGTGATGTGATGTACTTCTCCGCCGATTATGAGATAAGGGATCAAAACGCTGATTGTGATAAAAAGGTACGGACGCTATTTGTCAATGCTGCGCTTCAGGCGACTTCTGATATTACTCAGATACCGTGGATTGTCAATGTTCCGCTCCCTCGTGTTTGAGAATGGAACGACAGGGCTTGGGTATACGTTATGGGCTAGAAGGATACTATTTCACAGTTTGAGACAGCGACGGTCTCTCATCGATGGATCGTAGAAGGGGTCGTTATTACCATGTATAGGAAGAACTGTCATGTATAGGAGGATTTCATGTTATAAATGTCCGGGGTGGTAGCAGGGTCAGGGGCAAGTGGTCAGCCGGCGGGCTTTTGTCCTAGTCCCAGAGGTGCTAAAAACACCAGTTGGTGTTTAACCCAATTCCAGGTGAATATCGAGGTTTATTGGTTGCTTGAACGGTTCATGTATAATCAATCAAATGTTTACAAACTTGCCAACGGGCAATCAAGGGATTTCCTGTCAGATAACAGCTTGGAAGAGACCCGTGCCATTACAAGCTCAAACCGCCACATATGACGGTATTACTCTCACAGACGTGGCTCGTTAATTTTGTGAATCAATATTATCCATAGTCGTATCAAGTTAAACCATAGGATACCATGTGTTCTGACTCGCATAAGAAGAATTTGCCGTACGATGTCAAAGTTTAGCTAGCTGCGAAGTATTATAGCCCAAAACAGTGTCCTCGATGAAACAGAGTCAGACGGTCATGGTAGGATAAATGCACTTGGTTGCCTAGTATTGCAGGATGGTGTCTTTGTTGCCTTCGATATAAGGATTCATTAGGGTAGTTACCTGAATATCATGGTTCTGAGCCAAATCAGTCATCAATTGTCAAATGCGTGGCTGCCTGCTCCCCTACTCCTAATGGTAAGATATGAATGGGCCTTCTAGACATGACATAATTGAGAATTATGGATGCTCCAGAATCCCCCAAAGTGATCTTAGAGCATCAGGGCGAATAGCGTTGTCCGTGGACTGCTATGTAGTAAGCAGTATGCAATAAAGATGTAAAGATTGGTCACTCGGACATAACTGCAAACATAATACCTAGATGATCATTACTTGAAGACTATATCATCACGTTCATGTGTATCGTCGGGAATTCTTTTGATTCAAGATAAAATCATTAGCTACTTCCGAGGTTTGATTGAGACATTATATACGATATCCTTGTAATCGGTACCTAGGTAGACTTCGCCTTGCTGAATATCCTGAATTGTGTTTCCTTTCTTACTCAACCTTGGAAACATTTCTGAGAGAGATATCCAGAGTTGTTGCATCTCGCGTTTCTAAAACCCAGTTGGTATCCCTTTCTTATTTGTCAGATACTTTCTTCTTTTCGAAATGCCTCGTTTATCAACAGTGCTTTTTTTCGCTGTGCAGTTTGCTCGAAACTCCATTCCGACACCAAACAAGTCTGCACTTAATTTAGATTCGGAAATCTCCAAAGATGTGGTTGTTTATGATCAAGATTCTGTATCAAGAGCCGCGCACATTGATATGAACCGGCGAAATCACAAAGCCCCTATATCTTATCCCATCTTTTAATTCACCATCTGGCATTGAGTCTAGGGAGTAGAGATCTTGTTCTGACTGAGATATAATTTAAAACAACTATAATACATAGCAACCAATTGGAAGGGAAGGGACAAAGAATCCGTCAGTGTAACAACAGATATATACATGTGGACCAGTAGATAGTTCATGTTTCCAAAGTGTACCTACCTGCGCCAAAAACCTGGCATGCTATGCAACGCTAAAGAGGTATCATTATCCATATGAGGATACTTGCAGGGGATGCTGATGCAGATTTCTTCTATGCGATTGCGCTTAAAGTGTCACTGCCGAGAGGAGTCCTAATCTTCTACCGGCATGCTCTCTAAATTTATGGTAACGAAAGGTGCTGGTTATGAAAAGATTCCGGTTGAGCCTATAGGTAGTGAGGAGTTCTTTGAGGAGATACTGGCTGATGATTACAACCAATATGCAATCTTTGAATTCACTATTTTATTACTGATTCTTAGTGTTTCAAGTAATCCAAAATTTTATATTACAAGTAGTTATCAAAACAATTGTAGAAATTATCCAAGCGTGTCTAGATACACACAGGTGGGCATTACCTATCCAACCGCAGGAAAAAGCTCATCCTCAAAGTTGCAGGCCTTGAAGCGTGACTATGAAAGAAAATATTGAGGGAAAGATCCTGTAGCACTCAGGAAAAAAAATCACTGTCCAAAGTTGCCTCGCCATGGTTCATTTAAAATTGTTAAGGGATTAGGGCTAATTATTAGGGCTTAGGGTTACTCACAACCAACAGAAGTCTGACGAGTACTCACACACCGCCTTTATGACCGCCTACGAACCAGCCACTCGCATTCATATCCAGTATAGGCCAAAATAAATCCGGCAATATGTCACGCATCGACTGATCGCGGAACAAAACAAGGAGTTTCCGTGTCTGCCACCTTCAACTTCAAGATCATGAATGATCGCACGACAATGGAGGGCCTGGTGGAAAGGTATCTCCCCCGCATCCAGCAACTCTGGGCAGACCTCGATATTGATCCGGAAACCCTCAAAAACGGCTCGATCGCTGCGATTGTGTCGCTTATCGCGCTGCATGTGGGATACCTCTACATCCTGAGTTTGGCCGAAGCACCTGTTACGTTCAACGTGCCGCTACCAGAACAGCTACAAGCAGATTGGGAGGGGACGAAGTGGGATGATCTAAAAGGGGAGGAGAAGAAGATTCTTGAGGACCAAGTTCAGGGCGTAAGTGGCATTCTGTCTACATTGGGTTGGTGTGGAGCTGACGGAAATCTTGATAGAAATGGAACATGGAGCGCATCGTGAGCTATTGCCCGGCCGACGGACGGATACTATCTACAAAGATACCCCTTGCGACACGCGAGACAGTCGACCAGGCCGTTCGGGACGCGAAACGGGCACAAGTTGAATGGGCGCAGACAACGTTTGCGCAGCGGAGGAGATTACTCAAGACTTTACTCAAGTCAGCCACCACACATCCCACCTCAATTCTTGGATCATCAAACTAACTATTTGGGGTAGATACGTCCTCGACCACCAAGACGACATCGTAACAGCCTGTTGCCTCGACTCCGGCAAAACCAAAGTCGACGCCTCCTTCGGCGAGATCCTTGTCACAGCCGAGAAACTAAAATGGACAATCGACCATGGCGAAAAGGCACTTAGACCGGAAAGTCGGCCAACAAATTTCCTTATGATGTACAAAAAGAATAGTGTGCGCTACGAACCGCTTGGAGTTGTGTCTGCGTGTGTTTCGTGGAATTATCCGTTCCATAATCTGATTTCGCCGGTCATCAGCGCTCTGTTTGCGGGTAATTCGATTGTGGTAAAACCATCAGAGCAGACGGCTTGGTGTTCGGGATTCTTTGTTGATATCATCCGTGGAGCCTTGATTAGCTGTGGCCATTCGCCGGATCTTGTGCAGTTGGTGGTGTGTCTACCACAAGTCGCGGATTCATTGACTTCGCATGCCGATATTTCGCAACTGACGTTCATCGGATCCAGGCCTGTGGCGCACAAAGTCTGCGAGTCGGCAGCCAAATCGTTGATTCCAGTTACGGTGGAATTGGGAGGAAAGGATCCGTTTGTTGTGCTTGATGACTCGACTACCGTTCGTGGATTGGAGTCTATTGCGTCTATCCTGATGCGCGGCGTGTTTCAGTCTGCGGGTCAGAATTGTATTGGTGTTGAGCGTGTGATTGCTCTTCCGGGCACATACGATAAACTCATTGAAATTGTAACGCCGCGGATCAAGGCATTGACTCTGGGTTCACTGCTGTTGGATGCGAGGAATGACGCGTTCACGCCAGATATTGGAGCGATAATTTCACCTGTCGGATTCGCTAGACTCGAGGCTCTAATTGCCGAAGCTGTACAGCAGGGTGCTCGACTCATCCACGGCGGGAAACAATATCGACACCCTAAGCACTCGCGCGGACACTACTTTACACCTACATTACTCGTCGACGTCACGCCCTCCATGCGCATCGCACAAGTCGAACTTTTTGCTCCTGTCATGGTAATTATGCGCGCCTCCTCTGTATCTAATGCCATCGAAATCGCCAACTCCACCCCGTACGCTTTGGGCGCAAGTGTCTTTGGCCACAACTCGCGCGACGTCGAGACATGCGTCCGCAACATTAAAGCCGGAATGGTCGCCGTCAACGACTTTGGCGCGTTTTATGCCGTCCAATTACCCTTCGGCGGTGTCAAGGGATCTGGATACGGACGATTCGCGGGCGAGGAAGGATTGAGAGGGGTGAGTAATTTGAAGGCTGTATGCGTTGATCGGTTTCCGAAGATTGTGGGCACGCAGATTCCGCGGAGGGTCGACTATCCGATATACAAAGGGGAAACACCGACAGCGAACGGCACCGGGGCGTGGGAGATGTGTAAGGGTGTTGTGGAGACGGGGTATGCGTTGAATATCGCTGGGAGGGTGAGGGGGATACTCCGCATATTGACCAACTCTTAGCCCATGTATATCACTGTATATCATCTACTATGAATCACGTATGTATAATATTATAATGGAAGATTATAATACTGAATTGAAGTAATATGTTGCATAAAGGGTATGATAACAGCAGCACTCAAGACAGGACAAATAGGGTAATCGCAATCAAGAAGTAACACATAATCGTAAGCAAAGAGAATCATCCCATCATAACATCACTCAAGTCGTAATCGTGAGTCGATCGATCGAACCGTAACAGTCAGTGAAAGAAAGACGATAGCGAGAATAACGAGCGTCAGGAATCAAGAATCAAGAATCAGGGGAGCCTTTCTTATATAGCCGCCCTCGTGGTCGTGCGATGCCGACGATGTCTTCTGCCGCCCGCATGGCCGCAGGTAACGCAGGAAATGATCACGTCAAAGACGGTGACGATGCCAGAGATGATGGCCTGAAGGATTGCGCCGATGCCGTTGACGATGGCCATTAGGCAGCTGCCGATTGCGCCTAGGATGGACTCAATCTATCATTAAAGATGTCAGTATATCATATAATCCTCAGGGGACGTGATAGAGGGAGAGGAAGAAGGGGATGACGTACGCAAGAGACAACAGCACCCATGATGATAACTTTTGTTGGTGTGTTGGATAGGAAAGAGGTTTACTCGTCGTCGTCGTCTTCGTCGATGTAATCGTTGATACTCTTCACGGGGCTTGTGTAGACAGTAGATGTAGATGAGGAGGCAGTTGTTTGGATTGCAATTGGAAGCATGCTGATGTTGTTTAAAAGGCTGTGTACCTGGGAGCCAAGTGTTGCTTATATGTGTTTGTGCAGGAGGAAGGAGATGACGATGATATAAGTATGAGCGTATGACAGAGTGTGTATGTCAGTTATGTCAGGCAAGGGGCTTGATTGAAAACAGGCTGGTTTGGTGTACAAAGAGGAAAGTGATACTATTTCTACAGGATTCTAGCAGTGAGACAGCTGATGTCACTTCCTTGATTCTGCATCCTACTGGAATGATGTCGAGAGAGGAATGTTCAGCCAATTTGACGTCAGAGACAAAGGGCTTAGGGCTTTTGCTGCTGCAAACCCTAGCTGGTGACATCATACTGGCACGTGCACTCCGCTGCTCCCCGCCAATCAGATTTCTCCTGCTTCTGCCAGTTTGTCTTGTTTGCATCTCTCTTCTCGTCTTATCGAATTATCAATCGCGCCTGCCATCTTGAGAAAATTCGACCGTCCTACAACTCTTCAACATTCAGCTTCTCATACAACTCTCCACGCTCGTTCCACACTCGTTTTAGGATCTGTCCTCATTCACAAGACTCTGTCAAGCCCAAGACTGGCCCATTCTTTGCCAGTCATTTTCTTACCTGTTGTCCTTGTCCTTGTCCTTCATCAACCCTTCACAAATGCCGATCCAAACAGGTGCACTCCACTAAACGGTTTCGGAAATATGTCAACACCCCACTCTGACCGTCACTGACATGACGCCGTCCCTGTCATCCAACACTCCAATCAACACACCCAAGAGCCAACTACAGCGACAGGACACTGACGATCCCGAAGAAGCTCGCGATGGTTTGACCGCAACGAAAAAACGTAAGCGCCGCCCAGGACGCCCCCTCCTCTCCTTCGCGCAACTCAAGTCTCAGAAAGCAGCACGTGAAGCTGCCCGTCGATCGAAAAACAAATGGAAGATTCCTTCTCAGTCGGATAGCTCGTCTGCTTCACTTCTCGAAGCGACCAAGTCAAAGCGTCGTAATGGCTCATCCGCGCTCGAACAGCTACCGGTCGAGCTTCTGGAAAGAATTTTTCTGTATGCGCTCGAAACCAACTTTTGTCGCGCGAGCCCATTTCTGGCTTCTGCCGTGTCGAGCGAACGAATTTATCGAACACTAATTCGACTCGCTTTCTTCCAAGATGCCGAAGATGAAGGTGGAAGGGATTGTTTGCCAGAACCAGGAGCGGGGCATCAGGTCAAAAACGCGCGCGAACGGATCGCAGAAGCATTGAAGCCTGCAGATTACAAGACCATGCGCCTCAACGAAGCAGATCGTGCCAATCTACAAGCTACGATTTTGAGATGTAGGTGGTGCAGCAAGAAGCGTATACTGGTTCAGCTTCCAGCATTGGCCCAGATGAACATTTGGAAGAATTGGGTTGGTAGGGGAATTGTCATTTCAGACCCCGTGCAGCAAGCAACTCTCAACCATTTTTTGAGTGTTCGTGGACAGGATGCTCTTCAAACTTTTCCTACGCGTTATATTAAGCCTCTAGAGGGTATTGGACCAGACGGGAGCCCTTACTCAATGTCCATCAATCCACTGTTATGGATCAATATCTTTCGTTGGTCAAAAGAACGTGCGTCATTTGGTCCTTCTGTGATGAATATCCGTATCATACCGGATTATTTGCTACGTGGGCGGCGGACGGACGACGGTAAAGGGTGGTACTTTGCAGAAGAAGATATCGACTTCTTGGAATTGTTCCGTCAAGAATATGATACTTCCGGTACAGGCCATGACGTTTCATTCTCAAGAGATGCTCTTCAATCTGGAATACAAACTGCAATTACTACTCGAAACATGCGCGCACTTCGTTCGCTTCTCAAGGTGGACGAGTTTTTCTTTCGACGACGATCAACTCATGAACCTCCCCAAGGATGCACCAACCAAGATACTGGCCAGTATTATGCAATCCCAGAGAATCACTTTCTTCAGGCTATACGACTACCGATGCCGGACGCAATGTATTTCTTCATATTGCTTTTACGCTGCAACGCAGAAAGCGTACCTCCTGACTCCTCTGAATTGACCCAATGGGCTATGGATTTGTCAAGTTACCACGAGAGCAAAGATATAGATGAAGTGGTACAATCATTTGGCAAATGGTTATTAGATTTCATGATCGAATTGCCAGGGTACGTTGATGGGGGCCGGCAAGTCCCACATCGGAAAGCACTATTCTACCATGGCGAACTCAATACAGAGTCCCAGATAGGAAAACGCTTTGGTGAAGAAGTGTGCGATTACATGATCTTCATCTCTTGGGAGGATTTTTACCAAACGTGGTTCTTCGACTATTCTTATCACGTATCGGAGTCCTGGTCTACAGATATCCAATAGTGAACAATGAAACACATGATAAATCACATTTCTATACAATTCAATACCTCATCTCGCACTCTCCTATCCTTCAAAGAATCCCATCTCTTGTCATACAACAATTTCAAAAACGGATCATTCAGCCCCGTCACATGCCTCAACGCTTCTTTGAAATGCCGCGTCTTGACCGGCCACTTTTGAGGATAACTGTAGTCTCTCGTCGTAACATTCAACTCCAGCAACGTCGCAAAAGTGTCATAATCCCGATCTCGAATGAGCTGCCGCAATACCTGGTGCGAGCGCTCAGTACTATGGTTATGTTCGTCGATATATGTTTCCTGAGAAAGCAACGTCAGAAACTCAATTTTCTCACTTGTCCACGGCGCATGCAGCAGTTTGTCCGGCATGCGCGGCCTCTCATTCGGCGACGGCGGACAGGGAAGACGAAACATATCAATCTCATGACTGACGGGCGACGGTTCACGAATCTGTATGGCACCAAAATGGAACCAGAGCGATACCCTCATATCCACCTCCCCTTGTCGTCCTCCTTCTATTGCTTTCTTGGCCTTTAGAATCAGATCCCCACTCCCCCTCCTTCCAGATTCGGCTTTATCAAACTCCATCGGCCGCGAGAACATCTCATCCAGTGCCTCAATTCCAGCCCGATCCTCCTTCGACACAAACACAATACCAGCACCCTTCTGCCGCAGGACATGCTTGACATACTCCCTCTGACACTCCCGAAACAGTTTCAGTGTACTCCATCTACACGTCAAAATATCCTGCTGCAACAGCCTCCGCTCGGCATTCGACAAGGCCCAAAAATCCAGCGGCGATGGCAGGAAATCTTCCGTGAAGAAATTGTGGCGTGAACTAGGGTTGCAGCTGCTAAACGCGAGCCGGATGAGCCATTTGTAGATTATGGGTTTTGAGAGTACGCCTGCAATGTGCGGGGAGGAGCGGGGGAGGTTGACGGATGGGAGGCTGTGGAAGAAGATTTTTTCGAGGAGTTCGGAGGGCAGACGCTCTAGTCTGCTGAGGTGGTGATGTTGTTGGTGTGGGTGTGGGTGTCGTTGGTGTCGTGTCGACAGTGGTGAGGATGGGGAGGTTTGATCCATTCACTCCTTCGTTCTCGCCTTATGCCCGTTGAAGATGGATCTAAGTATTCAGTCCGCTCGAATTCAAGAACTCTGGTGCTATTGACATGGACATGCAGATATGGACATGCCGTATTTGAGGAATATGAGAGCACACCGATCCGGTCTGACTATATGGATGCCAAAGGGCAGACACCATGCTCGCGAGCACAGTCAAGCTTTTTTTTGCTGTTGCTTGCTTTTTCCGATCCTTGTTTGGTTTTGCCCGGGTGATTCTGTGATGATGGTCTATTGGTTGTTTATTTTGTACGATTCGGGTCCTTGAATCGGCGGTGTCACTTGCATATGTCAGTCTGAGCAGTATAACTATATATGTATACGTACAATAGGTGTACATACCTGGCTATAGTTCGGCATATACTAGATAGACATATACCATAATATATTCTCAGTAAAGACAGACTTGTACTTCTTCCTAATCGTCCTCCTTTTGCATTTCTTGCTAGAAATTAAAAGGCTGGCTGGCTGGCGTATCGATCATGAATGATGTATGGACCCGAGACAGCGGATAAACTTGAAATTTGGCTTCCGGCCCGTAGGTACAGCACACTGAACCAGGGTGTCGGGCGATCGTGTGAGTACCCAATCAGATACCCAGGTATTCTGAACACTGACTGCGGCAGTGTGAAGAGGGTCGCCTGTCGCCTGAGTCGACAAAGTGGGAGAAAAGAAAAAACAAAAGAAAAAAAAGTGAAAAGAAGGAAAGTGAACTAGTATCTCGACCCTGAAGCCACCACTGCGCTCGTTACGCCTCTCGCTAGGTAGCAAGGGACTGATGGGGAAAGTGCTCTCGTACCAGTTGGCGCTAGAAGCCACAGTATATCATTTGGTAAGTTGGTATTAACCAAGTAACTTGGAGTCATAGACAGTTGTAGGTACGTAGTATTTGTTCGGCAAAGTATCATGAGGGGAAGTGGATCTTGTATGGACGTGTCCCACCATCTACATTACATGTATACCTGCCTTACCTACACTTACACGACGGACTTCATTCCGAAGACTGCATTCTGACTACCTTTTCTCTGAAGACGGAGGAGATTGGTTCCCAGGCCCACGGATCGGTGCCAACTAAGCAGACACAAATGCAAAAGACGTGCATGGATGCTACATTGTATGGCAGGATCCGAGTTGTATCCGGGATATATACCTGCCTGGGCCAACTGGTACATGGATAATCTCACCACGTCGGTAAAAGAGGATAATTTCGACCTGGAATTGGGACACCCTTTATGGATATACGGCATTACTGGAGAAATACTACATACCCCTCCATCCGACATTGAAGGCATCCCCCATCTGTAAATGAGGGGCTATATCCGTCCTGTCCTTAAATTTGGGTTAAGGGTTGGTACATGACTCACGCAATTTCCTAATTATTGCACAACCATGTCTGCATTACTGCATGAAGATTCTAATCGTCGCAAACTTCTTCCTAGAATAGTTAAATTCTTGAATACGTAGTCTGAAGCTTAGTAAATCAGGGTCCGTCAAGGACCCGGGGCTATGGAACAAAGAACTTTCGATGACCTTGGTGCTTCTGCATGGGATATGCATGCTCACTACGGAGTACATGCCAGGGTATATGGTACTGCGGCGTTGAGTCGGGCTCGGGAGGTTACATATCTATCACATTTGAGACATGGGGTATGCATGCTATGCCTCATGAATGGAAGGATGATCCAAGCAATTGGATTGACAGGATGTTCGTGTGCAGTTCAACTGACGGGGTTTGGTGTCATGGCTAGGATCTTCGTGATGTTCTGGTTCCGTCGGATCGAGATGTACATGTACATGTATGTATGTAGTTGAATGCTCATTGGGCTCACAGATGCTTGCTGGTGGTATACCTGCTTATTTCCATCCTGTAGGCACCGACGGAATATGCTTTCTACCATCTTAACTACCCCGTGTTGGTATACCTTGTTGTCTCATGATGTTAGTCATGATATTTGTCATGCAAGTCTTTCCTTATTTTCTTTCGAGAGAGGGCGGGAAAATTAACCCAACCGGAGTTGCAGATGTTTAATATTTACCATTTTTTTTGAGATGGGTACGATATTGATGGAGGCACTGGACCCCTACGGAGCGACCTTGAAAGATGTCCAACTCGGTCAATTGTACTACTGCAGCGCGGGCCGGGCCAATAGATGATGGAGACGCATTAGCAGACAAATGAAATACAATTGTAAACTGGGTCTTTCAACCCCTTGGAGAAGACGCGTCTAATTGAACAGTTGGTTGGTTTCTATACAGGAACGACTGAATACACCTTCCACTCGCTTTGCTTGCTTTGCAGTCGATTGAAAACATTGATGTAGAGAGGAAAGATAGATAAAGCCATTTGAATGTAGACAGACAGGAAATTAATCTGTTTACAGGATGGAGAGATCTCCGAACTTCTCCTTGTATCCAGCTGGCATCCACTTGCCCTTGGACACGAGCGAGGCGGTCTTTTCGTCAATTTCGGGTTGGGCGGTGGCGACCTCGTCCTGTGATAAATTAGTATTTCCCATTGACAATCCAAGCGAGACAGACGGGGAGGACGTACGACGGTGAGCTCGTCAAACGGCCGGGCAGTCTCAATATTCTCCAAAGTCTTTTGCAAATTCACTAACTCCGCCTCAACGCGACCCTTGGTCTCTTCAGCAGACTTGATAGCCTGAGCCTCAAAGGCGTCGATAGCCTTGAGCTGGCGTGCGACATCGTAGGTGGCAGGCTTGAAGGTCTTGAAGTGGTTCTCGATCTCGTCAATGACGGCCTGGTTCTTGAGCGTCTTGCGGTAGTACGCAAAGTCGACGGATTGGGGCTGCTCAGAGAGAACGGTCACTTTGCGGCGGGCATCGTCGTTGCGCTTCTTGAAGGCTTGAAGGGATGCTGCGGTTTGGCCGCGAAGGCCGAGAGAGCTGGTGACTTTGGTCCAGTCGATTTTGAGAGCGGCGCTACGCTGTGGGTAAAAGTCGGGTTAGTTATCGATCAATTGTATCGTGCGAGTAATATCATCAGAGGAGTGAAGAGATTGACGTACTGGGGCAGCCATTGTGATGGTGTTGTGGTTATGAGCGGAGAAAGAGCCTGACGTGCAAACTTGATGCTTCCGGGACGTTGAGGAGGTTGTTGTTCTTTGCCGAATCCGTCACGTGATCTCAGCCGCCGAAAGCCGGGACCACTGCTTCTAAGTTTAAGGATTGTATAGCTACTCATTTCGAATTTCAACTTTACAACATGTTGAGAATTTCTGGATAGATTATGATTCGCGGAATGTTCATGATTTGATCTACATGATAACACAGAGCATCAACTCATCCAGCTCCACAATCGAATAAGCCAGCTAGTGAAAAGGCTTATTTAAATTTTAGTTTTAGAGACAACAGAAAGCAACATCACATCACGCTAAGCCTATATGCTCAGCGCCATAATCGAGTTGACGATATCATTGTCGTTCTCTTTCAGAGCCTTGACGGCCTTCTTTCGGGACACACTAGCTTGAGCCATGACGAGTTCAATGTCCTTGGCCTCAAGACCAGAGTCGTCCACTTCCTCGCCGTCATCCTCTTCTTCTTCCTTCTTTCCCTCGGTCTCGGGGGCCTTGCCCTTACCCTCGTGGGAGTGGTCGTGACCGGCGTGTGGGTCGGAGCTGGCAGCGGCCTCGGCGGCGGCGAGCTGTTGGGCAGCGTTGACCTGGGACTGGGCGTTCAAGTCTTCGATCTTGGCTTCACCGAAGATACTATTCATTGTGAGCTTTATTCTGGGTAAAGGTCATGTTATATACGTACATCCAGGTGTTGGAGGAGGGAGAGCGGTAGACATCGGGCTGGTTGATGACGAAGAGGATCTATCATTGGTTAGCCACCATATTCACGCACAGATATTGTCGCTTCTGATGTTCATAATTGGTGTTTCATAGCATCTGCCAATCCACACGAGGTCTGTAGACTTACGTTCTTAGGTCGGCGGAGAGTAACACGGGTAATACCAGGAACATGCTTCAATCCGAGCTTTCCAATAGCCTTACGGGCCTTCTTTTCGTTGCGCGAGTGAATGGTAACGGCAGCACCACCGGGGATGGTGGGCTCCTCGCCAGCCTCAGATTCGGAGTCGCTGCCAGCATCCTCGACACCGGCCTTGGGGATCTCCTCATCGGGGAGCTCTTCGACTCTGGGGTTGGCCATGTTGATGATTTGATGTGAAGGTCCAAAAACACCTGTATATCAAAGCCCGAAAGTCAGTACTCGTTGCGCTGTTCTTAGCGATAGGGTCGAGGTCGGTTTAAGGTGTAGGATGCAAGGAAGCAACGTAGCGAGCTGTTAAGGTTATAGGTAGTGCGGTAGTGGGAGGAATCGAAGGCAGAAAATTTCATCCGACACAATTGATGATATGAAACTTGAATATGACGTACCTGAGGGTTGCTGGAGGGTTGCTGGCGGAGTGTATAATTTTGTTGTTCTTTGGTGGTGGTGTTGAAGCCCGCTGTGCAAGCTGTGTGAATTCCCACATTCAATGAGGGCCGATGCGCCATTGGCCCAAAATGGCTAGTGCGCTAGCCGAACTGTGCCTGAGGCATCGCCAGTCTTACCATTCTTCATTCATTTTATATGCCAGTATACACTACAGCTGATAGACTGATTTACGCAATTAAACGCAAAGATTGAACAAGTAAGGACATTTCTTCGTCCTGATATTACTTTTCATTTCGTTAATCCGTAATTCTCAGAATGAAATCGGCATGTCCTCTTTGCCGTGTCCTCCAGGATCGATCTGTAGTACAACGAAGAAAAAAAAGGAAACATCTCATGACTCAAGTAAGAACAGTTAGCTAAAACCGTCCCGGATATCAGAAGTTTTGTTTTTTCCCTTTTTTCCTCAAATAAGATGGATGTGTCGCTGTTCAAAAGAAAAAGTTTATAATGCAACAACAGCAGCATGATCACATGAACTCCAGCCATTTTTGGAAAACCACCCAACTCAGAAGAAACGAATCATCTCCCTTGATTATTCTCCCCGGAACCTCGACTCATATTTAAGCGGAGGCTCTGACCTTGGCGGCAGCCTTGAGAACTTCGTAGCGGGACTAGAAGACGAGTCAGTGTCGATCACCTCCAATGTGTATATGCATCTCTGCGTTGCTGCATCCATGCATTTCTGCGATCGTATCGTACCTGTTTCTTCAATCGCATAACCTTGAAGCGCTCAAAGTCGGTCAAGTTCTTTCGTCGCTCAACCTGAGCATTCTTCTTGGCCCAGCTGCTGGAGGCGAACTTGCTGTCGATTTCCTCCTTCTCCCAGAGCTTGCGGACGGGGCCAGTACCGGCGGCGCGAGGAAGCTTGGGGATGACGAAGGGGGTGAGAGTAGCGTGGGACAAGGCGAGGGCGTGGCGAGGGACAATCTTCTCTTCTTGAGTGGAAGGACCGTCGACGAGCACCTATATCATCGTCGTTAGTCGCTGAAACCATAATCCTCCTCGTGTTATCCTTCAATCCATTTAAATGCAAATCGACATACCCGCTTGTGGTCGATAATCTCAACAATGGTGGCCAGCTTGCCGGTGTATGGTCCTGAGCGGATGAGGACCACACGGCCGACCTCCACGAGCTTCCACGACGTAGTCTTGATATCAATATTGGCGGCCATGGCGAAGACTGTCTGCAGATCAAAGTAGAGTTAGCGGTGTTGTTTTGGAATGTTCTGGCGTTTTTCAAATTTCAAGAAAGCGTATGTGCTGTGTGTGTGTGCGCGTGTGTGTGTAGAATTCGTAGAAAGAATGGGCGAGACTCACGGTCGACAACTCCGTTTGTGCGGCGGTGGATGATTGTTGTCGAAAAGAGCGTTGGAACAGTCGAAGTCGTACGTACTGTGCAGTGATCGCGAATTTCGGCTGCTGGGTGGAAGGGGGACGAGGGAGCCCACAATGAAGTCTCGCTTAGGCCTGGGCCAATCAGCGACTGTCAGCGATTGTGTGCGGATTTTTGGTGCGTGCCATCCGGATTAGGGTTGCTCGCGATCCACTTCGGGCTTAGCTCGAGATGAGTTGACTCTGTTGGCGGAAGGAATGATTTTCCGTGCCGATGGGAGCTAAAGGAACTTTTCTTCCATCAACTTTGTTGGTCTCTTCATCTTGTTTACACTGCAACGACCACTAGCTCAATGCACCTGGTTAATGAATCAGCATCAGCGCATTGAGCCAGCTTCTAACTGGTAAGTCCTGAGATATATTCGTCTTCTTTCTATTTGCATGATGCGGTAATTTGCGATTGACCCAGTCTCTGTGAACCTCTCGCCGGAGGTTCGATACAGAACTGTCGTGTGATATTCAATTTCTTACATATTCTGAATTGCTTCTATTTGTCACTATATTGTCTACCAAACCATATGTATTGGGCGCTTGACTAACATTGATTGCTTCAGATGTAGTTTATTCCTTACGATCCGGCATACCGTCTTCTGCAGGGTTTTTACTCAGTACGTTTATTTCTCTTGCACACCTACCCTCCCGATGATTACACCTTATCATGCCTAGATAGTAATTGACGCCTTTGGCGGTTGATATTACCTTTATCACCAAGATCTCTGAGGACCTCTCATTCGAACATCATTCTCATTGTCATTTTGTAATGGAATTAGACTAACAATTGTTCGTTGCAGATTCCCCAATATCTTTGAAATACAGAAGTCTCCCATAGTTTATAGGATAGTTTGAATAGGCTAAATAAAATTATCATGATCTCGTTAGACGCAGTTCTACATACGTACTAATAACACCGCTGCATATGTCATACATTGTTATATAAACATCCAGTACCGCTTACTACTAGCAATCCATTCCAAAGGATATTTGGATTGCCAGACCATGTTTAAGAAGCTGCTGCTTTGGCGGCAGGTGGACCTTCTCGTGACAAAACCCACATGAAGATGAACTGGACGACGTAAGAGTAGATGAAGAGGAACTGTGTGCGGCGGTTGCGTTGGCCGCGTGCCACAGTATGCATGGTGCCTGACCGCATTGGGGCATCACCGGTTGAGTCGGGAAGGAGAACGTATTTGAGGGATCGTAGCTGTGAACCATTAGCATACAAGAGCATATTAATCGTGGGTAAATGGTCCTGGGTACTTACCAGGAAGAAAGCATTGGCAAGGAAGGTGTAAATAAATACAGCCCATCCAACCCAGCTACCAGTGCCGCGTGCCGGAGTGATAATGCCAGCTGCCAACAGAATGACAATAATTCCAACAAACTTGTAACCCGAGTAGGCTACCAAGTCAAGCAACTGCGAATCATTGCTAATGGCGAGGATATACATTGCAATCTTCAAGCAAAGAATCTCGAATATAACGACCGCCAAAGCAGTCGTAGTGATAGAGCCTAGTAACTCCGGATGGAAACTTCCGCGTAGACCAGCCATGACAGTGCAGAGCAGAATATACGTCACAAAAGCCATGGTGGGAATGTACATATCAGGCGAATTGAGGTCATCGCGAGGCGGAAGGAACACCGAAGCGTAATGTTGTTGCTGTAATTGACCATCGGGACCTGCAGTGGCGGCCATTCGAGCTTGTTGTCGTGACCACGGCTTATGATACCAGGGAAATAGCACGAGCGAGAGCTTGCTCAGAACGTAGGAGTTGGAGACGTTGAAGTAGTGTTTCAGCGCGGGAATCGAGACGTAGCGGTTTATCTTCATCTAGTCAGTATACTGGGTGGATACGCAGTATGTGTGGATTCGCTAACATTTTGCTCCATATATTCCTGACCGGCCATCATGGCCGTCTTGCCAACCTGGAATCCCATTTGAGCCGTTGGATCAGTCATGAACCCTCCAAAGTTTGGCGCAAATGTACCGCTGCCCCCTTGAGCGGGAGCCGGCTGGTATGGATTGTCATATCCCGACTGAGCAGCCGGGGGCGGTGGTGAGCGCATCATGGGCACTGTCGAGACATGTTGCGGTACAGGATGGTGGAGCGGAGGAGATTGCGCTGGAAGCGGAGCGAAGGGCGACCGTTGCATTTTGACCAGTGAGTGACTATAGGAAATTAATGAAAGAAACTGTCTGTAGCTGGTGGTGGTGATCCTGACGAGGATGCGGAGGGATAGGTGTCAACAAGTTGGATGAAGTGAAGTATAGAAATGTTGATGCGCAGCGGACCACCAAGCTCCTTAGGTAACTACGTGGCCCGTGAGCGGCGGCCTGCCTCAGGCCTAGAAGCTCCCCGCCACCCTAAACAAAAGTTCGATCTTTCAAGATCTCACGTCAATCATACTTCGCACACTCATACAGTCAAGCGCAGGATAACATAGAAAATGCTGGACGCTTTCGAAATTGTCACCACTTCTGGCGTGGTTCTGTGGTCCCGGTCGTATGCCCCAGTGGGCTCACATATTGTCAACAGTCTTATCAGCGAAGTTTTCATAGAGGAAAAGGTCGTCCCTACAGATGGCGCTTCGACAGCCTTCAAGAAGGAGAAGTACACATTGAAATGGAGAAGAGCAAAGGATTTGGGCTTAATATTTGTGGTATGCGTTGGGCAATCTGGGTTTCACCATGCTGTCCGGATAAAAGACTAATCTTGATTGATTGTTTCAGGCCGTATACCAGTCGCTCCTTCATCTCAGCTGGGTGGACAAACTACTGGACAATATTGCGATCATATTCGTGGATCTATACAAGGACCAACTCAAAACCTCAAGGGCGAGGATATATGAATATCCATTCGATAAATATTTCGACCAACAAATTCGAGAATTGGAGGATACCACTGGTCCTTCTATTGACGAGTATACCGGTTCATACGATGACATAAAGAAGAACCCACTAGTTGCATCAGACAACGGCGGTCCTCCTCCGCCATCAGACCCTTCACTTCTCACAGGTATGTCGCAGATTCTTTGTCCTCTTAAATATCCCTATTGACGTCTAAAAGCGCAGCAACAGGCTGCGCACCCCGCGGCGGCGACTTCCAACGAAAGCTCGCCAGTCGCCACACCACAATCCTCCAGACCCGGGACTCCCTCCACGAACCACCTCCTGACGGCGAAATCCGGCCCAGCTGGTCGCGTATCGCGACGCGCGCGTAAAGCTGCAAATGCCAGTGCGAACGTTTCTTCGGGTGATGAAAGTGTGCGAAAGGGAAAGACTGGAAAAGAAAAGAAGGCGCGAATCTGGACCGCTGAAGGTCTCGCGGATGAGGATGACGGTGTCAACCTGGACTACTCGGCTGCTGCTGCGGATGAAGCAACCCCAGCACCTGCAGTGGAAGCGGTAGCTCAGGATACCTGGGGTCGAAAGACTGCCAAGGGACAATTCGTGTTGAAGGATCTCGGTGACGAAGTTCATTCGATTCTGGAAAAGGCTGATTCTGAAAAGGCCAAGGCTGGTGGCAGCAGTGGTATTGTCGGATCTAGCTTCGGCGCCATTGGAGGACTTTTCCGCAACATTGTAGGTGGAAAGACTTTGACGGAAGAGGATCTTGAGAAACCATTGAAAGCCATGGAGGATCATCTTATGAAGAAGAACGTCGCCCGTGAAGCCGCTCTACGGTTGTGCGAAGGTGTGAAACAGGAACTCGTCGGAAAAAAGACAGCAAACTTCCAGAGCGTCGATGCTGCTTTACGAACAGCCACGGAAGCTTCTCTACGGAAGATCCTCACTCCTACATCATCTTTGGATCTGCTCCATGAAATCCAAGCTGTCACAGCCCCAACTGCTAAAGGACAATCCCCGCGCCCTTATGTCATTTCTATTGTCGGTGTGAACGGGGTTGGCAAGTCCACAAATTTGAGCAAGATTTGCTTTTTTTTGTTGCAGAACAACTATCGCGTATTAGTTGCAGCCTGTGATACTTTCCGATCTGGTGCTGTCGAGCAGTTACGTGTGCACGTGAGGAACTTGACTGAACTTAGTGCTCGAGAGAACATTGGCGAAGTCGAACTTTATGAGAAGGGATATGGCAAGGATGCAGCCAATGTTGCGAAAGATGCGGTTGCTTACGGAGCTACAAACAAATTCGACGTTGTATTGATCGATACCGCCGGTCGTCGTCACAATGACCAACGCCTCATGTCCTCTCTGGAAAAGTTTGCGAAATTCGCAAACCCAGACAAGATTTTCATGGTCGGCGAAGCTCTAGTCGGTACGGACAGTGTTATGCAAGCGCGCAATTTCAACCAGGCATTCGGACCAGGACGCAATCTCGACGGTTTTATCATCAGTAAATGTGATACCGTCGGCGACATGGTGGGAACGCTTGTGAGCATGGTGCATGCCACGGGTATTCCAATTGTGTTCTTGGGTGTTGGTCAGCATTATGGTGATTTACGTGGCTTGAGTGTTCCTTGGGCCGTTGGACTTCTGATGAAGTGAGATGAAATAGCATTTTGGGTTTACTGTTGTAGTTATAACCAGTATTAAAACCATCATCTTTGAACACATTTGCAGCCATGTATAGCAATAAACAATGAATACATTGACCTAGCATTTACAAAAGAAAAAAAGACTTAGCTTTCGTTAGGGTTCGTCCCAAAATGGCAATTGCTCGAGACTAAACATTTTCCTAATCGGGGCAGCTTCGATCTACCAGCTCAAGCCTTTGTTTTAGAGAAGACAGGACTGGATGATTTTTTCAGCAAAAAAATCTACTTAAATACCTCAATGACTATGTACATGAAAATGAAACAGCTGTGTCACATTATAAGTACGGTCGCTAAAATGCATGCCTCGTTTCGAGATATATAGCTTGGAGCACCATTGGGCAAAGGGGAATGAAGACTATTGACAGGAGACTTTAATATCTTGTAGTAATCTAACTAGCTGATTCTAGGAACAGACAATTGTAAGGTAGAGTGAGTGGTTCCTGGGACCGAATTCCTGTGAAGCATTTGTACTAGCAAGAACGGTAAAGCACTTTCTGTATTGAGAGGATAAAATATCGACAAATATTATGGCCATTCTTCTAGAACTTCAACTACACTCGGCCTTAGTAGCACCCCAATTTTCGCTGAGGGGTAACTCTAGCCTAAAAGAGGTCAGTCTAGGTATAACCTCAGTGCTACTTTCCTGTCTGTTGCTGGCTTGGCAACTGGAAATAACCCTTCACAGATTTGAAGCTCTACTATATATATTATACCATGTGCAGACCCACTTATCAGAACAATACATCCACTGAGATATTCTATATTCAACAAGTACAGCATCTTGTTTCACTACTCCTTCCACCACTCTTTTCACTATACTCTCTTCACCACTCCCTCTTCACCACTCCCTCTTCACCACTCTTTTGGATTCAATTCAATAAGTAATCTACCTGTCATTTTATAATCATATTTATCAGCAATTTTTATCATTGTGTGTTCGCGCTATCTATCTCTAATGAATATTCTCCCGTCGCGTGCTCCACGTGTTCTGTGTGATGATGAAATGTGCATTCATCAACATGCCCTGGGTAGTGTAGATCAGTGATGACCTCTTTAATCCATCAATATGTTCAAAGTATAGTAGGCAATACCGTCGAGGGAAATGATTGGAGATATGGTTAGCTTTAAAAAAAAACTACGCAAGCAACCAATTCTACCCAGAAGCCCGTCAACAGATCGGACAGCAGCTCGAAGTAAACCCCTTTTTGCCTCCTTCGAAGCACTCGCATTCTGAACAGCCCTCCGCAAGGCAACACCAAGCACACGCACATTGAGTACCGTCATCTGAGTAGATCTACTATCAGTATATTGTTCTATGGCACACGATGTTGCTTTCATGACCCTGAAAGTAAGAGGAGCTTGGCGTACCATTCCTTATGACAAAGTGTCCGGGCTCAGGCTCGCTGATCGAAGAATGGTTAAGTGGAATAGCTCGTCGAGCCAGGCCGGTGATTGGGTTGAGGTCAAGGTCAAAAGCTGTAGGGTATGGAGTAGCCAAAATGCTGGCAGGGAGGATAGCAAGGATTAGACCACTGTAAAGGGTGGACTTCACCTTGTTCTGAGCTTATAACCCGATTGTGCTAGTACAACTCCAGGATAAGAGATGTCAATGGGATAGATGAGGTTATAAAGACGAGGATAGTATATATCGCAATAAGAGAAGACTGAGGGGACATCTGGAAATACAATCTGATTTATATTCCTTAGATTAGCCTTTCTAAAACAAGAACGACTGAAAAGTGCTGGTTTTGCATACAAACACCGAAGCCTTTGGACGCCTTGGACGCCTTTGAAGCTTTGCAGTGCTTGACTAAACCTTACTCCCTATACAGCTCCGAAAATCTATTGATCCCTACTGAGCACATATCATACTGACAAGATTACTTTACCGCTATCCCGAATATGGTGAGCACAGCGCATATATCCACTCGTATGCCCTCATTGAATAGCTGGCTTTCCTCAATATAAGGATTTGCTAAGATTCTCTCTTATTAAACTAGTGTGCATAGTCCTATACTATCCCGAGCTAGGTGGTAATCACATCTCGATTGAACGATCATTATGAAGTACTTCGTTGTTATGTGCTCTAATAGTCTTTATTAAATAAGGCTCTCTTTACCGACTTGTAAAGCTGCAGCAACCTCATCGATCGCACATGCAATAGCCCCAGGCCCTTGTCTTTCATCCTGCGCAAGTATCCTTTTCCTGCTCGCTCGAAGTTCCTTTACCACATCGGACCATTCTACACGAGACCTGGTCTCCTCAAGAATGCCAGAAGACATATCATCAAGATCAACGGGGATCAATTGACCTTTTATTTTGCGAATTTGCCCGTCGACAATGACCATCTCGATATCACGAGCGGATGAGTGAAATACAACCGCAGCAATGGGATCCTGGTCTGCGGCGCATACCATTGCAGGGCTAGTCCCGTCAAATATTATGATGTCGGCCAATTTTCCCTCTTCTAATGATCCAATATCAGCAGCCATGTTTACGGCACGGGCCCCTCCGATAGTTCCCAAGAGGAAGACATCTTGAGCAGTGGTTCTCTGATGCTTCGGTGCTTTGCCCTGCTGAAGCAGGGCTTGGTTTCGGCGCCCTCTCTCAGCTTGTAGAGCCAGTCTCATCTGGGAGGGCACGCTCGATCCGTTGTTTGAGTGACAGTCCACTCCTAGTGAGCAGATCTCGCTAATATCCTCCTGAAAACATACTGGATATCCTAGCCCCATTTGTAACTCGGTTTCCGGCGTGGAAGATAGAGAAATACCGCCACGAATTATTCTTTCGGCATCTGCCTCGGTCATACCGGTTGCATGGGAAATTAGAATGTCAGAGTCCAAAAGATCATACTTGTCGAGGGTCTCCAAAACGGATATTTGTCCTACGATTCAATCTCAGTTCAGATGTGATGAACAAGAAATATTTCTATGAAATGGACATGAAACTTACCTAACACAGCGCCGCGCGCATAGTGAGATGTGATAAGCTTCGTACCAGCTCGGCGACATCGACGGAAAAGATCGACAATGACATCCTTGGGCAGGAAAAACGCATCAAATGCTAAGCCAACCTGGACACGGCCGTTCCCGAAAGGCCCCGTTTCAGCTAGATGGACGGCTTGATCAACTGCCCACTCAGGAGTGATGCAAGGATCAATTGTCAAGCTTGGTACACAACTTTGTACTCTGGAGCCAAAGGAATATCCAAATATGGAGCGAATGCCGGATGACGTTGAAGCTGAGAGAGCCGCAGTGTCTGGGTGTTTTTGATCAGTTGGAGCGCCAGTTGTATTGACAACAATAAACAGATATACTTACTGTGCTGAGCTGAGTAGTTCATATGCGCATGATCTACCACCATTGTCGTACCCGCATCCAATGCTTCGAGGCACCCTCCTAGCTGGCCCCAGAACACGTCTGTAGGAGTATAGTTGAAGGCTTGCATGCTCCCTAGGAGATGTTAGTCATTATTTGTCTGACCAAGAAGGAAATGACCCAACCGGTAGGAATGTACTCTATGAGAGTATGATCTGCATGTCGACCTTTCAACTGGCTCTGCCACAGATGGTGGTGGGTATCGATGAAACCAGGTGAAATGATTTTGTCCGTACAATCTATTACCTTAGCTGAGAGAGATGGAGCCGTCAAGGCTTGTCCAATTTTGGAGATTCTGTTCCCCTCAATCAGCAGTGAATGATTCCGAAGTGGTACAACGGTTCCTTGTTTATCAAGAACAAGGACAGTTCCATTCAGCAGCAAAATAGGTAAATTATCTGCCATTTTACATAAACAAATGCGTCTATGATCTCTTGAAAATCTGAGGCAACGTCGTTGGACCTTTTTTCCTCAGGAATGGATGGCAAAGTTATATATATGTTTATGGATTACGAGACCTTCCTCCACAAACAAGCTCTTGGTAAAAGCTCTTCACGGGATACGGAGCTTTGGGTCTGTCCATTTATAATCATTACCAATGCCTCAGAAACTTGGTCATATCTAGCTCTGGCACTACATACATAATGTAGCCAATTCGGAAACAGGTTCTCCACCAAGACGTGCCTTACATTGGAGCAGAATGTGGTCATATATTTTAAAAAATGGTCCTCATTATTGTAACTAACCATTTGAGGCAATTCAATTTACTATCACTATGGAGTAAGTACGAACTAGAGGATCAGTTGTGGGGATTAGGGCTTGTCGTCAATTTCCGATTTTGGACATCCAATTTTCTTGGCATGATTCAATTTTTAAGCACATGGCGGCTTTTATAACTCTTGCAGCCGTTCATAAGAACCGTCGCATATGACTCGAAACTGAACTCCGATACTATTAATGTTGGTGCTGGCGGGACGCTAGTAACGAGATCAAGACGAGAGACATCTAGTTGAATCAACCAAGCAGTTGGTTTACTCCAATTATTCATGTAAATCTATTATACAACTGGATGGGTTGAGAAAAGCTATGTAACATCGGCACTCATTATTGGGCTTTTACATGGTATGTGAGTGCCCATATCCCTGCTCTTCGTTTTGTGCTGGTACTGTCACGGCCACAGAGCTCTGCCTGAATGACTTAGGATGCAATTCCGGCAGAATCGCTTCATACCAGACGGCGTGACAAGCATGTAAAAAAGATTCGGTATATAAGAACGCGCTAAACACAGTTACAGCGCGCTCCCAAGAAGTGATTTGCATGGCTCGACAGGCTCTGACAAGCATGCGAGCGAACCAACGTCTCGCCTCAAGGTCGCCTGCAGCGATGTAGCCCAATATGAATTCCCATAATGTTAATTCTACAGTCGCGCACAACCGTATATTTGGACCTTGAAAAACTTGTCGGAGCTCGGATGATGCATTGCCAAGGTTTTCGTGTTCGTGTTCATGTCCGTGTCCGTCATCATGATCATGATCATGGGAGGATTTCGGCCAGAAAAGTCTTGTAAATATTTCGAGTGAAGCGTTTAGAGCTCGAATAGATGGTCGTGGGGTTTCAGAAACAGGAGATTGTTGACATAGGAGGTTCTCCAACGCTTTGTGGAAACTTGTGGAACGGAGCGCTCGGCTGGCAGGGAGGGAAGAAGCATTAACCCAAAACACACGATCAGCGAAGCAGAATTGCACTTCTGATGGGAAAGAGTCGAAAAATGGAAGTCCGTTTGTCCCAACGGCGTTGCTGGACTCAATACGGTGTGCTTTGCGAAATATGTAATTCAAAAAACTGCTATAAGGCTGGTTCAGTATTATGGGGCAGTGCATGGTAGAATTGTTCAATCTTACCCAAAAAGGAGGTCTGACAACCAAGTCGGCAGGAGTCTTTGTGTCGCGGCTAACCTAGCACTTGCTATATGGGCTGCACCGAGAATGTGGGTGCCCCAAGTTGATTCATCTTCAACGAGGTGCTAGAGTTGTTTGAGCCATTATTTATGAATATTGCAAGGGGTATATAGTTGAAACAACATGAAACAGGAGACCTACTGCAGAGAATGCGAGCGTGAACACCGCGCTTACGAGGCCATCGCTGAATCTGGTGATAGGATCGTTGAGTGTATTATTAATAGCTTGAATTGCTCGTCCGTTATACCTGCACGCTAAAGCTAGATATTCGGCACCGCCTCCTCGTTGATGGTAGTGTGTCGCAGCTAGGCACATCGTTGCTTGCGTCATCGCTGGAGCGGCAAAGACAAGGTCAAGCCAGCTCTGTTGCGCCAGACTATCCCCACTGTCGGACATGATCCCAGCTGACTCGTTCTGTGTTGAAGCAAAGGCGAACGGATAAGAAATCCGGAATACTTGACTTTTGGATCAGATCGGCAAATAGGACCATATCTTTTGGATATACCCACAGTAATCTAAGAGAAAGAACTCCTGATGCGATAAAGTGGCGGTCAGTGGATGGGCATCTCTGGCCAGCAGTGGTGCTAGAGCGAGTTCATTTCTACGTCCTGTCCCGGGCTGGCTACTGGCTGTGCGGGCACGGAAGAGTAATCGTGCTCGATCTCGTCTTCTCCTGGCAAAGTTCGCTCTGGTTGTGTAGGAACGCACCGACGCGTTGCTAGCGTCATCAAGATAAGGAAGTGTTGTGTTTATGAAATGCATTGTGTAATTGACAACATCCACGGAGTCGAGTTACGAGGAGGAAGTACAAGTACGTAGTAGCTGCGGCCGACTCCTCGATTGGTTCTCCTATTCCAATGCCAAGCCACAATATTATATAATACGGAAAATTGATAACGTAATCGGACACCCACTCGGCCAGGACACGGACCCGGCCACTTTTCCCGGAAAACGCGCTTTATATTATTTACACAATTTCATCGCGTCAAAATGCCACCAATACGCAATAAAAAAGCGCCAAATTCTACAGAAATTGAGGGCCGTATTCTATTAGCTATTTCTGATTTGAAAAATGGCAGGATTCGCAGTATTCGCCAAGCTGCAGCTCTTTATACAATTCCACGTACAACACTGCAGGATCGGATCAACGGTATTGAATATAAGGGCGAAAAACGTGCCAACGGACATAAATTAACTCAATTCGAAGAAGATTCTCTTCTAAAATGGATTCTTGATTTGGATAAACGTGGATTACCCCCCCGGCCATCTCTCGTACAAGATATGGCTGATCTTCTCCTTTCTCAGCATGCAAATGAGCACGTTAGTGAGAAATGGGTTTATCGATTTGTTGACCGTCATCCGGAAGTGAAATTACGATTTTCAAGAAGATATAACTACGAGCGAGCTAAATGTGAGGATATTAAGATAGTC
>NHZS01000227.1:0-157662 GCA_002775195.1 Talaromyces adpressus
AAGCAAAGAAATATGAACGCCATGAGATGTACTCAGATGCGAATGAGAAAAGTAAAAAAAGAAGTGAAAGTCGGAAATGTAAAAACCCGTGTCCATGGATGAAAAGCAATTAGAGTAAGCCCAATCCCATCAATTAGCTAGCCGTTATATCCGTCAAACGCTCCCAGTCCGAATCGCAAATACGCAGCAAAAAATGAAGCAAGACAAGCAAGCATCGAATGCGTGAAAACGGGAAACGAGGGGTAAATTATCCCTCGCCGTCAGCGTCCAGTGAACGACTTCTGGAAACCTGTCTCGTGCCGGACTTGGTCGATAGTAATGGTGTAGATGGCATCCGTCTCGCGACTTTGGTCAATTTCGCGCTTGGCGCTAGTAATGACGTATTTGTAGAGGAAGATGAAGAAGAGTATGTTTGTTTTCTGGCGCTTTGTTTATGGCCGACGATACCATTACCATTCCCGGTATGGTTATCTTTGTTCTCTTTCTCGCTGCTGTCAACCTCCGTATCGGGGCTGGGGCTGTGTCGGGCTGCTCTTTCGCACAGAGCGTGAACGGTTAGGTTTAATTCTCGTTCTAGCTCTTTCGCGCCTCGAGGGTACTCTGTTGAGCTGTGTAATTTCTTTCGATAGGCTCGTAATGTCCGGCAGACCTGCTCCGTAGACATGTTGAGGCTTCCGAATTCACTGGGTGTGGCGTTTCTTGACCGTGTTGTAGATCGGAAATCGATGGATGAGTTGCGAAGGTTATTTATGCTTGAACGACGGTTAACGCCATTAACAATTTTGGTTCTGGGACTGGGGGGTGACGGGGATCGTCGAGGGTCAAGAACTGGAACAGGAGATCGGCGGATGTTGGGTAGAGGTGGTGGTGAGTCGTTACGAGTGGTTCGAGGCAAAGATGGGGTCAGCGTGTAACGAGAAGTCTTCTTGCGTATACGAGGTGGGGACTGTTCTCGGATTGGTGTGGGTGTTGCCATGAGGCCATCCTGGCGAAATCCGGCGAGTTCTGATCTTGAGAGTATTCGACGAAGCGGAGGCTTTGCCGCAACCAATTCCTTTGACGGAGTCTCCTCTTCATCCCGAATGTTGCCTTGCGATAATTCCTGGGCCTGCTGCTGCTGGATGGAAAGGTCCCATATCATAACCACTCCATCCAAGCCAGTGCTGACCAGAATACGGCCAACTTCATGCGTGTTATGTTTCCTCCGCTCTAGCAGGATTATATCACTCACGCCCTCTGAATGGCCAAATTCTTTGGTCAATAAGGCATCTCGCTCGAAATCGTAGACCCTGATGGATTTGTCTGTAGTTGAGACACCCACCAGGATGCGAGGACTCTGCCCAGGTATCTCACTGGCCACTGTCAAGGAGCTCATGACGACAGCGTCGTTGCTCTCGAAATCAGTGGCCCTGAATGAGTGGGCATGTCGACCAGAGGCCACATCAAAACGTTGTATGTGGCGGTCAATCGTCGACAGCACCAGTGTGTCGGGGTCGCCCCCGATAGTCATCGACAGAGGTGAGACTTTCAGAGTAATAACCTTGGACATGAGATATGCAACTACCGTAGATGACTCAATATCTCGAGTAGCCTTCTCACGAATGATGACTGTGCGATCGGCAGAACAGGACAGCAAACGTTCTCCGTCATTCATGAATAGCAGTTGTCCAACTGCTCCCACATGGTCGTCCATCGTTTGAATGAGTTCGAAGCTCTCCTCGGTCTTCTTAAACAGCTGCACCATGCGATCACGTCCAGAGCTAGCTATCAGACAGAGTCCGGGAGTGGAATTAACGACGATGTCGGTGATCTCTGTACCATGAGCTCGCACTTCATTGACGCACTTCCACGGCTCCGCAGACAGAACTCTGTTTCAGGTCAGTACATTGACAAAATCTTACCTGCTGGGATGAATGACCTACCGAAGCACACCATATCGATCACCCGAGATAAAAGTATTTGCATCTTCGGCGACCCTGAGGACCTTTAATTCATTGGAGACCTCGTCTTCGCCCCAGGCCATTTGTTCCAGCTCAACCTTCTTTGAAGCTCGGCACCTACCCTCCATGTCCCAGAAGTTAACCGAACCTTCGCACGACCATGTGAAAAAGTCGGCTTCGTAGACGTTTGGCGTTTTTAGTGGTCCCACACCTAGCACCTGGTCTCGATGAGCCGGCACGAGACTATTCCGAAGAGTTTCCTCGTCATCCCCGTGCCCGAAAGAGTCAACCGGACATACGTGAATTGCTTTCGTCGAATCAACCGTTACGATATGGGTTGCAAGATAAGCCATTGATATAAAGGTGGGCACTTTGCCTTTTGGGTTAATAGTGTCGACGGGAGAAGTAGGTGATGGCGACCTAAGTTTCGTCCACTCTCGAATATCTTCCATTCTCAGCTTCAAAGATTTCCTTCCTCGACCACCGAGCCAGACAGTACCAGATTCGGGAGCAACCGTAACTGAAGTAAGTCCAAACGGCACATATTTAACGACCGTCAACTTCTGATTACCCTCACTGTCGTCCAGTAGACAGACCGCACCACCATCTGTGCAGATAATAGCTTCACAATCAGAGACACTAGCTATGCAGGTGAAGGTATGCTCTCCCAATGAGCCCAAAAGACAGTTTCGCCCGGACAGAGCTTTCGGGCTACCGGAAAAGGAGCTCGAGAAACTGTCGCTGTTAAGCCGTAATTTTGAAGGCGACCCAGGCCGCGAGTCGAGCCTCCAAACTTTGACATGGCGTACACCGGCACTAGTCTCACATTAGTATGATTCTGAGTACATCGAGGTGGTAGAAGTACGTTATTAGTGTTTGGCCCATCCAGCACATATCGCGAATAAACGACGTGCATTTGTTGGTTGAATGTAATTTCGCGGCTCCAGTCCGCAAGTTGATTTGCCAAACAAAGAGAAACCCATCATTCATATCTCCCAAAGTCGCCAAGTATTGTGAGTTGGAGCTGAATGCGAGACTGCGCACGCCGAACGTGTGCTCCGTCAAGGCTGTGAGAGGGATATCGCGAGGCACATCGGGGGCTGTGGAGAAGATCAAGACCCGAGGGTTATAGCCGGTCTGAAATCGGTTGTTAAGATATAATTCAAGAGGTCATCAAGGAGTTTAGAGTCATACCTCTCCAACAGCTAGGAACCTTCCATTAGGGCTAATTGCGACACTTGTAACCGCCTTGATTCTCTCGCGCGATGTCCATGTACGAGCGCCACTCGAGTCCGCCCAATCGGTGGCAGGGGATATTCCTCCACTATTCCCTATCCTACTTGCTACAGACCTGACGCGGTTGTCTGGTGTTGTCGGACTCGCAGGCTGGTTGTAGAATGAAACGACAGGGTTCACAGGGGTGGCGGTGGGGCGCGCGCGGAAAAAGCGTTGATTGACAGTCCCATCTATATCAATATCTGCTAATATTGCGGCAGATCCGACGCATAGGGCGAACGATCTGCTTGGTTCGTGTGAAGAAAAGCCATTGGGTGTAGCGGTGGTTGTACCGATCACGGTCTGTAAGGATAAAACGGATTGATACGGTGAGGGTTTATTGGGCGATCGTGTGCCAGGTCTTAGGACGGGGGAATTGGCAGGTGTGATCTTGAGAGTTGCGCCGGAGCCAGGTATTTTGCTTTTTGAATTCCACGGGGTGCTGGCCATCACATCGACCATTGAGTTTTTTGTCTATGTCGATGGCCGGGACAGGTCGAGCAGTGGGAGGCTTATCAGCAGAGGCATTTGTTATATCATTGATCTGACTTGACGGACGATGGAGAAATTATTCCCAATTAAGTCTCGCAAATGACTGGAACGGCGCTTCAGAGTTCCGAATATGGAATTGAGTACGATTGCTGTCGGAGGGGTGAGGTCGTGAATTGTTTTGTTTAGTTGTGAGGGGGATGGGAGGATGTTTCCGACGTAAACAATGAGCACGAAGTAAGCCGGAGAATAAATGGACAGTGAGATTAATAGCGCGACGTTAAGGAGAGACGAGAATATTAGAGTATTAAGAGAGAGACAGCGGTCAGATTGAAGGAGAGATCGTTGATCTTGTTGAGGTTCAGTTGTTGAGTGTGGAGATTGTCACTGGAGATGGAGCGAGGGAAGGAGCGGCCGACGCAGGGGAGCTTCGGTTGGTGGCCTGACGGATCTGGCACAAGCCTTTGTTGGTGCTTTTCCTGTATGGGACTAGCGGCTCTGCTTACATAGTAAACATTTCCTCGTCTTTCATCACAATCATTTGTCCCGATCTTCTCCAAGGACTTTTGGTCTAGCATATTCTTTTGAACCAAAGCCGTGAAGTTCCGTCCATTACCCATCAAAAATCCTACCGACAGACCCTTAACAATGGTGTTCGTCCGCTCTGCAGGAGCCCGTAGTGCGCGGATCCTGCCCAAGCCATTGAGAACTACCTAGGAATTGGCCAATGCTCCTCCTATTCGTGATAAGCCGACATACCAGCAAGATGGACAGCAGCAAGGGCAGCAAGCTCTGCATCGCAATTTATCCCTACTGGCAACTGCAAGATTTCAACACTGTTAATTTACGAGTTGTCTGGATGATCCTGTGGCGATCTATGGCTCGCTCATGCTGCATGAACAGTCTCCTAACGTCTGCAGCTCGCAATCTTCGGCCTACATATGTCTTGGATCCCTCTTGTCTCGTTGTTAAATTTACAGGTCTAGACACGCATTCTTGTTCGAAAAGAAGCAGTGCCTCCATACCGCTCTTTGAACTCACCTTCGACAGTGGACACATCGCTGCAATCCGTTCATCAACCCATCATTCGAGGGAGCAACGCAGAGCTAAAGTACTCAGGCCATCTGTTATTTCTTGTAGGCTCCGAAAACTCGGCAACATCTCGAAGGTCTTTTAGTATCAAAAGCATACGATCTCCGAAATCCAGAGTCATTGTTCAAACATAAAGACCTGCGGGGTACAATCATATTGATAAGAGCAATCGAAGTCGACAGGTAAATTATTACACAGAGACGTCGGCGAGTTCTCATACGGAGATTATCTAAAGAGTAAGCCCTAATTTCCCGGCATCTAACCTTGCGGAACAGCTCTTCTGCTGCAAAGCTAAGATTGTTTTCCCAAGTCACTTACTCATACACTTTTGAACAATACAGCAGTCCTATTTTCGTACAAGACTACATGTGCACATAGCCAAGAGTCCCTAGGTACCTAGTCGAACTTCTCAAAGTCAAGGGCACGTTGCAGCCCTGGATAGCATTTCGCCCCTTATGGTTTGTTTTATGTTTTAGAGTGGATATATCTATTTTGAATTATACGAGCCTCTTAGTCTCCAAGAGGTTACTCCAAACAGTTCATACGTATATAATGGGGCACTATATAGCCCTATGTGGTGGGAATGAACAATGGTTTGAAAACAGCAGTGTTGAGCCGTTAGTACTCTGTTGCCCTAACCCTAAGGGTTGTGGATAATCCTCTCCATTGTGCATCAGTTTGCGTGCATGGGGCCCTGATTCATTGGCTGTGATTTCTTGATTCTTCTGACAGTATGGTGATACTAGATACTATATCTCTGGTATCTAGGATGTTTTTGATAATAGGGGAGATGTGAAAGAAAACAGAGTAAATGTGTGGATAGAGGCCATTATGTCACCAAATATTCTAACATCCTAGGATGCCAATACCTATATCTGTAATACTACAACTAATCATAGACTAGGCAGAAGCACTCAGTGATTGATAGGTAGCTTACTAGCAGGCTCTTTCAATACGTTTAAGCATGGGGGTGCTTAGTTAAGAATTCAAGGGCTACTTAGAAGCAGATTCTACCTATCTAGGACTATACATAGGATAGTATATGCCTAATCATTAATACCAGAATCAGCTACTATAGTATCTAGAGAGGTGCTAGGTTGCTCCTATATATAACTACGAATTATGTATGAAGCAAGCTTTCTAAAAGTGTCCTCCTAAAGAAATCTATCTTAGAGTCTTTCTCTTGTCTGATGAAACTCTATTATTAGATTATATGAGGTATTAATTCTAGCATTTAAGATGATAGTAATTTAGCTATCCTTCACTCCCTAGAGTATTTACTATTTTCCACTTTAGGATAGCTGACGCCAACCGTATAATAAAGAGTTATAGTGCTGTTAGCAGTGCCACGTATAATATACCCCTATACTTGGTTAGAACAAACCAAAGCTTAACTGGTCAATGGCAAATGCTCTATTTTAGGGTCATACTATGCTATGGTTTAGTATGGTTAGTGGCCGCCTTTCACACCTGATTAGACTCACGAGCTAGGTTTTGCATAATAGGCTTGCTCATCTCCACTCTACTTTCATGCACCAAGTTGCCGTGAAATCACGAGAGTCTGTACATTATCATCGGTTACTCGCATGTCAATTTCCAACTTAAGCCATCATAGAGGATTTATATCAAGCATCATTATGTTCATAGACGTAAAATATTGTAGTCTTGATTACATCAGAACCTCCACTCATCTAGTAAAGCTTTCATACAGGCAGCTCCTGTCGCTGCAGCATACGGTTGCCATACTTTATTTTTATGGCTGTCAGCATAATCACACACCCCCTTGACCACCAGGCAGGGCAGACTATCCCAGACCCCTCCACCCTCCATTTCAAAAGCAATCACATTAGCTTGCTTTGCGATGAGATCTCTATCTTGTCCAGATTTCATGACCGTATCCCCAGATGCAATAAGACCAAAATGAATAGTGGGAGAAGGCGTATGTCCTAGGGTAAGTGCAGTCTGAAGCCGCTTGCGTTGGACAAGTTTATCCTTGTTGCATTTTAATTGATGACAGGATAGCTCAAACACTTCATCGCAGGCTGTGTTATTGGTAGAGTGAGTACAGCCGAAGCAATCAAGGGGGTCATGATGTTTATGCTGATAAGTAGATTGAAAGAGCTCATCTTGCTCCACCCCTGGATATCGTGTGGTGTCATTGTCCAGGGTCTGATTGATGGCTTCCAGATAATTCTCTATCTTGCTCCTAATCCGCTTCTGTGCCATCGTCGTCTTGATTTTCGAAAGAAAACCTCGTATCGCCGGGTTAGGCCGACCGTGTACATCAGTAACAGATGTCTTATAAAGAAACGCCCCCGGAACTTTTCTGCCAAAATCATGCTGAAAAATCCCTTCACTGACCACTATATCCCCAAGAAGGATCTCCGCCGCCGCCGGTCCATTCTTAAATGGAACACTACCACAGATTCCGACCACCAGGGCGAGTTTGATGTTAGGGTACGTTGATCGTATAGAAGAGGCAGCTTGCGATGCAGGGATCGTCCCCATGCCTGGAAGGTGTACCAAAACAGCGTGATGGCGGCCCATTCGGCCGAGGGTGTATGTATTTGAGTCTCCTGGCGCGTTCTGATACAGGGCAGAGTCTTCGCAGAACCCATCGAAAAGAGCGCTGACCGCATCGACTTCTAGCGGCAAGGCACAGAATATTGCAACCGTAAAATCTGTCTGAAGCGGAGACTCTGAGGTAGAGATAGGCTTGGCTGATATGTTTTGGTGGTGAGAAATATGTTCGGCTGTGTTTGCTGTGGGAAGACTCTGGACATCCCAGTCATCTCGGTAGGCGTCGGATAATCTTTTCAATGGGAGGACAATTTTCTCATAGAGTGTGCTCTTTCGGGCTCTGATTTCGTCTTCCTCTCTAGATTGCTGTATTGAGGAGCCACTAAACAATTCAGGATTTAGGCAGTTATTAACAGCCTCTTCATATAAAGGATGCACGGCTTCTTTCAAATTGCTTCTATGGGCTGTTGTCCACGCCCATGTATAGTAATCATTGATCATGGTCTCACTCAAGGGGTGAGGACACTCTTTGCTTGCCAAGGGCTGCTTGATGGCAATTTCGATGAGGAGAATCCCTAATGCAAGAATATTTGGATATTGGTGCATGAGATCACTGTCATAATAGAAATCCTTAAACTTCACAATCTCCCGAACCAACTTCGTTTTCAGGTATGGATGTGGTTTTCCATCGCCTTTCAGGCCAGTTCCTTCATTCAACAACTGAATGCTCTCGTGGTTCCACGGTGCGATCATCCACGGTGAATTGTAATATTGCCAGACGGACTTGGCAATAGTATAGGCTAGGTGAGACTTTCCCATATTGGACACATGAGGAGTTTTTTCAAGCCATTGCCCTAGTGAAAGTCCGCCAAAAGCGAAAATACCACGGCATGGATTGGGATCAGGGGGTTCAATAACCTTAAGCACGTTTGAATGGATATAAAAGTGAACTGGATCCCCACGCCGATCATCTATCAATTTGCAAAATTCTCCCAGCTCCAGTCGCCTCATTCTTTGTGCCATGCGAGAGCGATTTCGGTTCGGCGAAAAAGGCTCAAGGCTTGAGATTGCGAACCCTACCTTCTTCCGCTTCTGAACTCCAGTCCGCCTGCGAACCTCGGCCTTGAGCGTTAGCTGCATTTGTTGGCTTCATCAACCGCATGTCTGCCTCACCTTGGAACTATCACTTTCGACTCTTTCCACTGTACAAATGATTGGGAATGCGTCGGGAGAGAGGAGTTTGCTTTAAAGACGAGCTCAAATGAAATATCTTCACCCCCACTCCGTCTTTCGGTGTTTAGCCGCAGGTGTGTCCATTCCAGGTGACCTGTGCGGCAGTGACACGTAGCATAGGTCTGTAATTGGGTGTAAAGTGTTTCATTCAAATGTCCTGGATATCCAATATCGTCGTTATCCTGGTATCCCTCCTCCGTACACAACGGCTCCGTTTCATCCACAGCCAAGCAATCGGGAATCAGGCGTAGAAGCGTGTGGTATTCTGGGCTATGTAGGACAAAATCGACGAGGCTTTCCTGTGTCTCTTTGATGACAGTCTGTCTGATTTGGCTCGTGGAATCCTTGTAACTACGAATTCTCTTCAGAGCTTGAAATCGATCCGCCTCATTCCGCGACCTCTGTGCAGTGTGTTAGTGAAGACTAGTTGGTTAATGCTTACAATGACACCCACCGAGCATGCTTTGTCGACGATCTCAAATACCTTCAATAGCTTTTGTAGCGCGATTGCTGTCCCGCTGATCGATGCTACCTGCTGGGATAGAACGAATAACTCGCATCCAAGCGTGCCATAAACCTTATTACGAGTATGCTGCCCAATGAGGATGACCTGGTTGCTGATCCACGGTAGAACCTGGCAGCCTAAGTCTAGGACACCTTCATCGTCCATGAAGCATTATATAGATGAATTATATGATGGGTATGGTTAATGTTGAGTGTAAAAAAGACAAGAACAGTGTCAGTTTATGCGGGGTAATTCAGCGACCTGCGGCACGTGCTGACCTGAGTCTCAGTTATTGAAAGAAAACCAGCCAGCCTGTGTATATTAACATTTGTCGATGTTGTATCTGAAGCCATGGCAGGCCAACTTGCCATATACGATGCCACACTGGCCTGCCATCACGTTTTCCGAGACTTGGTTGCTGTACCTATCTTGGAAGAATGGGCAGAGAACTGTCTAGCTGACCTGAACTTGTGGGCTAACGGGGCTGGTGCTTTGAAGGTGGGAAAGGCATCCCTGGACGCTCGACTATCCTCAAACCAGGACGCAAAGATCTTTGTGGTAAACCTTTTGAGAATGCTGCAAGCGTTCGCGGAAAAATGCGTTGAATTAGGTATTATTGAGATATTATTGTCGAGGAAACAATAAGGGCTGACTGGTTCACTAGGAAGCGAAATGCACAGTGATATACCAGAAACTTCTGAACTATCCCAGGCTATCCAAGATGTAAAGTATATTATAGGCCAACTCAGCAGAACCACAGTCTCGATTCGCAAAGCTGGTACGAATGCTCGCATCCAAAAGGCCGATGCTTCCTACGACCCTCATCATCCACAGATTGAAGCTTTATCGCTGCACCTCCAGCTGCTTTTGCTAGCAAAGCCTAGTAGGAATGGCGCTCTGCAGGCAAAGAAGACCTCTTCGCAGGGCATGCTATTGGTTTCATGTATAGACGATAAACCTGTGGTCGATTCATACTCTTTGACTGCTATTCAGCAACGACTCATTGAAGCAAATTTGAAACGGAGAAATCGATTTTTGTATGCCCAGCGCCATGCGATGAAATTGTGTGAGAGAGATCAGGTTCCCTCAACATCGATACCAACACCCCAAAAATTACCCTCGCCGCCCGTTCTCAACACTCTAAAGAGAACTGCAGAAAAGCATGAAGTGCCAAAAGTGAATAGTACAACCACCGCAACAGAAGTACAAGATCCAATTCCACTACCAACGCAAGCCACTACGCAGCCGGCAACCACAGTTATCTCTGCAATCAGCTCTCGTGTGACGTATCCAAAGCCTCCACCAGTCAGAAGCGATCGGAATGTATTTCGGTGCCCTTGTTGTTGTCAGACATTGTCAACTCCTATGAGTAGAGGAAGTCAGTGGAAGTATGTATTGATACCTTGAGTGTTTATAATCAAGACTAATCATATAGCAATTTAGGAAACATCTCTCCAAAGATATTCTTCCCTATACATGCATTTTAGAAGATTGCCCTTACCCCGAAAAGCTTTACCAGACCAAGCATCTCTGGCTGTCGCATATGTTCACGGATCATGGAGGCATTTCTCACTGGGCTTGCCTCGCCTGTAATGATTCAAGTGAGCGTCCAGTATTCTACGAACAATCAGCATTTACCAAACATCTAGAGGGAACACATTCAAGAGGTATCAAACCCCATCAAATCCCCATGTTGGTCTCTGCCTGGCAACGAAAAACGTCTGTGGCGATCCACTCTTGCCCTCTTTGTGGCTTTGAAGATCAAGATTCAGATGTCGTCTTGAATCATGCTGCCGAGCATCTTCACTCATTCTCCCTCAGGTCCTTGCCATGGGCACCGGGGGAAGGTGAGTCTGGTGGCGATTTGTATGATGGCTATTATGAAGAAAATCCTTATTTTAATACGGAACGATCAATCGATAGATCGTGTTCCACGATGTTATCTGAGCAGAAGGACCTAGACGAGTTACCTGCCATGGGTTCTGGTGGAGAGACGACGGAAAATAATCAGCTAACAGAAGAAAATATACGGGCTCTCTTGACAAATCCAAATGTTGAAAATGATATGTTGGATGCGTTCTTGAACGGCGTTGAGAACCAGGAGTCTCTCCAAGAGCCATCCGCACTCGCCATCGCTAACCTGGCGTCGATCGTACTGGAATCAAGAAGCTCTAGCGTCGCAGGCAGTGTCAACGAACGACCAGCATCTATCATCTCTTCTCTCTCCCCCCGCTCAAACCCCAGCCCAGCAGCCAGCAACACCGACGTAGGAGACGAAGGTCTCGAGAAACGACGATGCCCCTGGCCCGACTGTGGCCGCTCTTTTAAGGATCTCACGGCTCATGTGTTGACTCACCTGAATGAGCGACCAGAAAAATGCCCCATCGTATACTGTGAATACCACATCAAGGGCTTTGCGCGCAAATACGACAGTAACCGACACACCTTGACTCATTATAAAGGGGCAATGGTGTGTGGGTTCTGCCCTGGTTCCGGATCAGCGGCTAAAAAGAGCTTCAACCGCGTCGATGTATTCAAGCGCCATCTCATATCTGTCCATGGAGTGGAACAAATAGCATCCAACCACCGTAAGAGGAGTCCCACATCCTCGTCAATGGAACAACAAAAGCCCCTTCCCGGATACAGCGAAGATGCCACTGGCAAATGTTCTATTTGTTCCGCCACATTCAGCAATGCCCAAGACTTTTACGAGCATTTGGACGACTGCGTCCTTCACGCTATCCAGCAAGAAGATCCCAGTGAGGCCATTAATCAGAAACGATTGGCCGAAGTCGCTAATGATGAGGACGTCAAGTTGACGCTGGAGAAGCACAACCTGCTGAATCCAGGATTTGCAGATGATGAAGGCATATTTGAGGGTACTCCTTATGGGGTAGTGAAGATGCTGATTGAGAAAGGTGCTGCAGCATACAATAAAGCCTCTAGAGATGGTTCAGCACTGCTATCATGGGCTGCAGGGAGGGGGGATGAGGCAGTAGTAAAGGTGCTAATAGAGAAAGGTGCTACAGTGGACTCAGTGGATACTGAAAATGGCCGAACACCGTTGTCGTGGGCTGCACGGAGGGGGCACGAGGCAGTAGTGAAGGTGCTAATTGAGAAAGGTGCTGCAGTGGACTCAGTGGATAGAACTGGCGTGACGCCGCTGTCATGGGCTGCAGAGAATGGACATGAGGCAGTAGTGAAGGTGCTGATTGAGCAAGGTGCTGCAGTGGACTCAATGGATATAGATGGCCGAACACCGCTGTCATGGGCTGCTCGGAGTGGGCACGAGGCAGTAGTGAAAGTGCTGATTGAGAAAGGTGCTGCAGTGGACTCATTGGATAAAACTGGCCGAACACCACTGTCATGGGCTGCATGGAGGGGGCATGAGGCAGCAGTGAAGGTGCTACTTAAGAAAGGTGCTGCAGTGAACTCAGTAGATAAATTTGGCGGAACACCACTGTCATGGGCTGCACAGGGTGGGCATGAGATAGTAGTGAAAGTGCTGATTGAGAAAGGTGCTGTAGTGGACTTAGTGGATACAAATGGCTTGACGCCGCTGTCAGGGGCTGCAGAGAATGGTCATGACGCAGTAGTGAAGGCGCTGATTGAGCAAGGTGCTGCAGTGGACTCAGTGGATACTGAAAATGGCCGAACACCGCTGTCATGGGCTGCTCAGAATGGGCATGAGACGGTAGTGAAAGTGCTGATTGAGAAAGGTGCTGCAGTGGACTCAGTGGATACTGAGTATGGCTGGACACCACTGTTATGGGCTGCAAGGAACGGACATGAGGCCGTAATGAAGGTACTGATTGAGAAAGGTGCTGCAGTGGACTCAGTGGATATAAATAGCCAGATACCGCTGTTACGGGCCGTATAGAACTAAAGTATAAAAAGCTCTGTACAACTTCCAGTCACACTTATAATAGATAATAAAATGCTCTTTTTCCAATTTACCACTCACCTACCAGAGGGGATCTACAGTGGGTGTAGCATCACACTTGTAAATATGACTACACTCCACAAACATAGAGAATTTATAGCCGCCTAGAGTTAGAAGATATTATATAGATATAACTCAGACTCTATTACCTGCTAAATATACTTAAAGGATTAAGAACTATAATGCACCTTAAGAACAAGAGAGATATATTATATCTAGATTCTACTCACTATACAAATTCACTAAAGACTTAGAATGGAAACAAAGGAGAGATCTATATATAGTCTAATTATTATAGTTTGTTACGGGCTAGTCGCGCCTGATGCTCACTTTAAGGGCATACTCGAATAGAAATCACAACATGAGGGAAGAAAGAGAAAGAGAAGTAACAGGTTTTAGGGGCATATACGGGTTTATATGGGCAAAGAGAACTAGAAGCTTCTAGCAGATATTGTCTAGTAATAGGGTAGGTCTACTCCCTAGAGACAGAGGTAAGCACATAGATATAGGCATAGAGTATGAGCATAAGCACTGAGCTAGTACTAGTAATAAAGCAATCAATAAAATAATCAAAATACTACCGGGTGGTAAGAGTTTAATAAAACAATTATTAAGCGACGTCTGATATACTTAATAATTGGTTAGTTAGCTGTTCTTTGTCACTGTTTATAATGCGCTGACCTCCTGGGCAAATAAGTACCTACGTACTACATATTCCAGTGCCGTCTATCGAGCTTGTACATACTTGCCTAGGTCATTGCACTATGAAAACTTCAAGTGCTGTACTTCTGGGAGCAGCTTTTGCTCGCCATGCAGCAGCCGCCGCTGTATTTGCCCATTACATGGTACGTTCTTCTTCAGTCTTGTCCTACAAAGGAAATCCAGTGATCTGACGAACGCAGGTCGGAGGCATAGCCCAAGATCACGCCAACACCGACGTCCAAGATGCCATATATGTCGGCTTCGACGCCTTCGCGCTCAACCTCATGAGTCTCGAAGACTGGTCCACCGAGGCCGTCGCCTCACTCTTCACTGCCGCCTCAGACACAGACTTTAAGCTCTTCTTCAGCTTCGACATGGGCCATTTCACGGATTCATCTCAACTCCTGCCCATTCTCGAACAGTACGCTAGTCACGACAAGTACTATCTATATGACAGCAAGCCATTCGTGAGTACCTTTGATGGTGGCCAGCTCACGTTAGGCTCTTCGAGTCCGAATGCGGGATGGCAGAGTACTTTCAAAGATGCTGCTCGGGCTGCGGGTATTGATGTGTTTTTTTGTGCCGGATTTTGATGATGCGGGTGGCTATCCGGATAGTTTATTTGATACCTTCACTGTTGTGGATGGTGGGTTTTCGTGGGAGTCTGCATGGCCGTATGCGGATGGTGGGTTTGCGAATGTTAGTGATACTGTCGACAGCACGATGATTGATGCTGCGTATGCCGCTGGCAAGTTTTACATGATGCGTGAGTTCTCCTTTTGATACTCTGAGAGATGGGACTAATCCTCGTGACATTAAAGCACTGTCAACATTCCAATTCAAACACCTCGACACCAGCGACAACTGGTACAGCCGAGGCGAATCCAACCTCTACGTCCGCATGGGCCAAATCCTTTCCCTAAAACCCGACATCGTCGAAGTCATCACCTGGAACGACCCCGGCGAAGGTCACTACATCGGTAACTTCTGGAACGAGTCCCTCGGCGACACGAACATCTACGAATATGCCGGCGGCTTTGATCATACGGGCTGGTAACAGGTCATCTCGCCTTTCATCACTGCGTACAAAAACGGTACTTCTGATGTTAGTGAAATGACTGCTTCGTCGAATATGGGTTCTATGTGGTACAGGACGCTGTTGACGACGGCGTCGTGCTCGGATGATCCTATTGGATTGCCAACTGCGCACGAGAATGCTCAGGATGCGATTAACTATGCGATTGTCCTTCCGAAGTCGGGTAGTGATTACACGATTAATGTGTATAGTAACAATGACTTGATTGGTACGGCTGCTGGTGTTACTGGTCTTAACGGTGGAAGTGTTCTGGGCCTTGTGGCTGGAAGCGCTGATACTCAGCGCGTCGAGGTTGTAGAGGTCGGTTCTGATGGGGCTACAACTACTATTCTTGCTGCCACTGGTACCAAGGCTGTGGTGGCTGAGACTTCGGGTATTTGCAATTATAACTATGAGGTTGTTGCAATGTCGGAAGATGCGAGTGCGAACTCTGCTGAGGCGACATCAAATGTGGAAGCAGAAGTATCAACATCGACTTCATCGACTTCAACCACAAGCCCATCCACATCATCTGCTTCTTCAAGAAAGGTCACCTCATCTCCAGAAACTTCACCAATATCACCTGCACCAGAAACAACAGCAGCAACCATTTCAACAACCACCTCATCAACCTCAACAACCGCACGGTTTAATAATTCATCCTATAAATGCGACTAAGCATTAGTATTTAAAGTAATTCGTAAAATATCAATTCAATCTATCCATCTTCTAAGATAAAAATAGATCATACTTCATTATTTTCTATTGGTATTGGAAATTCCATCAACGGCATATGTTGAGCACTTCCATGAGCATCGCCATCATGGAATGACCCGCTCACAATTGATCTTTTGATCGTGGCTTTGAATGCGAGAGCAGGGTCCCACCATAGACACGCTATAACGTCGCTCACGGGCACTTTATATAACGAAGCAATGTTCTCCCTAGTCAAAACATTTGCATTTTTGACCATGTCACGGCTCTGCTTGTTCGGGAACATTACATCAAACGTAAGTTCGTAAGGGCCTGAGTTCTTGCTTCGCACAACATTGGCCAAGTCCGCAAGAAATTTGTGACCTATTGGAGGCTCTTTTCCAAGGACACTTATGGTATCCGCTGCTTTGGCTTTTCCCGACGGAATCCCTCCCTTTGTTGTTGCATTTGCTCGCTGAGTAACGGTCTCACTCGAGGAGGCTTGAGTATGACGACGGTTGACTGGTACCTGGACCTCAACTCTGCTAGAGTGACGCTGGGGGGCTGTATTGGAGCCTTCGATAACAACAGACAGGATAGGAAAATGTTCACATGGGTTGGACACCGTCATAAGATGATACATACAAAACTCCGACACAGGCCCCATGGGAATATCAAGGGGCGCGCAAGGCATCGCGAAGTTGCCAGCACTCGCTCTTTGGCCGGGATACGGCGCATGCATGCAGTAGACACGAGCAGATTGGCATACATGTGTCGCTTGGTCTTGTGTTCCTGCGCGTGCCCGCAAAAGCAGCCCAAGTTCATGATGGCCTGTCTGACCAGCATTTGGCTCCAAAGCGCCCATTACTGCATCTCGGCCGAATAGTTGAATGTTGATATCAAAAGGAAAATCAACTTTCTGCTCAACGTATTTTCTCATTCCTTCTAGGAATCCGTCGATTTGAGATACAAGTATCGCATCTCGAAAACCTCCTATGAAAATGCTGAAAAAACCGTTCAGTTTGCCCGCTTCTAGTTTGATGTTATACTCATTTGCCTTCACTGGAATAAACTTGGCACCTGTAACGCGAACACTTCTGCCATCATCCAGCTCTTCATATGTTGTTGAATGAAGATCAAGAGTGCCTCCCGGTCCTACTAGGACGTCTGGTCGAGTTTTCTCGTACAGAGTATGGGCAGCAACGGAGACACTAGTACAGACAGATTTGGGATCCAATGGCGTGATATCAAAGGAGTCGTGTCTGACTGTTGCAAGAACTTCTCGAGACTTTGGAGACGCGCAAAGCCCGCCGCACTCCATGATTTTACCCATGTGGTAATTTATTCCAAGATCCGGAAAGCCTTTCCATACACAAAAGGCAGCAAATGGAGCTGGGTCGTATGATCTTCCCCCAATGATAATATCAAAGTCAGGGTGCTCGGCCATAGCCTTGATCCAAGGCTCGATGCCCATCTGAGCTACAATGGTTCTGGCTTCATCGATATCTTCGTCGATCAGCTCAGGTACCGCAATACCACACGGGCGAACCATTCCACTTCTATGTTTCTCCCGTATGACATCCTTCTCAATTTCAGCTAGGATCTTGATAACTTTCATTGATCTGTAACCGGCACGTTCAATGATGGATTGAATTATATCGCCGATTTGGTTCACGCCTCGAGTACTTCCATCGCCACCTGCTGATCCTGTTACTGAAGTTAGATAAGAAATTTCCTTTTTTGAGGAGGGGATGGGAATTTCTCACCAATCATTACTGGAATCCTATAATGGTGGCATGCGGCCACAATATCTTCCAGGTCTTTTTCATAGGCTTGATCTGTCTGAATGCTTTTCCGTAACGCGAGCTTTGATGGACCACTATCAGTTGAGCCGCTGTCAAGAATGATTGCATCGACTCCAGCCTCAACAGCTGACCAAAAGATGTCTTTGCTGTATGAATATCCGAGCATACCAATCGGGGTTAATATTCTAACTTGCGGAGACATGGTTGCGACTGATATAGCGAAGATCAAAGGTTTTCAAGATTGTCATATGCGGTGAAATAATCCCGGCTATCCATGGACGATTTGTTCTATTTATATTAACTACCTAGGTATAATATAGCTTGGACTCTCCCAAGGATGCACTCATGTGCTCGATCGAGCTAAATCGGCATCAAGTCGCTTGTCGGAGCGATGAAGCTTAGGGTAGCGGTGGGCAACAACAAACTTTACATGTAACTCAAAGCTAGATCTGTAAAATTCATTTTTATGTCCTATTGTCAGCGATATATAGCACGTTATGGAGAGATCTGTAATGGGTCCTCGTTTCCTAGCGGTATTCACTCTCTATTCCCGGCTTTCACTTCTTAAAGATTCCCCCTTATTTTTGGCCAGCTTATAGTCCCTCCAGATTGTTCAGCAGAGCCAGCGCTTGAGCAACGCCAAATATGCATGCTCGACCGTCTTTCACTCAACTCCCATTGCGTTCATCAGACCCGCCATACTCTGCTTGGGGCCTGTACGGCGATGACGACGAACTTGGGACTCTGAATATCCTGGACAGTGATTGTGTCGTCAAAGCGACAAGCGAGATCCAGCATGGTATCAGCATTAGTCTCAAGTGATACCCTTTACAATCTAATTAGTGCAGAAAATGATTTAACAGTTTGCAGCCTATCACTCGATATACCAAGCGTGCCTATGAATGCGGAGCGAAAAGCCTGCCGTCATAAGTTCAACATCAAGCCACGTTCCAATGATGACGAGTTGGATATCAATACGCAAAGCTCTACCCATTGGGATGGGCTTAGACATGTGGGATATCAAAATGAGCGATTGTTTTACAACGGCATGACGCAGGACGAAATTTGCGGAGCTCGATCTAGTGATCGTCTTGGTATTCATAGTGAGTGCTATTCCGTCTTTAAGTTTACCTTTTCTTGTACTGAATGCACAACCCCCAGACCTCTCGCGACGCGCCATTGCTGGTCGTGGAGTACTGCTCGATTACCGTTCGTGGGCCGTTTCTAACGGTGTAGAGTACGACGCTTTCACCAATCATCGGGTGACTGTTAGTGATCTGCTTCAATGTGCCAAAGCCCAAAATCTTCAATTCAGGCCAGGCGACATTCTATTGATCCGATTTGGCTGGACCGAAGATTACCTTCAAAGAAACGAGATGGAGAGGAAAGCATTGGGCGGAAGAGACACCCGTACTTTTGTGGGCGTCGAGAACACTCTAGAGATGGCAAAATGGCATTGGGAAAACGGATTTGCGGCAGTGGCATCAGATACGAACGCCTACGAAGCCTGGTGCCCAGATACAAACTCAGATTTGGGGTGCTCGTTGCATGAAGTCTTCTTAGCTGGATGGGGTATGCCCATCGGGGAGTTGTGGAATCTTGAGAATCTGGCGGTTGAGTGTAAAAGGCTCGGGAGATGGTCATTTTTCCTCACTAGTCAACCTCTTGACATTTCTGGCGGTGTAGCTAGTCCAAGTAATGCAATGGCAATTCTCTGAGTTGTCGATGAATTTGACATCGAGCAAATGTAGAGACAATGTTCTTCACACCACCAGCCATGGTCCCTTGTATCGAGCCAATTCCATTCTTTGGTCTTTAGCGGAGTCCTACCAATTGATTAAAGCCAGTAAATTTAGTAATAAGCTGCTTTCCGCCAATACGCCTGCATGTGAAATTGACTCAATGCTTTGATATGCTTCGTAGAGACGATGGCTCTAGACTACCATTAAGCCTATCGGAACAACATCGCTAACTGAAGCGACCAAAACCCTACCCGGCCTAAAGTTAAACTCCAGTTTTATGGGGACCCCGGTTTTACCTACGTAGATATTAATGGGGACCCCGGAGTTTTAAAATAGTATAAAGTAGGTTGGCAAATCTCTATATTTGAGAGTCCTTGCTTCAACCTCAGCCGATTCTAAGGTACCGTACCGCATCGATTTTTTTAACTACTTCTCTATTCATCGTTACCGTAACCGGGGTTTTAAGATGGCTATAGACCAAGAAGCAAATACCTCTCATGGGAAGGACACGGCAATGATTCAGGAGCTAGAAACCGTCAAGATCAGTGGCCTTGCTGCACACGAGCCTGTCCACTTAACTCCAGAGGAAGCGAAACTGGAACGACGTCTGGTCCGGAAAATTGATCTACTCGCCTTACCAATGATTTGTCTGATGTATTTCCTTGCTTCCTTGGTAGGTGTATAAACAAGTCAGTCTGAGCACTAGTAAGGGGCTAACATCATCCTGTGTGAACGACAGGATCGCTCCGATGTGAGCAATGCTGCAGTTGCTGGAATGTCAGAACAGTTGTCCATAACCCCTCAACAGCTGAGCAACTGTGTTGCATTTTTCTTTATTGGATACATTGTTTTCCAGCTTCCCGGTCAGCTGTTTATTCGACAACTCCAGCCTCAAAATCAACTTGGTTTAGCTATGATTGTATGGGGTACGATGACTACTATGTAAGAGCCTAACATACGAGAACGCGGTGGCTTGCCAATACACTGACTGCCGCAAAAATCAAGCTTATGCAAAGCCACAGACTGGGAATACATCGCTGTTGTCAGAGTTCTCATTGGCAGCGCAGAAGCCTTTCTACAAGCAGGTCCTCTTTACCTTACATTTTGGTACAAAAGAGAAGAGCTCGCCACTCGCGGATCAATCATCATGGCCATGATGGCGATTGCAGGCTTTATGAATGGGTTGATAGCATATGGCATCGAAAAGAACATGAATGGTGTTCACGGATGGGGAAGTTGGAGGTGGATATTCTTGATCGAAGGTACATCAAATATGCTGGTCTTTTTTTTTTTCTTTTTGCTAATAATAGTTAAGGAGTCCTTACCGTCGGAATGGCCTTTGTCGTGAGAGCGATTCTGCCTCCTGTGCCAGAGAAAATTCAATGGTTTTTCTCCGAGAAGGAAAAGGAGATTGCAATTCGGAGATCACGACAGGCATTCAATGTGCCTCATTCAAAATTGTTACCAACCCATTTACTGCTCGTTTTGAAAGACCCCAAGATTTGGTTTTATGGTATGCTGCATGTAAAATCCTCTTCGGTGATCGACAAGTGGTCTGACCTGACATGACATTTTCTCAGCATTCGCATATAGTATGATGAACATCAGTCTCACTGCTTTCAGCAGCTTCTTACCATTGATCATCAAATCTTTCGGATATGACTCATTAAAAGCGCAGCTTCTCACAGTACCTGTTTTCATTTGTGCTGGATTGTCGACATTGGTCATTGGCTTCATTTCGGACAAAATGAAGAGGAGGGGAATTCTCTTGATTCTAGGTTTTGCAACTGCAGCAGTTGGATGGATCATACTCATTATAAGCAAATCGACAGGGCTTTCATATGCTGGGACGTTTGTCATCGGAGCAGGTACTTATCCGACAGTTGTCTTGATTCAATCCTGGCAAAACTCTAACGTCATTGGCTATACAAAAAGGTGAATTTTTCAACTCTAGCTGGTATAGTCATAAGAGCTAACCTCGTCTGTTCCCTAGGGCTGGTGGGCTTGCACTTCTGATGGTATTTGGACAAAGTTTCGCCCTCATGACCGCTGAGACTTTCAATGATCCTCCGTACTATTACAAAGGCAAAGGATTGAGCTTCGCCGCGACGGCATTAACAGCATTGCTGACTCCAATATTCATGCTGTACCTCAAGAGAGAGAATGACAAGAAGGATCGGCTCGAGTCTTCCATGGAATCCCAGCAGAAGCGGTTGCAAAGTCTGGAGGAGTTGTGTGATGCGCACCCTGATTTCAGATATTGGATTTAGAAAAAGTTGGTGGTGCTGCTCGTGGGTAAAAGGGCATCCCACTCAGCCCACGCCAGATCAAAGTTGCCGATGTCACCAATATATGTATTGAAATCAATATTGTTCAGGGCTAAAGGATCAGCCGATAACAATGCCATATCTATGGAAGCCAACTCGTCCTCTCTTGGAGCCTGCATTCTTCGCTCCAAAAATCTCTTTTTTGCAGCGTAAACGACATTCCAGATAATGTTTGCACTCATTCTAGATCGAACGAATATTTGCTTCAGGCTATCTCTGCTCTTTTGAAGTGTGTCGAAATCCATTGATGTCATGTAATCAACAAGGTCGCAAAGCCGTGAATAGTGGTCATCATTCATGGTCACTAGTTGTTTGAAGACATTCCGTCCACGTCTGATGATGGGGTCCGCTGCATCTATATTTTGACTCGTTTCCGAAAGTTTGACAATCCAGAGCAAAACTGTCATCGCGTACATGAGGTCAAGGGTCTGAGTCAGCGTCCATTGTCGCTTTTCCTGCACTCCTTCGGGCGATTCAATCCCGGAGTCTTCCGCAAACACGTCACAACTGAGATTAATGATTCTCGACGCCTGAGAGTAGGCTTGTCCAACGTAGTATGTTATATGATGCCCATCAACAAGGGCTGCAGACTCGATTGAGTCTTGGTGTTGTTGCAAGAGTGGATTGAGAAGGTAGGAGTACAGATGCAGCTTTGCAGTAAGAATCTCGATTTCTTCACGTTTAGACTCCAAGTCAACAATAAATAAATCCAGGTCCTTTTCAAACGCTTGGACTAGAGGCAGCGGATTCGTCAGGAGGCCATATTTGGTAAACTCGCATTGGCCGAGCTGGTTAGAGAAATTATGGATCTTGTAGGTAAGAAATAGCATCCGGTGAAGAGATTTCGGAAGTCCCCGCGAATGACCTTTCAAGTTCTGAAGAATGGTGTAGTCGATTTTTACCATGGAAGGAAGCCCAAGCCTAAGACCGAATCGGGTTTGCATAATGAAGCAGGCAATCCATGTTCTGGTCCGCAAAGCGATGGCATCTTCATCACTCCTAGATCCGTATATAAAGTCGAAATGGGAACCCGGTTGATGAAGCCCTATTCGTAGGGCAATATTCACGGCAGCTCCACAATATGTCCAAGATGGATCGGTGATTGTTGCTTTGAAGGGCATTGGCCAGTTACAAAGCAACAGTAAAGCTTGAACCAAGAAGACCGACGGGAATTCGCCTCCCATTATGGTGGTGCCAGCCAGCCGTTTCAAGGGGTCAATAAGTTTGACTCTTAAGGAATTCTGCGAGGGCAACCGAGTGGATGTGATACAGACAATCGCCCAGGTCAACAACGGACTGGTTTGGAGATTCTGAAGGAGAAAATGAATGTCCGGAAGTATGGGGAAGTCTTCATGATAATGTCGATAAAACAGGATTACATGCCTGATGATGTTTTCGGCCTGTAGTTCTGTATCCTCTAGACGAAAAGGAGGTATTCTAGCCTGATATTGGGATACGAGAGCGTCAATCCCCTCACTAGAGTCAAGTGGCGGTGCTGGGATCTGATGATCAGTAGATGAAACTGACCCAATGTTTCCGGACGAAGAAATTTGATCATGGAGATTGGAGGTTTTTTGGAATCCGGCACGCAGTTCACGAAGGTCCTTTTCAAGTTCATCAAGCCGGCTATTTAGTTAGATTTGTCTCCTCGTTAGCGACTTGCATTCAAGGATAAATTCCCAAGACGTACTACCTACTCTTTACGAGCCACGCGTCGAAAGCTCCGATCAATCACACAACTTTTCTGAGATGACTCACATCGAGAGCATGGTGCCGGCAGCCGTTCAAGCCCATCGCATCTGAGCTAGTGGAAAGTTCCAAGGTTAGTTACCTAGCGAAAATGGATGGAAGAATTTGAGCTGTATACCTTCATCTGCCGGCAATTAGTGCAAGCGCCTCTGTGGCGAGTTCGTAGAGAAGTCCTTTGAGACGACATACTCTATGTGGGCGTCAGTACGAGACTAGAGGCACTTAGTTTACATATGAAGTTGGTTCTTGATTGTTCCTGCGATGGTTCAAATGTTTCAGTATAAGAGAAGGGGTGGTGGTTAGTTGACGTATCTCCGGCCGGTGGTATGGCGGACTAAATGCGGATTTCACCACTTACAGATGTACCTAGGTAACTTAATTCAAATTTTGATTTTGCCGAAAATAGAGCTTGTATGGCCCTTAGCACATGTACTACATATAGATTTGATTAGTTGATACATGAAGGGATCTATTAACAGCGAAGCAATTAATCGTATCATTGCATTATTTTCATATTTGGCGTCTTAGTTTTATTTGTACTTGCCTCACAGACAGTTAAAGATTACATACTGTAGACAAAAGGTGTTTCCAAAACAAGCAGATCAGCTAATCCTACGTAACCCTCGTCCGGCTCCTATACTTTGACTTCCGAATCTTATACGCATACCGATGCAACAAAAACGGTACCGGGACCATGAGCACACTCAATCCTCCAAACAGCGACAAATCACCACTTATCTTTAGATGCTGATGGATCGGGACTGCGACCTCTGCCATGCCGCCCGCCGCAACATAACGCACCATCAAAACACTGGCCTGCGCACTGGCAGCGTACGACTCAAAACTGTCTGTGGCGTACTGGAAGACTGAGATTGTGACGCAGACCACGCCGTAGGAATACAAATTCGTTGACATCATTGGGGCCCAGAAAGATATTGAAGGCCTACCGGTCCATGCCATCCAGAATAAAGCTATCGGGATTGCGGGGGCACCTGCCATAGCTAGGAATAAGCCGATTTCGGGTTCAACCCCTGTGTATTCCTTTTCGAGAGCCATGATCAATCTTTTCTTTAGTATCCTGTAATTACAAACGACTGCCGGAGCGCAGAGGAATATGCCTCCAATGGCAGGTATGAAGGCCAGTCCTTCGTGATAAAGACTGAAGCCATACTCGGTCACGAACAACAGTGGCACGGCTGAGAACATCTGATATGTGATGATATAATTGAGACCAGTATATGCCACAACCAGAGCAAGCATTGTGTCCTTGTAGAGAAACCTGAATGGTCTGTTTAGAGCGTGCTTCATTCGTCGTCGGAAAGCGACCCTCTTGAGCTCCATTGGTGCTTTGAATCTCGACTGCCCGGTCAGCTTGCGAAGAATTTTCGCTTTCCAGAATAAAATGACTGGAGCATATGTCTCTGGCATAAGAAACACGGCGACCCCCCAAGCGAGAGAGGCAAATGTCATTTGTGCTGGGAAAATCGTGACTTTATATGTCGTTATGATTATTGGCCCAATGATCGAGGCCAAAAGAGGACCTGCAAAGACGATGCAAACATATATGGCGAATATGTAAGACCGGTCGAGCCGCGACCATATATCTGATGTTGCACCAGCACTTGAAACGGTTGTACCAGATCCAAGGAACGCTCCAATAGTCCGAATTATGGCTTTGTAACCTTGCGCGTGTTGGAAATGCTGGATGATAAGCATGAAACAGAGGCCTGTTAGCGAGAATATATACACTGGGTTGCGCCCAAAGACTTCAGAAAACGGCGCGCTGAAGAGACAGCCAAAACCCAGTCCGATTAAATAGCCGCCTGTTCTACTCAGTCAGTGACTATCAGTGCCTCCTTGACAGTTTTAACATGACTTGCAAAGACATACCAGTCATCAAAAATTTCACATCTTTATTGACCTGCCCTCCAGTCGCAGCCTCCTCGATGCCCAGAGAATCGGCAATAGAGACGAATTCTACTGCAGCTGCCATGAAGCTCAGATACGCTGTGCACAACGCTCGATAATACGGTCTCCAGTTATGGGGGTCGTTTGGATCGTCTTCTCGTTCGAATGAAACCACGAATGGCTTTTCTCCGTCAGGCTTACCGTTCCCCTCCGCCATATCGACTCCTGTTGCTGTCACACAATATCTAGCATCATCTGCCTGGTATGTAGTCGATCTTGACATCCGGTCACCCAGATCTAGGTCCCAATCGGCTCGCTCTATATCAACGGCCGGTTGCAAGTCGGAGCGAGGCGTATGCGCAGATAGTTGTAACGTTTGATGAATGTCGAAATTGCCAGAGGTCGTTCCTCGTAACGCCGCTTGTTGTGGCTCCTGCCATGTCCTGGTCGGAACAGCCTGACAAGTTTCCACTCCAACCTCCTCTATAGTATGCCGATTTTCGTCTAAAATTCGTTTGCTCAAGGCACGATATTGGCGCAGAGACTGCATGGCGAAAACTGTCTTCAGTAGATTGTTAACCTCGGTTTGCTTCCAGCGGAGAATCACTTTAGTAGATCCAAAAAAGACGAATAAATGCTTTCAATGGCAAGATTCTTTCAACGAGCAAGCCACATTTCAAAGTGTTGTCAGTCATTGGCGGTGGTGGCACTTCATCCTCTTGCCACGAACGCCTTTCATATAGCATCATATTCCGGATATGAGCATTGTCCATTCGCGTGCATGGAGAGGCAATGCAAGCTTAGAGCTTCGAAAGCGCCATACCTATGTACTTTCCAGCTCGGACCGCCATTATGATTCATATCCCACCTGGGTTGAGACCGACAGTTCAGCATTTAGCCATGCACAAGTATAACTCGGAGAGAAAAGCGAACAGGGGAAGACTCTTCCATGACTAGTCATGTAAAAGCCGCGAGAAAACTTCGAAAGATCCGATATTGTCGGGTATTAGCCTGTAGAGCAGTCGGAGACTAGCAACACGTTGTACCTAATGGCCTTGCTCCTTATATATTTCTCGGCTGTTGCCCCTATTCAGACACCTTTCAAGGCTGACCACGAGAGCCAAATTATTGACCATCAACCGGGCACATAACCTAAAGCCATCGGATGTGTTTCAGTGCAGAAAGAAAGAATGAAAAGCGAGAAGTCAACATTTGAACAGAGGAAGGTGAAGATGAGATGAACAACGCTAGCCACATTGGGTGCGGAGACTCGCCCGAGCTGCCTTAAGACTTCCCGCTGATTATTTCTTCAACTTGCTTTCATTCGTTCTATCCACCTGCAATTATGGCAGTCTGCGCTGCATCGAGGCGGTTGACGCTTTCCAATGTTCTTCAAGGCGTCTATCGTACCGAACTTGTTCGACACCATGCAGATAATCCAGCCATCAACTTGTGCACTCAGCGACTGACGAGACCGACCTTAACTGCCGCAGCTTCGAACTCCTGGCTATCAAACAGATCCTTTTCTACCTCTCAAGCTTTAAGCGGAGCGAACGTTGTGATTTACGATGTCATAGCTACCAAGGCCCCCGATCGCGACGTGCTCACCGAATTGACCTCCACGAAAGTTGAACCCTCGGCCGAGACACAGAAGAGCCCAAAGGCTACGCCAGAGAAACCCAAAAGTGACAAGAAAAAGACGAAAGAAGCAAAGAAAATTAGCACCAAAAAAGCCAAGTCAGAAACGTTAAACCCCGTGAAGAAAGAGAAACGACCACACTGGCAGGTCCAAAAAGAAGCACTCGAGAAGAAATTCGAGGAAGGCTGGCACCCACGCAAAAAGCTTCCACCGGATTCTCTGGACACAATCCGCCATCTACACGCTACAAAACCCGATGTCTGGACCACGCCGGTCCTCGCAGATCAATTCAAGGTCTCACCAGAAGCCATTCGACGAATCCTGAAAAGTAAATGGCAGCCGACGGAAGAAGAAAGAGAAAGGCGTGAAGAAAGATGGCTGGAACGGTACAAGAAGATTTATAGTCATATGGAGGAGCTGGGATTGCGACGAAAGAAGGGCGAATGGACCGCCAGGGTATCCGATGCCCGTAAGCTTGGACTGGAAGAGAAGCTTATACGTCGGAATGTTCAAAGAAGGCCCAGGTCAGAGCCTTCAGAGGGCACGGAAGTACGTTTTTCAAGACCAAACCGCGAGGATGCGCCTAAGGAGTCGACATCAGTGCAATAGTCATGCCGTTCAAACAACGCATTTTTCTCGGTGTCTAATCTAGCATGGAGTATGGGATCGTCTTGCAATATTACATGTAATTCAAATTTTCCGCAATTGCGTTCGAGGGCGAATAACTCTCGAAGAATTTATAGGGTCAATGGCGTTGACATTTTGATGGCCCTTCTTTATACATACATAGTACACTTCAGCAAGAAACCTACAAAGTATTTCTTCAAGGCTTACCATATTCGCAGCCTGTTATATATTCAAAAATAATGGATCCGTATCTCACCTACATCTACCATTGACAAAACGCCGTGAAGCCAATTGATAGCCAGAGAGAACCAACCGATTTTAAACGTACATAGTAGAAGAAAGATGAAGAAGATCGCCATAGCTTCCAAGGCTGTTGAGTGTTCACAGGCCGAGGTGGTTCGGGGCCAATGAAGTGGAGGTGGTAACTCCGCGATCCACCAAGTACATCACTCGCTCACTGACACATGTTGCCCTTCATCTGTCCTTCAACCCACTCTCTACTTACAATCCATTCGTCATCCTATATTGTTCGGCATCGACATTGATCGCTTGCGGATAACCTAACTGCCGTATACAGAATGGTTTTCAACAGAACGACCGACGCATTCAGATAACCCCGCTACTCCTTTTCCATTACACACCCATGTGGTAGACCAAGCTGCCATGGTCGCCATGCCATCGGACCTACAAGTGTTCGTGAAATGGAAAGAGCAGACAGTCTTCGCAGGCGAAGACGTCGAGTGCACAATCACCTTCAAGAATGTTGCAGAGATCGCTGAGGAGAAATCCAATAGCACACCTCATCAACAACACCAGCGCAGAGTATCCCGACCGCTGAATGCTTTGAATGGCAACAACAATGATGGCTATTTTGCGGCCAAGTCTTCGCCTACATTCTTTTTCAATGGGAGTCGACGTTCCGTCCCATCGAGTCCTCGACGGCCGACGCTGGGTTCACATCGAGTCTCAGCGTCGTTGAGTTCGCCGTTGACGGGGTCTCATAGCTTTCCTCCTTTACATACGCCATCACAATTGAACAATGGGCCCCCCAATTCGCACAAACATAAACGATCGGTGTCGATTTTGTCGATAGAGAGTGATAACGGGAGTGCATTGGAGAAGTCACCGGCCACACAATTCGCTCGCTCGCGACAATGGGGTCACGGGAGGTCTGCGAGCTTACAGATGCCTCCTAGCCGCTCAAACGGGCTGGACGAGTCTCTGGGTATGTGTTGACCTGAGGTTCACATCTAATCTAAGCTTACTGACACTCTCTAGGGAATGGCAGGAACCCGACTAGAGGCATGCCGAAAGAATCGGCTCTCAGCCCGCGACTTGAGGCCGAAAAGACGGGTCGAACTATCCCAACAAGCCCAAGTAATGCAAGTCATCTGAGGAGTCCACGTACCAGACCTCCATCTTTTCCTACCGATTTCAAGTTTCCACCGAGCCCGGACCCTGCAGCCGAGACTGATGTCAATACTAATGGCGCTCCTACTGGTACGAATGATGGACCGGCGTCGCGACAGCTGTCCAAACAGCCTCCATCTCTTACACAACAAGCACATTTGGCTCCTGCAACACGAATACTCTCGAATTCCAGCGTCAATGGAAGTAACAGAAGCAGTGGCGAGTTCTACGCGGCAAGTAACAACTCAACCGACACACTCGAGTCTGAATACACGAATTACGGTGGGAATAGATCAAAGGCTAATCTGGCAAAACATCGACGGCATTACTCGAGTTTGGAGCCAATTATCAGCAAAAGGGACGTTTTGACTCTGTTGATGGGTTACGCGCAGGTCAGCGCATCGTTTACAGTTGACGGCGCTCTTATTAACCAGTCAGCGTTTGAGGAAGTGAAACGCAAAGGTGTTGTTGGTGGGCAGACCAGCGGCCGTAAGCAGGAGAAACCGCGGCGAACTGGTGGGTTTTTGGGTGCATTCGGATGGGACGCGATTGAAGAGTCTATAAGCGGGTTGTTATCGAACGGCGATCTCGAGGGGTTGAGAGATATGCGAGGAGTCACTTCTTCCAATTCAATTCCTTTACTTTCGACGCCCCAGTCGCTTCTTTTTGTTGACCTTCGACTCGGCCCGGGGGAGGAAAAATCATATTCGTTTTCATTTACATTGCCTCGAGGTCTGCCGGCTAGTCATAAAGGCAAAGCTATAAAGATATCTTACAATCTGGTGATTGGTACTCAGAGGCCAAGCGGCCCGAAGGAGTCACAACAGGTCAACCGTATCAATGTGCCTTTTCGAGTTTTCAGTGGAGTTAATGGTGAGTTCGGGTGTCCAGATTCCTTATATAGTACTGACAATACTGACAACATCTAGATCAAGGAGATGTTCTTGGTCATGACCTTATGCAACCGTACGTTCTACTGCGCGACGAAGCGCGTGTACAGAAAGTGAGCAGCACACCGCGTCCACCTCAAAAAGATAAAAGCATCAGTGGTCCGACATGGGCTACGGCTCCTGAGTTTCTGTCCTATGTGGATGAGATCTTGGAGAAACATGAAACACAACATCTCCGCACCCCGGGGCCACCATTGGGTACGCCTCTTGAAAGAAGGCGTTCAAGTACGGGGCAGGGGCCGCCTCCAACCTGCAAAGAAGCTATCGAGTTTGCTATTCTTCGCAGTAACCAGGTCACCAGTTCCAATCGCAGTGCAAACCGGTTTGATATCGCCCGGAATGGCCGTCGTATTGCCGTGGTTGTTCTGAACCGTCCGTCTCATCGGTTAGGAGAGACGGTCCTTGCCACGATTGATTTTACTGATGCAACCCTACCCTGCTTTTCTCTACGAGCAACTCTCGAGACCTCCGAAAAAGTCGATCCATCATTAGCGCTACGATCCAACACGAGCATCCATCGAGCCACTCGACGTATATACGCCTCCTATTTCGAAAACACACTCTTCTCCACACGAGTGGTCTTTAGCCCTGCAATCCCAATTTCAGCAACACCAACACTATTGACTAGCGGTATAAAGCTCGACTGGGATCTCAGGTTCGAGTTTGTCACGACACATTCCAAACACGATGCAGATGTGAGTCTGTCTGGAAACGGACTATTGGAGCTGCTTGGTCAAGATGAGCGAGGCTCGGTGTACTCTGCGTTGGAGAATTTACCTAGCGAGTCGTTTGAGATTGCGATTCCGTTGACTGTTTATGGGGAGACCGTTCGGGAGCCGTTGGCTGAGGAGGTTGAGGGTTACTCCATTTAGGTCTAGCATGAGCGAGAGGAATTACTTCTATATAGTTATTTACAGACCTCTGTATCATAGTTGTTGCTTATCTCAGAGCCTCAGACTACTCGCTGCGGAGAATACACTATCACGCACAAATAAGTGGCAATCCAGCATATAAACCGCTGTGGTGTTTAGTAGTTATATTGAGAACTGCACGGGTTTCAAGTAAGCTAATGGTTCGGTTTGGTTTTAGTTATTTAGTTCGGCTTAAACCATAATAAAAATTATATTAATATTATATCAAATAGAATATATAAAATATATCTAAGTAGGGTTAGGGTTTTCTGGCCCAGATTGACTATGACCGTAATGTCCTCGCCCTAACCCTAGTGGCCTGTTGGATATATTTGACATTAAACTAACTTGGGATTGTGGATAATCTATCTATCTAGCTAATTGAATTGGAACAAAGAATCCATTCAAAAGTTTAAACGGTAAAGTGGATGTAAATAAGACAGGGAAAAGGGGGACCATATTCAAATTCACCATTTTGTAGAATTGCTGATTCAGACCACTGGATTCTCACATATATAAAAGGAACCAGAAAACCGCAGATACAGCGATACATTAGATCATCGAACGATATTGTAGTTTTCACTGATATTTTCCCCCCTTTCTCGATCCAAATCCAAATCTACAGGTGTACCTTTCTTGCTGTCCAGAGTCTGAAATCCGGAGCTCAATCCCTATTCGTTCCTTTTATACAGGCGTATCGGTCATTGCGATGTTAGGGATAATTTCATCGGCTGTCAACGTAGAGCTGGCTCAGCAGTATGGAGGCTATTAAGGGCCCTTTCCCAGGCGTTAGTCGCTCTACTATATCATCACATGCCCCAGACTTCTAGAGATAACTCGCGAATAGGGAATTGCATCCAAATCAAAGTCGATAAAAGTCACTCGTCCTGAACCATGGCCCATTGCAAGAAGATTATCTCGAACGGCGATACATGTAGGTCGATAATCAGGAGGAAGCCAGAGCACTCTATCCTTTTTGAAAGTCACCCAATCGTTTTCGACATACAAGTCAGGCAAATGCGGGGCTTTAGGTTCGTCAAGAAGTCCTGTAAATATGTCTGCGATCATTTCTTTGGCCTTCTCACCGCCTAGTTCGGAACGGTCGGTATCCTCAGGGTCTTCCTCAGAATCTTCCTCGGTGTCAATCCTGTCAACATTGATATATTTTACCAATCGTTTTGTTTCTAGGTTCCACAACCAGATCTTCCCTCCTGATCTGCCGGCAAGGGTTTGTTCGTCGGATGAAAACTTTAGAGCCTCGAGTTCATATGCGCGTGATCCGTAGAGATCGCAGTCGAACACGCTGCACTTTTCTCCCGTCTTTGTATCCCACACCCAAACATTCCGTTTTGTCAGCCAGGATTCCGTCGCCGAGTAGCCATGCGAAAAAAAACTGCCGTCCCACCGCTTAATGCTCTCACCTGCAGCTGAGGCAAGGAGGCGGCCAGAAGGACTAAATGCTAAGGTGGTAACCAAACCTTTGTGACCTGTAAGTCCGATGGAAGTCTCGGCTGTTAGATCCCAAAGCGAAATTGTGTCAACCGCGGCAGTTGCCAATATCTGGCTGTTAGGCGAGAACAACAGACAAGTGTTCCTGCTTTTTTGGCCGGTACGCGCGTTCCACAACGCACCTGTGCTCGGGTTCCAAAGCTTGATCATTGAATCATTTCCTATTGAGGCCAGGAACTTGCCATCTGGTGAGAACGCCACGGCCCAGACGTGCGCTGAATGCCGCTCGAAAGAGTTCTCCATTGGGGGCAATTTTGGATCCCAGACTCTGACAGTGCCATCGCCTGACGCAGAAGCAAGGAGGTCGCCATCTTGTGAGAATCTCACATGGTAGACCGAATTTGCGTGATCTTCAAGGGTGGCATGCAATGTTTTCTGAGTTGAATTCCACAGTTTGACCGCGTTGTCTCCTGCCGCGGATGCAAAAATCGACCCTTCAGGAGCAAATACTATTTCAAGAACAAAGTTGGAGTGGCCCGGGAAAGAACAGAGAGGGACCCCTTGCACCGGGTTCCAGAGTACGATCCTCCCATTGAAATAACCAGACGCAAGTAGCTGGCCATTAGGCGAGAATCTGACCGCTCTCACGCCATCACAATGGCCCTCAAGTGTACGTGAATTACCTGTGCTTGGATGCCAGAGTCGTACAGTACCATCGTCAGATCCGGAAGCAAGACATTCACCATCTGGCGAGAAGTCCAAAGCTGAAAGCCTATCTGTATGCCCTTCCAAAACTCTACCAGGCTTTCCTGTTCTGGGGTCCCAGATTCTGACATTTTTCCCATAAGATGCAGAAGCCAGAAAACGGCCATCGGGTGCATATGCCAAAGAGCGTACAACCGTCGAGTGTCCTGTGAAAATGGCCCGGCACTCCCCAGTTCGCGGATCCCAAAGTCTAACGGTCTGATCATCTGAAGCTGTTGCGAGTATTCGGCTGTCTGGCGAAAATGCTAGAGCATGCACCCCATCCAAATGCCCTTTAATCTCGTGTCGGTCCCACGCTTCAACGTCCCAAACAAGGACATTTTTGTGCCACGCCGAACAAGCAAGAAGCCGATTATCCGGGGAAAACTCCAAGCAGGTTACGCTGCTTAGTGAGCCAATATCAAGGTTACCTCGCGATGCTCCTGTTTTTGGGTCCCACAAATCGAGTTGTTGTTGTTGTTTTGAAGCGGAAACCAGCAACTGGTTATCAGGAGAGAAGGCAATCGCCGACGAAAACGTAGCACTCTCGAAGAACTGCAAACAAGCGCTCCAATCGCGTGTGACTTCAGGCATTCTCTTGACCCATGAGGGGGCTTGGGAAACGAAAATTTGCTTGATTATGCTAGATCTTGGGCTAAACAAAATCGCTGAGTTATATACTTGGAGTGGCGCTACCTCGAGGATTGGCTTGAAGTTGAGAATAAACCTTTCAGCGTCTTTGAGTATGCTGCGGAGGCTGTCGATCTAATTGCGCCCAGTTTCGCAGAGTCAGCGTCAACACGAAAATGGTATTGAAGAACCAGAATCACTCACCGAGGAGAATAATGCTTGCTTAGAGAACTCTCTTATCATCTGAACACCCTCGGATACTTTCCCAAGCAGGCTAAGAGCTTCGACCCAATGTAAAAAATGCTCTCGGAGGAATTGGACAACTTGCACATTGTCGAAATTTTCAATACCACTCTCGAGGAGATGATTTATCCAGTAACGACATGCGTACTGGACGTGGTTTGGAATGCAGCGCTGTACAGCAGACGGCTCAATCCGCTTTTTGAGAGTGCCTGGTGTCTTCAAACCGCAAATATCTCTCGACAAGAACTCCGACATCGACTGTAGGCATCGCTCTGCAAGCTTTCTGTTCGTTATCCTCTCGTCAAATGAAAAGTCGGCTGGACATCTGGAATCGTCAACGAGGAACTCGGGGAACGTAAGATGGAGTGATTGGATCGGCTCATTCTCATCCTTTGGAATTGCTAGCAACGAATGAAGGTCTCTCAAAGTGTCATCAATGTCCTCCCTTGGTATGTAGAGCAGCTTGCTCAGGGAATTAGCAGAGAGAGGATCGAACAATATTACGATTGATCCAACTATATGCCTGAAAAGTTGGAGTAATTCAGCTCTTTCCCGTTCGATTTTGTCGGCGACGGAAAACTTCAATATCTGAGTATAAATGTTATCAAGATTTTGCTGTGGAGAGTTGGTTGTGGCTTCATCGTCATAGATCGTGTTGAGTCGTATGTTTGCTGATCGATCTGATGTTGCGGCTCTGAGAAATCGGCATGCTGTTGCGGCATAAATGAACAACCCATCGGCCTTGGACGCCAGTCTTTTCATATTGTCTTTACCGGGCCAGTCCCCTTGAAGAGGTATCTCCTTTCTAAGAATATTCATCTCGTGCTCAAAGAGTTTAGTGATGTCATCTCTGTCGTCCTGACCATTCCGAACTGCTGCTACCTTGTGGAGCTCCTCGTCATGGTGAACGGCATCAGGCATTCTGGTAAATCGGCCGCGGAGGAGATTTTCGGGTCTACTAGTTACAAAGACCCGCAGCTGTATGATTTTGAGACTCTTCAACTGACCAAGAAGTGGAAGGATCTCTCTAAGATCTTGATCGGCCTCGCACTCGTCCAGAGCGTCGATGACGAAGACCAGAGCGAAGGGCGGATATAGGCCTTTACAAAGTTTGTCGTCCAGCTTTGATAGTGGTAGGAAGATAAGCTGTTCCCACTGCTGAGTCAAACCTTTCCCCCCAATATCTTTCTTTTCCTTTATTGCAGATGTGACATAGCGTTTAAGATCGGGCAACACCTCTGTCAGCTGAGATGCTAGCGTGGTAAACAGCTGGGCCGCGTTGGTGAGTTCGGCTCTCCGCTTAGAGAAAAAGAAACTGCCTCCAAGTCGCCCTTGGACAGAAAAGGTGCTGGCAACTGTGCGAGCGATCGTTGACTTCCCGGTGCCTGGCATGCCTTTCAGCCAAAAGACACATTTGTAATCAGCAGGACGGTCACTCCATCCATATATAAGATTGAGCGTCTCAACTTGTGTGCCCTCAAGACATGTGCGATAAAGGCTCGTCGTCTCCCCCGGGGCCTCATAAGAATCGAAAGCGGCAAAAATCGCACGAGGAAGCTCTTTTAACAGAGAATCTTGAGCAGCACCCTAAAAATAGGGGCGTGATAAGTACTTCGGAAAGAAGGACGCAGAATTCAAAGAGTATCTTACCTCTATAGAGTCTTGCACATCCTTCAGTATAGATAACTCTTGATCTGCTTTCTCCTGTAGGTTAGCAAACTCGTTGGTCATTGCTTTGCGGTCCTGCTCGCTAAGGTCTTCATTAATCTTTCTCGACGCGTTGTCTAAATCCGCCACCATTCCTTTCCAATCGTTTGAAACAACAAAGTCCCCCAGTGATCTGCGGAATAGCCCATGGTTATAATGTACGGCTAGCTGAATCTGATACTTCAATACCCCCATGTACAGCTGTACCGTTTTCGTTTTCAAAGACGTAATAAGTCCTTGCACATTTTTAACTTCGCTGCATGTTCTTGTTAGTATTCAGTGAGCAGAGGGATAGGTCTTGCATTTATATGTGCATTGAATGTACACCACGCACCTTTGACATGAGAGTAAATGATAAGATCCGCTACTAAGCCTTCTACGAATAGTGTCCTCTCTGAGCTTGCAACGGACCAGAAGGTCCGAGATATACTCTAGACCATCCATAGCATCTTGGTCTTTGGTCATTGTATTCAGACCAACCTTGAGTTTCCATGTCAGATTGAGGTGAAAGAACAGTCAATACGGGAAGAGTACTTACAGGCAGAATGACCAAAACGCCTGCCCAGGCCAGGGCTGCTGGTGGCATCGGACTCAGTGCTGTTGAAATGAAGCCGCTGACGGACTGGATACCGCGGATGATGTTGCAGACTTGGTCTCTCACAGCGACCTTTTTGACCACGAACTCGCCATCGACTCTCTTCGCGTATACAGGGATTCTAAGTCGGGTCTCTCTGATGTGATCCAGTTTCTCAGTGACTAGCACTTGGAGACTTGATTGACCCTCAGAACTTCCCAAGTCGTTCACTAATTGGCTGGATTAGCATAAATTCTGGGAGTTACGGATTTGGCATGAAGGATAATTGTTTTCATACGCACCTTTTGCATCTGAAGCCTCCGACTTCAGTAGATAATTCTGGTAAGTGGCTATAACGAGCTTATTCGTTTTGCGGAGCTCCCCATAGGCCTCATCCCAGAGATTCTCGGGCCACAAATCTTGGAGAGGTGGAGAACTGGTATGGTTAGGCTGCAATGCCTCCGGAGTTGTCGTCCCAGTCGAAGCTGCAGACTGATCGATCACTGCATCCTGAGAACCTGAATGCAGCGCGGCCTTAGAGCTGCCCACAGTATCAGCTTTCGGCTGGGAGCCTCCGTCCGTTGCATTGGCCTTCGCATGTTGGGATGCATCGTTTCCGGCAGATTTGTCGTCCGCCTTCTTTGGGCCCTTGCTCGGCGTTTCCGAATGGAAATATCTCTTTAGACGACTTCTTAATCTCTTTCTCCCTCCGTTCTCTGAGGAAATAGAACCCATTTCGTCAGGATTTGACAGGTATTCTTTTCAAACAAGCACTCAACTCCTCATGTTGAAAACCCAAGGTTGAGCCGCAACCGTAGACAACACAGGGCTGAATTTCGCCAACACTCTGCAATCCACTCTTGAGCGGGGTATTGGGACTTTGCAGGCGTACAGTCGGTACCCAGACGGATAGGAGCAGGTCTCTGCGGATATGCATTATGCAAGCAGTGGCACGCAGCTCCAAATGTGATCACTGATAACGCATCATTGAGTGGCTAGTCGAGACCGCTGTCAAATTAGCGTCTCTGGAGATCGGTTTCACATATTTTGGGCACGGCAGGTTACAAGCATTTGAGGACCGACTGACATAATGCGGGAGGTCTCGAATCCACATGTCCTTATCCGCTGTCGAATCTGCATATCGTCACTTCCGGTTGAAATACGTCAACTAAACATGTCCTAGGCTTAGCACCAGATGCGCCATAAAGGTAAGGCCCGCCGTGTATCAGCTCAGCTTCGGTAACGGCTCGAGCATTGCTGGTCGCGCTTAGCGATTGACGGATGCAGCCAATGGGATGTATCTCGGGGGGTGTGGATGTATGTGTTCCCAATTTATACTATAGGAAGTCGTTGTAACTTGTCAATTTATCTCCGGAACGATACATGTAGTATACTATATGGGGTCACATGACCGGTCACCCAGGCAACGTGATTTCCGTCCCGGAGACCTGGACGGAGCCTCTTAGCTCTTACTCTAAGAAGAGCTGATAGTCGAACTACTTCAATGATAACTCTATGTCAGGATCAATCATTGTCCATTAACACAATATCTCCGATAGAAATCATTGTTAAGCAACGAAATCTTAGTGTCCGTGTCCGTGAGTCGTCTGTTGTCCCGCTCAACCTCCTCCACAAACCATCAACTAACAGCGTCATCGCATTCCACAGACCTAGCCACAAGTCGAACATTCCAACCATTCCAACCCACAATCGAATCGAGTGATCACTACGTAGGAGGAATTTTACGGCGAACAAACAGAGGAAGCAAAATGGCTTCCTTCCTGAACACAATGTGTGTACCCTATTTCCCCAGACTACATCATCCAACCCCCAACACGCATACACACAACCACAATGTCTACGCTGAGTGGTGCTCCTGCTGCTCCTAGCGGAGGCCTCACCACCTCAGACTCAACCCAAACAATCAAAGCCCGTCACCACTACCTCCCCATCGAACCACCCTCCTACCTATCCACAGCCGTCCGCGCCTTAAAGGGGACAATACCAATACTAACACCACCCAGCAACGCGCGCACAAAGGGGCCCTTTAAGCCGCGTTCGTCGCGAGGCACGACGAGCTATCAACTGCGAAAGTTTGCGGAGGAGACGTTGGGAAGCGGGAGCTTGAGGAAGGCTGTCAAATTACCGGAGGGAGAGGATGTGAATGAGTGGTTGGCTGTTAACGGTATTCCTCTTCTTCTTTCCGCTAGGAAAGGCGTGGATTGATGGGCTGACGGGTGGTGATGGTGAATTAGTGGTCGACTTTTACAATCAGATCAATCTGCTATATGGCTCCATTACAGAGTTTTGCTCGCCGCAGTCATGTCCCGAGATGAAAGCTACAGATGAGTGAGTCTTTGCCCCTCTATTCTTCAGCCAGCGGTTTACTGACTCGAACAGATTCGAGTACCTCTGGCAAGACTCCGAAAACTACAAACGACCAACCAAAATGTCCGCGCCAGCATACATCGAGCACCTCATGGCCTGGATCCAGGGAAACATTGACAACGAGCAGATGTTCCCCAGCCGAATCGGTACCCCGTTCCTTTCCCCCCCTCTTCCTTTCTAACATCAATATACTAATCCGATGCAATACAGGCGTCGCCTTCCCCAAGACCTTCCCCTCGCTAATCCGACAAATGTTCAAACGCCTCTATCGCGTGTACGCCCACATCTACTGCCACCATTACCACGTCATCCTCAAACTAGGTCTGGAGCCGCATCTGAATACCAGTTTTAAGCATTACGTGCTCTTTATCGATGAGCATAATTTGGCCAGCGGGAAGGATTTTTGGGGTCCGTTGGGGGATTTGGTGGAGAGTATGTTGAAGAGTGATTAACTTTATCTGCTTCCGGGGAGTTCGTAGTTTCGAAATCGGGGTATTATGGGTATATGGGGTGAGGTATGGGTTTATGGGTTCGGTTTCTAGCATTGCATATGGGTTCTGGTTATATTTTCATATTGTTTGATTATCGGCGTTGTGTTGGCCTGTTCATCGGGGCTCTCTCCATTTCTGTGAATGGCATTATAATTTTCTATGTTTGTACTTGTTCGTACTTGTTTCTAATTGTTTTATGATATGAACAATGGGATGGAGTCTCCGACTTTCAGAAATTAACTTACTTCGTCTCTTCCATGGAATGTCAAATCCCGAGAAATAATCAGCCCGGTCATCCGTCTGCATGTATCAACATACAAACCCTCTCTTCCCTCTTACGTCGCTCGCTCAAATAGAACAAAATACAAACAAAAGAAAAATAATATTTTATAAAAATTTCAACAGATAAAGTCTGCTTCACAGTAAAGAATCAAAAAGCATTTGCTTTGTTGTTGTAGTGATGACATATAATATAAATGAGTAAACAGTTAAGGGAAGAGTAATTTACACAGCATCAGTAAGAGCTTTGTTGAGACGGTTGATCTTGGACGAGACGCTGAGATCGATGGTGCGGTCGCCGATTTCGACGATGAGGCCGCCGAGGACGTCGGGGTTAACCTTTATCAGGCGTTAGTTGACTGAGGAAGGGGAAAAAGGCCGGTTAACAGGGGGAGGGCATACCTTGGTGACGACCTTGAGTTTCTTGCCCTGGCTGAACTCGGACTTGGAGACGGCCTTTTCGATGCGTTGGATGGCCTTGGTGTCGAGTTCCTAATCCCTCCATATCAGCACCTTTTCTACTCCTGCAAGTGGGAAAGAAAGGGGAGGACGGTACCTGAGCACTAGTAATACTCAACTCAATCTCACCCTTATGCGCACTAATAAGCGTCTCAAACTTCTCAATCACACCTTCCAACAATCCCAAACGATTGTTTTCAGCAAGCGTCGCCAAAAAGTTTTTCAGGACTTCGTTCTTGTCCGCGCCCGCACCGGCAACGGCCTGCAATTCCTTGATGATTTGTTGCTTGTCGCTCACGGTCAGGGTAGGCGCGTTGAGGATGGTGGTGAGTTTGGGGTCCTTTTTGAAGACTTCGCCGAGTTGGGAGAGGGATTTGGCGATTGAGTCGAGGGAGGAGGTTTTTGCGGAGGCGGTGTACTACAATCATATCCTGTAAGTATATATATATATATATATGATCATGGCTCTTTTTTGATGTTGTTTGGCAACGTGATTGCGTTCCGCTGAGACGGCCTGGCGGCCTGGCGGAATGAGAGAAGCATACCAATGCGTTGGCATAAGTACCGTCAACACCGTACAGAGCAACAGGAGGTCGCACATCCTGCTGAGCAGCAGCAGCATACGTCCTCAATCCACCCACGGCAACGGATCGGGGAGCAGCCAAGTTGCGAAGCCCAGCGCGGGCGGCGACACGAGCGGACAACATCGTGAGTTATGTCGAGTTCTCGAGTATCCGGTGAGAAATGGATGGTAGGTACAGACAAGATGTCTGGCGGGGAGGTTCAATGGGAGACAGAAAGAGCTTGTCCTGAGGTTCGTCGTGGAGAGTCCAGCACATCCGAAGTTCTTCCCAGCCAAGCACGCTTTGCTGTTTTGGGAGGTCACGTGGCTAAACCACCCGAAACTCGCCGTTCTCCACTTGCCCGTTCCTCGAAGAATTCTACGTAGTATGTCCAATATTCAAAATAGTTAGTTAACTAGTTAGTAGTTAATACGTATTGTCTCTTATTATGGCTCTGCCTATGCTAAATAATATACGAAATAATGCCTTTGGACCGTCTATCCATCTGTTTTTCAACTCGACATCGCCAGATGAACTCTAGCAACGATCATCCTCAATGTCCATTCGTCCCTTTGGTATTCGCTCCATTGCGATCAACACCCGTCGAAAACTCATCTTCATAAGCCCCCAGCGTCGCGCTACTCCTAACGCGATTGAGTTGATTCGCAATATACGTCGTAAAATTCTCTTCCATGTGATCATTTGTACCATTGGCAGACATGACCTCTTCATTTTCCTCGTCCCCGGTATCGTCGACGCTGGCTGCAAAGTCGCTGCGGTTGCCGATAGATCGGCTGGTGGATGACCGACGGAGCAGACGGCTTGGTCTGCGGCCGCCCTTGGGAGGTCGCCCAGGATGGCTGAAGACGTCGTCAAAGTAGTGTGCTGCTGCACTGGTGGGTGTGCGAGGGGTTTGAGGGAGACGGCAGTTCAACCTAACCCATGTTAGTAATTGATGTAAATGTAATCTTGAGGAAACATACCCAGTGTCGTGGATAACCTTGGCGAGCAAGCCGGTCCATCCACACTGGTGAGATGCACCAAGACCGCGACCAGTGTCGGCGTCGAAGAACTCATAGAACCAGAGATAATCTCTCCAGTGCTCATCAAAGTCGAGCAAGTCGTTGCCATTGTTGATGGCACGACGTCCATCGTAGTCCCGGACATACAAGTGCTGCAATCGGTGCTGAAGCTCCTCGGCAACATGACCCAAGTGCATGTAGTCACCGGAGCCGGTAGGACATTCAACCTTGAACGAGTCGCCGTAAAACATGTAGAATCGCAAGAGAGATTCAATCAGCAAGAAATTGACACAGATCCAAATCGGGCCACGCCAGTTGCTGTTGCCACCAAACAGTCCGCTGTCAGAGTCACCAGGGACATATCCAACTGTAAACTTCTGACCATTGACATCCATCGAGAATGGGTTCTTCTCATGGTACTTGGACAACGAGCGAATACCGTGATCAGACAGGAACTCTGTCTCGTCAAGCATACGTTTGAGAATCTTCTCGAGACGATCTTTGCTTACAAGAGCAAGAAGCAACCGGTCGTCTTTACCGCGATGACTCATACTAGCAATGTTACGCTCTGCAACGTCGTTCTTGTTCTCAATGAACCAGTTCAGGCGTCGCTTGAACGATGGGAACATGTTGATAATCTCAGGTTCGAGTGTAGAGGCTGCGTACAGCGGAATCAGGCCGACTAGAGAGCGCACTGGGAGTTGTTGTGACCAGGGTCCTCCGTACGAGATAGAATCGTAGTAAAAACTGACACGTCAGTACTCAAGAGATATCAATGAGAGAGGTATTGTTACCTGTCTTCGTCGTTCCACAGAGAAGTCTCTCCGTCCTGATTCCTGAATGACATGGCATCGGAGATGAGAATAAAGTGCTCAAAGAATTTTGATGCAACTGTAACCATTAGCAAGTATCAATATATCGAGGATATCTGACGTACTGTCTTCATAAGTGCGGCGGTGCTTCGCAAGCTCAAGGGCGATGTTCAACATGCTGAGACAGTAAAAAGCCATCCAGCCAGTACTGTCCGCCTGCTCAAGAACACCACCAGTAGGCAAGGGTTCAGAACGATTGAACAGGCCAATGTTATCAAGACCCAAGAAACCTCCCTCAAAGACGTTCTTGCCGTCGGCATCCTTGCGATTCACCCACCAGGTAAAGTTCAACAACAACTTCTGGAACACACGCTCCAAAAAGTCCAGGTCTTGTCGGCCGTACATTTTGCGCTCAATTTTGAACGTTCTGAAAACCGCCCAGGCATGCACCGGAGGATTGACATCGCCAAAGTTCCACTCGTAAGCTGGAAGTTGTCCATTAGGATGCATGTACCATTCTCTCGTAAGCAGGTCAAGCTGCTTCTTAGCGAATTCAGGGTCGACCATGGACAAAGGAATGCAGTGGAACGCGGTATCCCATGCGGCAAAGAATGGATATTCCCATGAGTCCGGCATGGATAGAATATCATCCAGATACATATGTCTCCACTGCTGGTTGCGAACGTTCTTTCGGCCAGGTGGAGGGGGAATCATGGCAGGGTCACCATTAGCCCATTGATCCCAGATAAAGTGGTAGTACTGCTTGGTCCACAACATTCCCGACAAAGCTTGTCGTTGGATGTTCCTGAGATCTTCCGCCATTGGAAGAGGGTTGATGCGGTAGTAGAAGTCATCGGCTTCCGATCTTCGCTGCTCAATCACATTGTCAAGCTCCTCCTCGTTGACATACTCCTCATTCTTCCTGGAGAATCGGAATCGGACAACGGCGCACTCGCCGGGCGGAACACCATCGCCTTCGTCAAAAGCGTACCAAGCTGCGAACTTGGTACCCTCGTTGTTTGGGTTGACGGCATCTTTTTCTTCATCAACGATGTACCTGTGGAAAGCGTCCTTGACGTATGGCTGATCATTCTTCGTTCCATACAATGCTTCATTGTTGGTGTCATTTTCAGTGAAGAGCATGCGGGGTTGAATATCTTCCTCGCTTCCGTTGAACGACGGCGACGGAGACAGAGTAACGTAACGATCGCCCAAAGCGTGATGCGAAGTCTTGACTTGGAGAGGACTTTCCTGCTTGATAATAGGCTTCTTGGATTTGTCTTCCCAGCCCCAAGTCCAGGTGTTTCGGTACCACACTTGAGGAACGATATGCAGAGGTGCCGGCTCCGGACCTCTGTTGTATGCAATCACCCGGAAGGAGATCTCCTCTTCGTCGTCCTCTTCCTTGCCGGTCTCGATGAAGATGTCCCAGTATCTATTCTCGTTGAAGACGCCGGTATCGAGAAGCTGGTATTCCCGGTCTTGTCGTCCGCGGCGCGCATTCTCGTCAATCAAGTCTTGGTAAGGGAACTTTTTCTGTGGGTATTTGTACAGATATTTCATGTAGGAGTGCTATTCAGTCAGTCAACCTCTCCTACATCAAGAGGATAGAAAACTTACCGAAGGCGTATTGTCGAGATGGAAATGGCATTCCTTGATACTCTCACCATGGTTTCCTTGAGGGTTAGAAAGGCCGAACAATCTCTCCTTGAGAAAGTCACTAGAACCTATCAGTATGACGGCCTTGCTCGTGATTGGTAAGTACTAACTCTTTTTCATTCCAGAACGAGAATGCAATGTTGAGTTGACCGTGCGTATCGCAAACACCAGCTATACCATCCTCACCCCATCGGTAGGCTCTCGAGCGGGCGTGATCATGGGAGAAATCTGTCAGCATGCGGTTAGCTGTGGGCAATTCCCGAGAGGCCAGCTGAATACATACGACTCCATGCATCACCATTTTCACTGTAGATACGTTAACAATTGCTTCCTCCAAATCAATATTTACCAGTAAACACTCACGAATAATCCTCTCGCACTGTACGGGGGAAAAAGAGTTAGCAATCAAGATCTTCAAGAGCTTCCCACAATCGATTGCATCATTGACACCCGCTGCAATTCACTGCAATTGCCAATTGCAAGCGCAATTGACAGATTTCGAAAAAACGTACCAGTCGCCCATTGCCTCTCGGCAACATAAGGACCCCATTTCTTCCAGTATCGCTTTCGCTCGCGATCCTCCTTTAGCCTCCTCTCCTCGTCGCAGAGGTACTCGACGTCGTTGACGACGACCATGGCTAGTGGGGTAGACGGATAGGAAGATGGAAAAGGAGAAGAGAGCTCAAGAAGATAGCTACAGAAATCACTAGAATATACGTAAGACACTATCCAGAGCGATAGTGAAAAAAAGAAAAGAAAAATGAGGGATTAGAGTATGTGTACTGTGTATAGTAAGCCACAGCTCTCAGCGGCGTTTTTATCAGTCAGTCTTAGTAAGAGGGCCTAGAGCTGACAGATGCTGTCATTCTCTTATCGATAAGCTTCCTTGTTTTTTCCTTTTTCTGTTGCACCTTCTACTCTAGTATGTAGTATGTAGACAGAGGACGGAGTTGACAGTGTGCACACGGCTTACCCAAATCAATCCTCCCGAGACATACTAAGTACGTACTCAAGTGCATACTATGTACTACGTAAAGGCTGCCCCCCTCGTTCCTGTACCTTGGCCTAATTAACAGCATCCCGCATGTCGGCGATGTTTATTGGGTGCCGTGACATGGGTGTGTGTACGCAAGACACTAAACTCTGTTTGTTCAGGACTACTACGTAGTATTATATCATAATGTCGGACAAAGAAGATATGCAATATAACATCATTTAGCTCGTTCAATGTTCCTCCCCAGGCCATCGACCCCTACAAGATGTGACTCTGACTTGAGGGTTATCGATAGAAAATGTCCATCAATGTCGGATAACTTCAATACCATCTAATCCGCTTTAATCTGTTCGTGACGAATATCTCATGGGTTCAATGATATTCCCGCGGACAGCGGAGAGAAGTCTGGTTTGGAGAGGGATGGGGTTTGGGTTAACAGGTATGGTATTTCGATCTGTGAGCTTCCTCCCCTCGGCTTTGGAGGAGCTGGCTGAATGCTGAGTGAGTTGATGAGGGAAGAAGGTAGGTATTTAATTCATACACCCTTCTTCGCAACCTCACCCTCCACCCCCTCCAACTCACCTAGAAACAAATGGAAGCCCTACAATCTGCCAGTAAAGTGCGCTCAATCAACTTCAGTAACTACGCCCGCGCCGCTGAGAGAGCCATTGAGACGGATTGCAGATGCGCAAGCATGCACTGAGGCGACTGTGCTGTTGGCGTGGTTGATGCAGACTGGTGGCCCGAAAAGACTGGATGAGTATGCGCATGCGTTGCGAATAAGGCTAAAGGAGGAAGAGATTTAAGAGATTGCGGAGTGGGTGATTCGTATCATTTGCGGACGAGGGATTAGATCGGCTTGAGGATAATCAGTCGTGGATTAGCCTAGTATGGAGTGATTAGAGTATAGGTCTATCACTTGACGTAGCATATTCCTTACATGTTATAGCTCTGCTGAGGATAGAATTAATATGTATTATATGGTATCAAATGAGCACGTAACGATATCACAACATAGGAGATCAAACGAATGTCTCTTGGCCCGGCTAAAAGACAACCATGCAAATATGAATAACGAGAGGGCCTGCCCGACTCCTGAGCTCCTGCGCCATGTAAAAATGTCGGGTAACGACATGAAGTATATCCTAACGAATAAAAGAATAAAGACAGGCACATTCCAACAGAACAATAGTCACTGGTAGTCTTAGATCGAGACTCAACCCGCTTGTGCTGTTGGCCAGCTGTCTGCATATCAAGAATTGCAATATTGATAGCGGTGTTTAAGCACGCGGCTTTTCTTTGCCGTCATCCTCTTGCTCCTCCATGTCGTTCGAAGTGGCTGCCGAGGTGTCAGAATCTGTAGCGCCTTCATCAGACTGGTTCTCATCCGAGAGAGTCGACGACGTGGGAGAAAGGGCCCGGGCCAGGTCACTCTCACCTCGGCCTTGTTGCGCGGAGTCCGTGCCGTGGAGAGTGTTCTTATCGGCGTTCTTGGCCGCGTCTTTGGCAGCCTGCTCTCGCTGCAGACGTTCTTCGGTCTCGCGGATTCGGGCTTGGAGAGCTTCCAGCTCCCGTGTTTGAATGGTCATGCGCTGCTTCCTATTGAAACAGTCAGCTTGAAGACTTCAGAATATCGATGCTAGACTTACTTCAGTTCAATAGACTGTGTCAGGTCGTTGACCTCATTATCAAGCATAAAAGCACTGTCAAGGGCGAGTGAGAAAGCCTGAGCCATGGTGCTATAGATACGAGTTAGCCGATTGAAATGTTGCAAACGAAAAATGACAAGATCAATTTTCATAGAGAGAAAACAGGTATAAATAAGATTGACGTACGACTGCGGGCGGCGAGGGTTGGGTTTCCACTCCTGCTCTGTGTCCGACATATTGATTTATTTGGTAATGTTTCCCGAGAAATCCGTGGAATGTCTGTAGTACGTATATCGTCACCCAAAGGAGTAACCCAAGGAGCGACAAGAACGCGGCGTTTGATGTCCCGGGAAATGAGCTCCCTTCGGATATGCTGATGACTTCTTTATATAGCTGGCCTGCCCCTCGTTCAGAGTCTGTCGTCACGATAAGGCTGAGGTCGAGGCTCAAGTGGCCGGGGCTTAGATCTCGTAACCGGATCTTCGATGTTCACTTTCGGTTGGATTTCGCGGAAAACAGCCAGCTGAGATCGATCACCTGAGGGATTAAGGCGGATAGGCTGATGTGAGGTGAGTGGTAGATTGTAATCGGGCGTCGGAGGTCACAAGCAGTCGCGACCGAGAGGGTATATAAAAGTTCCGAGTAAAAGGATATGGGTATAACAGATCGAAGATAACGATGGCGCGATATAGTTCGGAGAAAGAAGCTAGGCAAGTATGTGCTCCTCTCTGCGATGAATGTTGTGAAGAGATTATTAGTGCATAGAATAGATGAAGGAGAGAGAAGAGAAGAAGGAGAAGTCGCAAAAGCAATAATAAAGACTAAAGAGTAAATTGTGCTAAGATAGGCTAGGGCAGCTCATAGAGGAGCACAACACCGGGGCGCTTTAAGGAGGTAAGAACTACTATAGTACTCCGTACTGCTAGGAAGGAACGACGGATTGACACCTGATCAGCGAACCAGAAGGCCGCATTTGCCTAGCTCCGTACCCAACTTACGGGTATTTTACGGGTCTTCTCTATAGCCCGTCCGTGACTACTATGTAGTTATGTGCAGTGATGACAGAGAACTTGTAACATACCATTACCTGGCAGAAATACATACTATATACGGAGTTCTGTGCAGTGTGTACATCAGTCTCCAGAGCGGAAAAGGGGGAGGGGCATACAGCTTAACAAGCCTATTAAGGTATATTCTTTAATTAACCATGAAACGTATGCGATCTTTCGTGCATACCCGAGCCCGATACGTACTCCTTGACTTGCAAAACGAGTTACTACGTACATAAGTAGAGGACAAAGTTCCATAGTAAGTTGACGTTGTGGCGCCTGAGGGGCTCGTGCTGGATCCCTGACTCCCTAGCTCCTCTTTTAAGGGGTATGCCTTGAACAGGATGGAGCTCTGTCAGGTTACGGCTAAAGCTCGCAGTGCCGACGCTAAACAGTTAGCGGGTTTAGCAGCAAGTTAGTCACTGTTAGTGACTGTGAGCGCCGAGTTCATTTTGCTAACAAGAGTCTGCCTCAACTTGTCAGAACCCGGCTGTGAGAGAGCATACCGAACAAAAACGAACAAATCATAATCGAACTCATCTCGCATCCCCGGGATTTTGATCGAGTGGACGTGTGCCAGATGGAAAGGTTTGTGCTGGCGGGAACGCACGGTGTCCACTGTAAATACTAAACAACTGCAGCAAAAGCCTGCCCTAGTTGGGACCCAGTAAATACGCCTACTTTCAATCTACTCCTAGAGAAGAGATTCAAAGAGATTTGACGGACAATGCGCCGAGCGATGGTGTTCAGTTTTCACTGCGACATTCTCTTCCCTTCAGGAAAGGCATTCTTGGGATTATGCCCTGTGACGATGCTGAAGGTGAGGTGACGCCTAACCCTAATTGTCGGAAGAGACTCAAGCATCGAAGGCGGCCTTAGGCATGAACATGTTAAGACGCGACTTGCAAGATGCATCGGACAGTGATATACTCCAACACGTTTCTCTTCTTCCGACATTCATTGTTAAAACCGTAGAAGAGTAATGATCAGCGCCGAACGAAACCACGATCGTTGGCCGTCAAGGTCAAAGTACGATGTTATCACGTGACATTGAAACCGTCATTCGCTGATCGCGGCTGCAATTTTTCGTTCTCAAGGACACTACTGCCACTCTCAAGTCAAGACTGAACACGGCCAACCCAGTTTCATCGCAAAAACCCTCAACGTCATCATACGCGTCTCTAAAACATCCCGAATCATCAAATCCGCCAGCAAGCTCTTCCAATAATTTCTCCGATTTTTATTACCCCGTAAAGTCGATCTTTGCTCGCGTGATTGTGTGACCAGACGCGGAACTCACGGTCGGCGTGCCTTTGGTGGCCTCTTATCCCCAGCTCCTACTTCAACAATTCTAGTGCGAGCCGATGCAATTGACCCACGCCCGACGCTGTTAATAATTGTTACGGAGTGTGATCTACTCGATAGATCAGTATTCTCTACTTACACCACCCTGGCTCCCATCAGTAAAGCCTCTCTCGTGAGTGGCTACTCCGACCTGCAATGGGGGATGCCGCCGCTGTCAGCTTATACACCTTTTGAATCTCTTCTCTTCTTCCAATGTCTTGCGTCGCTAAACTCCAGTCCTGCGAATTTTGCCACCATCTCAGATACCCTACGCAAAAATAAGTTCGTCAAGGAAGATGACGCCTTTGACACGAATCGATTAACCCCGCAAGCTCTTGAGGAGCTCTATACGACGTTGCTACAGGAAGGAATCGATGACTCTTTGGATAAGAACGGTTTACAAGATGGAGGCAATACCAACTCAAAGAAGCGCAAGATTATCAGCGGAGCTGGTGCTTCGCAGTCCCATGCTGCGATTATTCCAGAGCTTGTCTCACAGCTTTATGCACGATACAAGGATCGCGTGACAAAGGAAATTCGAGAAGAAGAGAAGAGGTACAGAGATATTAGCCAGGAAATCGAAAGGCTTCAGAAGGATGCATTGCAGGAACCGGCGGTACCTGCTGTGCCTGAGCAGAAAGCTCCGGATGGTCTGACAGGAGCCGCCGTTGAACAAGCTAGCGACAAAATGGATCTGGACATCAAAAAAGATGCTAAATTGGTGGAAAATGCTACCGCGACAGTCGCAAAAATTCCTGAGCAAGCTCGAGCCGATGTGCAGGTTCGACCGCCGGTACCTTCTGAGCGAAAACCAGCTTCTCCACCAGTCGCAACTGCTCCTCTCCCACCAAAGCCAGAAATTGCGCCACCTACACCTGATTTAAGCAAACAACAGGCACCACCACCGCCCGTACCTCTGCCACAAGGTGCACCACAGCAGCTGCAATCTACACAACCCCCCAAGATCCCAACACCACAACCACAACAACTATTATCCAAGCAAGCGACATCTGCAGGTCCCAAACCACCTCCTGTCACTACGACACCTCCTATCAGACCAGCAGTCAATGGCAAACCCCCTACATTGGCGCCACAACCTCCGGCAAAGCCACAGCTATCGCCTAACATTCAAGTCAAAGTACCACCGCCTCCTCAAGCACAACGACAACCACCACCTTTATCCCGTGGTGCAGCTAATCGCAACCAACCCAATCTTCCTCCCGGATCAACAATTGTTTTTCAGGCGCAACAAGGACCCAGTCAACCTGCGACACCGACACCGCAACGTCAGGTTCACCCAGGCGGCCCTGGGTTTGGCCGAGGGACTCCTGTTCCAGTCGGTTCACCAGCGTTTCCACAGCTACCACCAGGGCAACAGCAATTCCAACAATGGGTCCCCCAGCCCCATGGAGGTGTATTTCCTGCGACACCTCATGCGCCTCCGCCGTATAGTAACCAACCTATGATGCCTAAGCAGGGTACTTTTGTTCCGCATGACTCTACCGGGAAGCCAGTACCTATTGCATCACAAACCCATGGCCCGGCTACTCCCGGCCCACTCCCTCATCCTATGCAAACCCCAATGGCGCAGATGCATCCACAGAGTACACCGTTCACAGCAACTCCATCGTTTTCTGGTATGAAGCAAAGGCCGCACCGTCCGTCGATGGACACGGCTGGATCGCTTACACCTTGGAAGCGTACTCCAAACCTACACATTAATATTCCGGAAACTCCTGGTTCTCCACCACGACCAAGACCTGAAGACGTTAGTCCGATTAGCGAAAGGGCACCGTCACCAATCGAACCCTCTATCAAGGAGCCGCAGAAGAAGCGTGGTCGGGGTAGGAAGCAGAGTGTACCAGCCGACACTGAAGCAGTAGCTGCCAAGGCCGAAAATTTGGCAGCTAGTTCGGGAACGAGGCGTGCCGGTAGCACCGCATCTACCAGAAGCAGGGCACGATCAGTTGCGTCTCGAGATGAAGAATCGGCTACCGAGCTGGCGACGGCTCAGCGAATCAAACATGAGGCTCCGCCAACACCTGCGGGAGTAGCGGAGGATGTTGAGGCTGAAACGAGAGCTGGCACTCGACGCAAAGGAGCTGCCGGAGAAGAAGCTCAGGGCAAAACAAGGGGTAAACGAAAACGTGGCGCCAGTGAAGCCTTGGAGGCTGATACACTCCAACCAACACCTTCTCGTGGCGTATCGTCTCAGCTCGTTTACTGTACTCGAAACTTCACTCGAACGGGCGCTCCTATCATGAATGACGTTGCTGCTCACAAGCACGCTTCCATTTTCGCCAAACCGTTAACCGAACGGGAAGCACCTGGGTATAAAGATCTGATTTATCGACCACAAGACTTGAAATCAATCAGAGGAGCACTCAGTCAGGGAAACAGAGCTGTCGCATCTGCAACCGAGGCTGCGGCTGCAGAAGGAGAATCACCCATGCCATCCGGCACACCATCCAAGAACACTGCTTGGCTCGCAAAGACTCCAGAACTCATCCCGCCCAAGGCCATAGTCAATTCGTCTCAGCTTGAGAAAGAGTTGATTCGCATGTTCGCCAACGCCATCATGTTCAACCCTGCTCCTGACGCTGAGCGAGGATTTGGTCGATCTTTTCGCATGATCAGACCTGGCCAGTCTGCTGCCACTACGAGATCCAGTTCACATCCGTGGGATTTGGATGAAGGTGGTATCAGCCGTGATACGCGAGAGATGTGTGATGATGTAGAGAAAGCGGTTACCAAGTGGCGCGCAGCAGAGCGGACAACTACAACAGACGAAGCGGCTAATAAGAGTATGCTTTCATTGCGAGGAAGTAGTGGGGATAGCAACGCAGATGCTATGGATGAAAATAAATAGACATCCTTAGACCATGCATTTCCAGTCATCATTAGCATAGCCAATAATACCAGCCATTTCTATTCTATTCTATCTTCCAGTCTGATATTAAACGGAGACCTGCTCCGCCCTCGTCCTACCTAGCCCATCCTTCCCATAAAAATCCATCGGATAAACACCCCCATTCCCTTCATCCCACCCTTGTCTGCCTCCCAACGCAACAAGAGCCTCATACGGCGTCAACAAAGGTCTCGGAAACGCATACCCCCAATCAATACTCAACCTGGGACAAGCCACTTGCACCCAACACTCCACATCAGGCATAGACGCCAATTTCCCCGGAAATATCTCACTAAGCAACAAATTCACAAACGGGATGCCCTTTTGGCGGAGGTGTGATTCAATTAGTGACATTGTATGAGGGTTTCCTTGCCTTCCCAACGATCCCAGGATTATTCCCCATTTTTTGGCGCTGGAGGCGGCATTTATAGCCTCCCGACGTAGTGTGTGCATCTCCTCATGCTCGTACGTCTCTCGCGACAATACCCTCGAATACGGATCGTAGCGGTACGCCGGGATCTTGGGGTTATGTATCATCGCCGACTCAAGATGGAATCGCCCATCACCCAAATACAACAAATAATCAATCTCCTTGTCCGATAATTGCGGCGATGTGCAACCCAAGATCTCCCCCTTGGATAAGGGCATGATTTGCGGGATAACGACTTTGAAGCCTGCGCGTTCGAGGACGGGTTTGAGCCCATGTAAGGTAGCGTTGAATTGGATTGTGCCGACTGTTGCGATTGTCTTTCCGGGCTGGAAGTTGCGTTCGAGAGTCGCGATGAGGTGCGTTGTGTCGATGCTGATGTCTACAAAGATATATAGGGTTTTGATGGTCGTGACGTCCACGGGTATCAGACAACTATGCGCATAATGCACCAGAAGATCGCAACCCAGTGCGCGCGCGGTGTAATCGTCGATACAGCAGGCGCCGTACGTAACGTCGCCCATGATGAGTGTTTCGATGCCATCGCAGAATTCGGTGAGGATATCTGATATAGTGGTTGCGAATAGCAATAGACCTTCGGGGAACTGGAGAGCGACTCTCTTGGCGCCGAGGGTACGGATGCGATGGATTGTTTTGGGGATTTCGAAGGAGTAGTTTGAGGGGAGGAGAGAGATGGCGGCGAGAATGTCTGGGTCTTCAGAGATGGAGGAGGGGATGTGGTTTAGCGTTCGGGGGGGTTTGCGCGGGGTTGCTGTACATATCGTTAGATATTCAAACAATAAAAGATGCCTTTAGGGTGTTCAAGGTTCACCTTTTTCTATGCTGGTGTTGGTGTTTGTAGAGTCAGTCTGAGCTTGGGCATCTGCTGTCCGTCTGCCGACAAATCTCTTTTTTGGCTGGCGGGTTGCGGGACGGGCGGTTGTATCGTCTATAGCGTCCATGTTGTCGCTATATAGTGATAGATTACCCAAACGAACTAAAAGTTGTCTTTATGAAGTTATTCAGACATATGTAGTGGAGTGAAAAATTAAAGGCGGGGCTCTGATGTCAAATCGATAAGATCAGCCAACGCCGCAGCTAACCTTCCGCGCCTTCGGGTCTTCTCCGCATTCATCTCAAGTTCCATTGATCCCCAACATCTACTTGGAATGCATCAACTCATCTATCGTTCAAGCTGATACACAGATCAACATGCAGAAATTCAAAGCGGTATCACGTGTCTCATCATTCTTGCGAACGGCTCATCCTCGTACTACTCCCGTTCGTCACTTCGCGACTGAAGCTCGGTTAACCACGGACCACGTCCGCATCGTCGAAGTCGGTCCTCGAGATGGACTACAGAACGAGAAGAAGTCGATCTCGCTAGAGACGAAGCTCGAATTGATTAACAGGCTCGCAAAAACCGGCGTGACTACAATCGAAGCTGGATCGTTTGTGCCTGCAAAATGGGTGCCGCAGGTAGGTAGTCTACAGTACAACCTGGTGGTGGTCTGTAGGGAATGTACTAACTCAAGTAGATGGCGAGCACATCCGAAATCCTCCAACATCTCATCAAAACACCTCCCCAATCCCAAAACCAAATCGCATACAACTACCTCGTCCCCAACATCCGTGGCCTAGAGAACCTGGTCAAAATCATGGAAGCCGAAGGCGCAACAGCCGGATCCAAAGATGACCCAAAAGCAAGCACCACCACCGAGATTTCGTTGTTCGCCGCCGCAACAGAATCTTTCTCCAAAGCAAACACAAACTGCTCAATTGCCGAGTCAATAGAACGAGTAAGGCCGATTGTCGCATTGGCCAAGGAGAAGGATATCAGGGTTCGTGGTTATGTTTCTGTTGCACTGGGTTGTCCCTATGAAGGACCGGATGTTTCTCCTGGTAAAGTGGCTGAAATTACGGCTACGTTACTGGAAATGGGCGCCGATGAAGTCTCGATTGCTGATACCACTGGCATGGGAACTGCGCCGCGTACCTTGGAGCTATTGCAAGCTCTTTCTGCGGCGGGGATTGCCAATAGTGATCTTGCGCTTCATTTCCACGATACGTATGGCCAATCACTTGTCAACACGATTGTTGGATTGGAACATGGGATTAGAATATTCGATAGCAGCGTCGGCGGCCTAGGCGGTTGTCCTTATTCAAAGGGTGCTACGGGTAATGTCTCGACAGAGGATTTGGTGCATACCCTGCATGGTCTGGGGATGCATACGGGTATTGATTTGGAGGAGATGTCGCGAATCGGTGCGTGGATTAGCGAGCAGTTAGGACGTCCGAATGATAGTAGAGCCGGGAAAGCGACTCTTGCGCGCATTGCTGGAGAGAAGAGCTGTCCTTAATTGGAAAAAGAATGTCCCATATTTCTTTGAATAATGTACATAAAACAGAGCAAAGTTGAATCCTTGTAGCTCTATACACGGCCTCCGCGCGAGATCAGAAATCCGTCACACGACCATTATAACTCCAATCCCCCTCGTGGCCCCATCTCAGCGGCTCATTCTTCGGTCCTCCAACCTCGCCCGTTTTCGGGTTTGTGTCTCCCTCAAACTCAGGCTTCACCGTTTCCCTCATATGCGGGAATAATTCTTCTCCTTGTCCATTTGAGTTATTTTGTTGTGTCGTAGTCGTGCTAGAGGTAGAGGTAGAGGTAGAGGTAGAGGCCAGCGAATCCGGCGATTGGTTCACTTTCGGAGGTGTGCGCGGCGTACTAAAAGCACCCGTTGACTCCTTCTGGAGACGTTCGAATATCTCTTGCTCTTCTTTGGGGAGGCGTGGTGGTGCTGGACCACTTCCGAAGGGACTGCTCTTGTTGTCGTCGGCTACTTGGCGGTTATATGAGGATGTAAAGGAGCGGCGTGGCGAGGAGAGGAGGGCTCGTCTGTTGGTGTGCGCTACAGCGCGGGGAAGTAGTAGAAGCTGAGCTGTTCTCATATTGATGAATGTTTCAAGAAACTGCATGTAAAAAGTTGCGTTCTTGTTGTGTTGCCACGGAGATTGTAGAGAGGACGCCAAGTCGTGCCTTTTGATCTAATAATTCCTTATCGATAAGCTTTTCTTCGCCGGCCGATTTTCGGTCAGGCCGTCGAGTCATACACAACGAGACATTTATTTGTTCTTCTTTCGCCAATTGACTCACACCCAGGACTTGAGCCATATTCTTGTCTATATATTTGCAGTTAGGTCACCCTCTCGTCTTTTGACTTTTAGATTCATATTGTACTCAAGTCAAAATGACAATCCGTGTGGCCGCGCGCCGCCTACAGTCGGTCAGAACTGTGCAACCTCTCTTCACAGCACGCTCTTTCAGCTCGACGTCGTATGTCTGTAGCTTACCTCGAGATGAGAAAGCACGAATTTTGGTAATACCATACTATCAATATTTCTATCAATTGATGCTAATGTCCAGCAGAAAGAGAGTGCTTTACCCACCCCCGATCCCGGCCCAGATTCATCCACGGCCGCATTCCTTCGAGACCGAACTCCGTACATGGTACCTACATATGTGCGCCCAACACCCGTCTTCGTCAAGGGACAAGGAGTCTATCTATGGGACATGGAGAACCGACGATTCCTCGACCTCACAGCCGGTATCGCAGTCAACTCATTGGGCCATTGTGACCCTGAAATCACAAAAGTGATCTCGGAGCAGTCCGAGACTTTGATTCATGCCTCGAATTTATATCATAACCCCTGGACGGGCGCATTAAGCAAGTTGTTGATTGATGAAACGCTTGCTTCGGGCGGAATGCGTGATGCATCTCAAGTATTTGTGTGTAATTCCGGCACCGAAGCTAATGAGGCTGCAATCAAATTTGCGCGCAAAGTCGGCAAGACGCGCGATGCCACTGGCGAGAAAGTCGAGCTCGTCTCCTTCCAGGGCTCGTTTCATGGACGCACTATGGGCGCATTGTCTGCTACCCCAAACCCAAAGTATCAACAGCCATTTGCGCCGATGATTCCGGGATTCAAGTACGGCGCTTTCAATGACGTTGAGCAGTTGGAGACGTTGATTACGGAAAAGACGTGTGGTGTTATTGTGGAACCGATTCAGGGTGAGGGGGGTGTCAATGTTGCTACGCCGGAGTTTTTGATTGCGCTTCGCGAACGGTGTGATCAGGTTGGTGCCGTGTTGATTTTCGATGAGATTCAGTGCGGTTTGTCTCGTACGGGCACGTTGTGGGCTCATGGAAATCCGACCTTCGCTCCCAAGGACGGCAGCAAGAAAGCTGCTCATCCGGACATCTTGACAACTGCGAAGGCTCTCGGTAACGGTATCCCTATTGGCGCTACTATCGTTACAGAAGATGTATCATCGGCTATCAAAACCGGAGATCACGGCACTACATTCGGCGGAAACCCGCTCGTCTGCCGAGTTGCGCACCACATTGTTGAGCGGTTAGCTGCATCCGAGCTCCAGAACGGCGTGGAGGTCAAATCTGCACAATTCATTGCCGGATTCAAAGCCCTGCAGGAGAAATACCCGGACATCATCTCCGAGGTCCGTGGCGTGGGCTTGATTTTGGGTGTTCAACTGTCTGAAAAGTATACTTCCAAGGCTACTGATGTATTGACCGCGGCACGACAGCGTGGTTTGCTGGTGATTACTGCCGGCGAGGGATGTTTACGGTTTGTGCCAGCCCTAAATATTACGGAGGAGCAGATTGAGGCTGGATTGAAGGTCCTGCGGGATAGTTTCGAGGCTGTGTTTTCTGAGTAGTTACGGGTTATAGACAAAAGTTTATAGGTTCAGGACTTGTTGTATATGAAAGACGTGTTTAGCGCGTGTTGTTTTTATGATAGATCTGTTAATACAATCATCGAGGCAACGTCGGGTCACTATGATATCTTTCATATCCAGAATCTGCATTAATAGCTTCGACGACGTGAATATCATTGACCTAAGGTTGTGCGAACCGTCGCTCCCAAGTCCACGGAATTACATACAAATATTGACAGCCCGGATGAGCAATTGCTTCCTGATCATGCTTCCTTCATCGACAGTCCAAGCAAGGCATGAATATACAAGCTTCGCCCCGAGTTTCAATCGTATCTTCATGAATCACTGCGGGTCTGAGGGGTCAACACGAAAGAACGGCGCAATATTATTGCTTGGAACTGGCGCTTTTGTTCTCTGCCAGTTTCTTCATCTGTTTTGTGAACTCCCTCCCTTTTGCAGCGCGCAGCAACTCCTTCCTCTTCTCCTTATCAGGGGAATTCCACCATTCATCCTCCCATCCTTCAATCAGACCTGGAAAAAACTCGTTCCGAAGTTGTCTCCCAAACCCCGGATATGCCATCTCTAGTTCCATAAGGGTGTGCATGACCTTGAACTCAGCAAATACTGGGATGAACCCCGGATCATCTCTCGTATCTGTTTCTTCTGGCCGCTTATCCAGTTCTATTGGAATCCCTAACATGGCCGGAGGGCGCGGCGCACCCGCACTGATGAGATTCTGTAACATACCTAGACCGCCAATAGCAAGCAGATACCAGCTATGATCATGAATCCCCGTGCTGGTAACGGGAAGTAACAGCCAAAGCAATGCAAGGACAAATGTAGCGCCTCTTGTCGCGTTGTTTGATCCCAGAACATCCTGGAATCGCCTCTTATGTTTGCTGTTAGGATGATGATGATCATCTTGAACTAGTTGGCCGCCAGCCAAATCCTCAAGATCAAGGCTCGTAGATTTCGACTTTCGGATAATGATGACATGTTGAGTTCCATTGCCCAGCTTTAAAGCTATATTCTTTTTCGCTTCGAATCGACATGCCCATTTCTCCTTCTGCCATTGCGGAAGTGTACCAGTTGCATAGGCGAGAGTTGTTCCGGCAGCTGTCACTAATAGGATACTCCAGTCTTTATAAAGACCGAATGGGATGGCGCTGATGCCCAGCTGCACGATCGTTACTAGCAACCCTAACCACCGGACCCAATCGTGACCTGGCCTACCCACCATATGCTTCTTGTCATCTGCCCATTGGTAAACAGACACACACAAGTGTGCCTCTTTATCGCTCACGAATTTCCGAGGGTCAATCGAGGATGAAGGTGACACCGAAGGAACTTTCTCCCCATCTTCTTCATCACGATACAAGACAGGATATCTGATCTTCTCCTTCACCTCAGCCGGCATCCAAAACTCAAAATGCTGAAACAATCTTCCCAGGGTCCAGGCCCTATTGAAGCGAACATATCCAGTCTCAAGGTTGATTACGAGTAATAGCAACTCCGGACTTGTCGGCATAAGCCGGTTCTCGCCAGCGCTAGAAAGAAGTGCAGAGATTGCATAGGAAACCCAACCGAAGGAGAATGAAACTGGTGTCAGGGCGCTGCCAGAGACAGCTGCGAGCGCCATTCGAATGACATCGCCGCCTAGGATGAGGAGAATCGAGAAAATATCGGAAGGCTCAATTCATTGTTGGCGGAGACTTGTGGCGGCTTTTTCCATGGGTAACTATATTGACTGTCAATGGTGATCTTTCGTTTGGATGCGTAGTTTTGAAGAATTGATTAGGGTGGCATGAAGATACTCTAAATGCGTGTCGAAGCGACAAGGCTGCCAGTAATGGAGGGTACAGGGTCCTATGCAATGAACAACTCATTCTTAGCTTTCGTTGGCCGTTATTTCTCGTTGGCCACACTAAAATGTACGAGGAGCCTTAGTATCATGCAGCTAAACGACGTACAGCAAAATGCCTCTCTAGGCAAGCGTCAATAGACGGTTTGTTACAGTTTCAATTTCACCGAGTTGAATGAGACATGGATATTGTTTTCGGTTCCTTCAGAAGTGCGAAATACAGTGTTCGTGGATGACATGAGAGCATGGATTGGGGTGACATCTCTGCAGAAACTAGAGATGGACAGGTCTGTCACAAGCTGAACGAATGGCACCTGAAGTCTCAGGGCTTTAGGCTTCTTTGAGGCAAAGCTACTAGGTATTACGGTCCGCATGGAAAGCATCTAATATTGCAGGACTCATTTTCCACAGCAAACTTAAGCCCCTACAATGATGCCGTCTTGGTATTTGCAAGTAACGATGTACAAGTCACCTGGAAAGGACTATCTATGATTTTGAGCCTCTCTTGAACTCCGTACCTCCGTTGTGATTTTTTTTTTAGCATGGGTCTTAGTGCTTTTTCAGCTACGCCCGCTGCGGAAGTCCAAATTGACTGGCCAGAATTACATTGATTTGCCGTTCTTTTTACAACGAGATGGGTATATAGGAAATGCGTAAACACCGAAAGGTATAGTGTGGCTATATTTAAGCCCCTCTTTCAGCCTCTCTGCCCAAGGTAACCCACCAAAGCCCGGTTGACATATTGACATGATCTCCTACATACACTACATTAATTCCCAGAGGTGCAGATACTCGTCCAGATCACATCTAATAGAGCAATCCTTGAATATGATTCGATATTGTCAACATGGAAGCTACCAAAATTGACGAGGCTCTAAAAAGAGCAACAAATGAATTCGGACTCTGTCCCAACCGAGTCTGGGCCATTGGGCACAATCTCGAGGACTGGGAGAAGAAACTCCCGGATCTAGTTCCAACAAGCGAGCGGCAAAAGAGTATGGGCATAATCGGACATGAGGGTCATGAACGTTGCACTTTCGAGCTTTGCGAATACTCTATGCTCAACTACACATCGGTGACCCAGCGTCACGAAGATGGCATAGCGTCATGTCGGGAGGAAAAACGCTGTGATACACTCAAGGGACTGTTTTCGGTGAAAAAGCTGGACGAAGCGTCTCTTGCGGGAAAACCAACTGCCTGGAGGCTGGATGGGGAATCTACCATCGACGTCGCTGAGCCTTACATGGCCATATCGCATGTCTGGTCCGATGGAACCGGAAACGGAGTCTGGCCTGATGGAGAAGTAAACGAATGTCTATATCGATTCTTTGAGCGTATTGCAAGACGCTGGCAATGCACGGGCATCTGGTGGGATGCAATCTGCATACCGAAGGACAAAGCCGCCAAAGACAAGGCAATCAGCCGGATGGAGCACAACTACGAGGGTGCAAGAATTACACTTGTTCACGACTGCTATATTCGGAGTTGGAAATGGGTGGACGCTGAGACTGCGTGTCTTGCCATTATTCTCTCTCCATGGTTTAGTCGTGGGTGGACTGCGTTGGAATTAGCGAGGTCTACTAGGGTTAAAGTGATCTTCAAGGGTAATGTGATCAAGGATCTGGACGAAGATATTCTGTCCAAATCGGACAGTGATTCTGCTTGCCATCGATTCGCTACAGAAGCCATTAGAGGCTTGCGTAGGAAGCGCGTTGAGAATCTGAATGATCTGCTGACCGTACTTGGTCCTCGCTCTACCTCAAAGGCGCGAGACATGGCAAGGATCTCGGCGCTTCTGGTCGGGACTCCCAAAGCGAGCGGAGAAGACAAACAACATCATATATATCAACAAGTACTGCGTAAGATTGGATGCGTGGCTCATGGACACCTGTTCCATAGGTCTGCAACGATGGCGGGCAAATTCAGCTGGTGCGCGACGAATTTGTTGGCTATGCCTATGGCTTCTCAAACGCAGGAACGACTTGACATCAAGTATGACGGATCCATCACAGGCCGTTGGAAAGTCATCAAACAGAATTCGGTTCCAAGAGAACGATACGTGCTGAAAAACGGCTTTCCGCTCGTAGATATGAAAGTCAACGCTAGCCTAGAAGCAGCAGACAAATCTGTGCTCTTGGGAGAGCTGGATGCCAAAGCGCTGGCCAGAGCAATCGCAGCGAAAGTTTTGGACGGTGCAAAGCACCACTATGAATTCATGGGGCCTGTATATTTCAACCCCCCTCTTGCCCTCAACGAGATACAGTGGGAGACTGTTGATTATGTCACAATCAGCGGCAGTAAGGAAGATACAGACTCCTCCCAGACCATAGCTTTTAAGCCCAAGTTGCCGCATGTACCCGATCATCTCAGATATCTCATCCCTCCAGTACCGACGGCAATGGACACTGCGTTTAGGCGAAAGTATCGTCTGGCTCGTGCCCAAATGGAAGGTGACCAGGAAAAGATCATAAAAATCTCAAATGAAGGGGTAGTCGGTGCTATGCCTCGCAATGATGCCTCTATTAGCAAAGAGGAACGTTTGGTTCGTGCCGTCATGGAAGGCGACGAAAAGGCTGCTTACGATGTCTTGAATGATAAATTCATCAATCTTAGCTTCAAGGATGGTGCTGGATGGACGGCTCTACATTATGCTGTGCGAAGAGGATACAGTTCGATCGTTGAACAACTTTTTTATATCATGCGCTATGGAAGGGGAGAATTAGCTGCTACTGTAGCGGTCCAGGATGATCTAGGTCAACAATGCATTCATCTAGCAGCCGAACGTGGAGATTGCGGACTCTTTGAGTATGAAGAGGAATTGCTGAACGTGCATAAAGAGTGTAAGGATGGTCAAACTGCTCTTCATCGGGCTGTCTTGGGTGGATCATTGGAAATGGTTATGCTGTTATCGGATGTATTTCGTGACGCTGTAAAAGACGCTCAAGATTCGCAGGGTAGGACGGCGCTGCATCTCTGTGCTGAACTGGGTCAGGGCAGAATCTTCAACGAATTACTTTCTAGACAAGCAGACATTTTGCTCAAAGACAATAGTGGACGCACGACACTGCATTACGCGGTTATGGATTGGAACGATACCACAGATGTAGACATGGTTTCTACTTTGCTGGGTTATGAGGAGCTCAATGTCCCCGACAATGACGGTCGTATGCCTCTTCATTATGCAGCTGACATAGGCTATCCGCGCTACGTCAAACTACTATCTCGGAAAACAAACATAGCCGTGGCTGACTCGAGCGAGCAGACGGCACTCCATGTAGCAGTTAATGGCGGTCACCTAGAAGCCGTGAATGAACTGCTAGAATGGGATACGGAGAGGCACGAGCTTCCACAGATCACTCTGGATACAGCACTACACTTGGCCGCCTCTCTGAATCACTTGAACATCGTACAGGCTCTGGTAAACCACGGAGCAAGCATTTGGTACCGAGATTCCAGCAACGATAAGACGCCCGCAGAGGTGGCAGTAGACCAGAAAAGGGCGCCGCTGACGATGTACCTTGTGGAGCTTGTGCTTTCATCACCACGATCTGAAGAAGCTCCCGCTGGTTGGATCGAAGTGGCAAGTACTGGTTCGCTTGAGAAGAATAATGATGCTTCCGCACTCTATCATGCAGTGAAAAGAAATTACCAAAAAGTGGCAGTGGCGTTGACAAATAGTGGGGAGGATGTCTTTGTGACGGACGAAATTGGCAAGACTATCATCTCCTTGGCCGTGGCCAAAATGGCCAAGGATGTGGTATATGCGCTTGCGTATCAGTACGGTCAAGCAATCTACAAAGCCAAGCAGGCCGAACAGGGTCTCCAGCAGGCAGCATACAATTCGTATAAACCACTAGACTCCTATACATATGAATTGGGGGACGTTTGGAGGGATCTTTTCGGAGCAACATTCTCCGAGTCCTGGACAGCGGTAATGCATCTTGAGCAGGCATTCAAATCAACAAGTGATCCTGAGATGCAGGCGCTGTTGACTCCGGATTGGGAACTTTTGCGCTCGGAATATCCGAATGTGAACATGCGTGAAGCGAAGCGGTCTCAGGATCAGTTGACCCCTTTGCATCTACATCATGGATCCGCATGTGCGGCAGTATATTGCTAGATATAGGTCACCGGATAGACAGTATGGGCTCGAAGGCGAGGATGACGACGACGACGACCATGATGATGATGACGATGATGGTATTAACGACGACGACGATGATGATGATACAGATGAAGATGAGGATTCGAGCTCAGAGTCTGAGCACAACTCAAGACGTAGACGGAGAAGATGGGAAGAAGACTCAGAAGAGGACTCCGATTCTGAGAAAGATTTGGCAAGTTCAAGTTAAGACTCTACTGTATATAGAGTGCCCTACGGATGATGCAATTTCTGTATAATCTTGAAGTGATCTAGTTAATGGCATACATGGATATCTCTATCAAGACTTAGCAACGCCATCTAATTAATTGTAGGCTAGGGTAATGGGCGATACTAAATTCACTATTTGTCCTCTACATAGGCAGTTCCGACATCTGCTCTGTACTGTGAGTAGAAGACCACTCCATATTTACATCAGTTATTTCCTGATGCTGTACGAATCCGGTCCACCAACGGAAAACTCCATCAGATTCCTAGATGTCACGTTTTCTCAGATATGAAATCTTACCTCCCCACGCCTATCGTAGCAATCAGTCACTTGTCCGGCACAACAAGAGTCCGCGTCACATTCCCTCATCTCGGTAGTGTGGCGTCTTGTACCTGGGAATAATTTGATAAGAGTGAAGTGTACACTGGTGTATGATGTATTGAATTCTAATTCAGAACTGGGAAGCACTCTGATATAGTGGTCGATCGCATCATTCATAATTGGCGTCAACTGGCATCACCTCTTGTTACCCAATCGAATCTTCCCTGCGCTTCTTATCATAAAAACACCGCTCCACGGCACCGTCAACGTACGATCGGAGATGATCCAAAGACAAGGATGGCGGAGTTTTTTTTTAGGATTGAGACTTCATTCCTGTTCACGTAATAGATTCTGCCACGAGAAAGTTATTTCCTGTCTTCTATGATAGGGAGGGCGAGGGCAGAGTTGCTAAGATTGTTAGTACGTTTGTATTTGAAATGCTCCTAGATCCTTATTACTGACTTACTTGTTGCCCGAATCTGAAGCAATTCTTTCTCTCATGATCGTATGCCCAGACCTCCAAAAACCCCTTTTGGATATCCTCTTCATCTTCTTTCAAAGGTTGTAGCTTGACTAGAATGACTAGACCAATCCTTCCCCTTGAACCTCTCAAGAGAAGCGTTGCATTTTGAACGAGGTTCTCGTATGACTCGGAATAACCGACTTCTAGAGCAACTGTAGGCCACTTCCGGTTCAAAGATGGGTTAAATGCACAGTCTGCTACTTTGTAACTAGATTCGATTCCAGTCCAGAGGATTAGCCCACATACGAGTGAGTTGACGTACAATTTACTATGATAGATTAGTAGGCGCGCCAGCGTACCGCACTAAGGTCACACCCCTAGCTCGGTTCAGAGTACGGCAATGAGTTTTCCCAATTCTGGAATCAAATCTAGGGACGGGGTGGGACGATTAGAGGCGCATGCGTGTTTAGAGATAGCTTATTTGATGGATAAGCGTTATGGCAGCACTCATCCCCGCTAACGAGGATTCTCAGCGTGCAGGGGACGCGAAAGAGCTAATACACTAGTCTTGTAAGCCAACCAGACTGCAATTTTCGAAACGCAGCGAGAAACCTCTAAGTGACCGTAGCCAAATTTGTTAGGGAAAACCACTTTTTAGCACTTGATGTGATTGGGGGATATTGAGACCTATATAAGTATCTAATCCAGAGCATTATTAGATTTAAAAATATATACATCTGAATCGTAAGAGAATTATCTATAGATTGTGCTTAAATTCCCTAGCAAATTGTAAGGGCGGCTGCGGTACCAAGTTAAATTTTCCACTGAATATACATATGTTATGAGCTGACCTCATGAAGCATATTCGGGCGAAGCCCTCGTGATTGCTTCACTGATTGCCTCATTGATCGCTTTATTACCGGCACCGGCTCGGTGCCACGCAACTTTTAATGTAGGGCAAGTCCTCAAGTCTACTGGTCCATTCAGCCACTAATAAGGTGTCAAGCCTGCCTTGGAGTGGAATTATGCGTTGTATGTCCATGTTTGGGAAAGCCAGGTCATATCTGTGCCATAAATATACCCCATAATTATAGCAGGAAAGGTATAGACCAAATCGGCAATGAGCATAATAGTCCCTGCAAGACCTAAATTTGTGCTTAGCCTAAAGTTGAAACTTTGTGGCGTGGTTGAAATATCTCGGAGTGAATGGCTCACCTGGAGCAAGGCTAAGATCTAAGATCCTCAGGTAATGGCCCAGGAGAAAATATTGACATTCGAATGGATATAATACAAGCCAGATGAGAAAATAGAGTGCATTGATGCCTGCAGGGGCTTAGAAGTCATTGCCAAGTAAGCCACTTGTCAAACCGTTTTGCCATGTCCACGCAGGGCTGGTCGACATATTTGGTGTACAGGTGCGCAGCGTATAAATTAATCACAGTTATGATGATGTACCCCATCAACCATGTAAATGCAAAAGGAACTGTAAATTTGCTGGCTTCCTCTGTTCCAGGATATGCCTCCTGAGTTGAGATGTACCACAGCGAATTCCTTAAGGGGTTACGCAAAAGGTGATAAACAGTTTGGTGGACGAGGTAGAGTGAGAAGGAGATCCTGCCGAGATACTGAATTGGCCTTGAGTTCAATGGCCATTGAAGTCGAGGCAATTGGCTTATTCCATACACCATAAGTGCCGAACCTGCCATCTTCCAGCATCTGCTGAGCACTTGCCAGTTGTTATCCCAGCGTGATGATTCGACCAGTTTGAGGAACAGATAGCCAGGTGGCAATTCACCGTCATCACTAAGACAAAGTAGGTAAAACCCAAATAGGAAGCAGGAATAATTCCAGGTTGACGAGAAATTGATGAATCTCAGTCTTGACGTCCAGTCGCTCCAGGTGTGAAAATGCAGCCCGAACTCCTTTTCTGAGTTTGGCCGAGAGCGATGTTTCATCTCTGCTACATAGAGGCCGGCTAGAAATCCAGAGAGATCCCAGTAGCCGAAGTAGAACAAATAGCTGATCTGACATGCTAACGCTATGCGTCGAAGCTGTGGCCTCCAGAACGCCAGTCCCAAGATTGTAATATAGACGAGGCAGGAACCCCGAAATTCCATCGGCATTGTCCAAAGTTGACCATTCAAGCCAGCGTTCTCTTGGGGACTAACGATGTTCGTGATGTCCAGCATATAGCGAAAGACGTAGGTGATGTGCAACCATGGTGCAGTCCAAGGCTTCCTGCCGCGAAGGACCTCGTCACCAAAATCCCATCGGTAGAGGTTACAAAAGTAAAGAACCTGCGAGATAACAGAAATAACAAAGACCGGTAAATAAATGCGAATGATCCGCCTGCTAACTGCAGAAGCCAGGCGACGAACGAAATCTCTGTCGTCACTGTTTCGATGCCGTAGTAGGTTAATAGAGATTGCATAACCAGAGATCACCAGGAATAGCGGGACCATGGCATGTGCAGCGAAGAGCAGGCGAAAAGGAGGCAGTTGCATGAGCCTTCGATTTTCTTCAGGTGGATCTGCCCAGAATGAGAGGAAGGCATTGTCCAAAACTTCGCCCATAAAATAATGATCTGTGGCGACAATCGCAGCAGCGATGCCTCGAAGACCATCGAGCCAGGTAGTACGGTCCATGGGATTTCGTCAAACAGATGATGATAGGAGATCGCACTGGATCACTTATTCAATGGACCGAATCGAGCTTTGTGATTACATAGAGCCTAATCTCTGGGGCTGATGGCTCGCAAAATATAATTTTTGTATGTCGTCAACTAACGGCTGTCTGAGTTGACCTACTTATAATAATTTCCCCACTGATAGGCAAAGCTTGAATTATGGAACCGTGATATACTCTGGCAATCCTACTACATAGTACGTATACCCTGGTCACTTAGGGATTGCCGGCTAATACCGGTATCAGCCACAATTTCGATTATGGAGTAGAGGACGCTGTGATCGGCGGATAAAATTATTCCGGCTTGAGACTCGATAGCTCAAATTGATAATGATCGTCGTTCCTTCTACGTAGTACTATGGTATGTACAGTACGGAGGGCACTCCCAACTTGAACCCCCTGATTATGCTTCGCATTCCCAGTTTTCAATCCGACGTGTCAGCCATCCGCTGACCCAGGGCAGACTAGTCTTTCGCCTGAAGTCGCCCTCCGGAATGCCATTGCCCAATAAAACCCTGTTATCCATCTTACAGAGGTCATCGTAGTAGGCCCACTGTACGCAATCTGCCCACGATTTACAAGCCGCCTCACATGCGTCCACCGACTTCCAGGCGCTACGCCATACCTCTGTAAACGTGACTGTGCTTGGTGGTGTAGCACTTGCAGCCATGCTAGAGTCGATTTTGTACTTGCTAGACCGGTTGTCCCACCACTCTATACGGGGGCGCAAATACGGGGCGACCAGCGCCTTGTAGATGTCGCGATATCTCAAAGGGCCCTGTTCACGATTAGCTTTCGGATCTTAGGAATGATAATAGTCGATTCCGATTGTACTGACATTCTCAAAGTCCCAAGACTGCTCGATGGTGTAGAATCTGGCAACATCTTTTCCGTGTGTGTGATGCCAGCTATACACCGGCTTGCACCAACTTACGCGCTCATACCATGTGGACCAGTGAGCTTCGGCGTTGAAACCATATCGAAATCGATCATTATCCCTGGTCTCGCCGAATTCAACACCGTATTCATGCAGCACATGTCCCAGGATATGGTCTCCACAGCCATGATCCTCGGTGAACGCTTCGAACTTCTGCACGATCTGTGGGTCTTTGCCGAAACTCCTCTCCCAAGCGCCTCTAGACAGGGCAAAGCCAGAGCCGCCGTGAGCGAAGTAGTCGCCATGGTTCCAGGCAAGGTGTCCTAGGTACCATGGATCCTTATGGTCGAAATTTTCCAAATGGCGGATGAGGTTGGGAAAGAAGATATAACAATCATCTTCCATAAATATGTACCATTTGGCATTAGGCTTGTTGCGCCCTGCATGCTGAATGATAGGCAGAAACTTGTAACTATCGAGCCTCCATCCTCCGATAGGACCCTCACCATCTCCCGGCATATTAGAGAGCTCGGCATAATTCTGACGCGATTCGTACTCTTCCTGCTTGAGGTATAGCTGGAAGGGCGCTGAGTTGCGCACTTTCTCGGAGGTATTTGAAAGAATGTCGATGAATTCCCATCGCCCGATGGTTTCGGGATAGTCTGAGTAAAGGAGAATGTTGTCGGAATTGATGTACTTAGTCGAGAATGTGGTAGTCAGATGGATAGGTACACGCTTCCACAAAACGGTTGCGCCAGTTTTGAACATGAGAACCACATCGTTGGCGGTTAGGCCGTTCGGCTGTTGAAGGGAATGACTCGAAGACGAAGATGTACTTGGTGGCTTAGCCGATGAATCGGGGTAGTAAATGGCATCGTGAACGGGATGATCAGTCGTAGCTTTATCCGCATGGCTGGCTATCGCATCAGGATCTAGATTTACCCCGTGTGAGGATTTAACAACGAACGGATTTGTAACGGTTATCATACGAGCCTCGTCCAGTGTAACACGATCCAATCCAAAATAGTAGAGAAAGAGAGAAACAGTCAACAGCATCATCCCCAAAGGGACTTTGCGATTGTCCTTATGGAATGGCTGGCGCATCATTGCAAAAGGAGAGGAGGCTCCGCTCTCGCGCTGGCAATCCAACTTGATCTCAACGCCAACAGAGATTCTCTCCTTTTAAAGAGAGAAGCCAATACGACAGAAATCCGTTACCAATCTTCAAGAGGGCCAGACGATATCAACAGCTACTACCGTGCCAAGCCCTAGTTAGCTGACAGCAGCGGATTCACATAACTTAAGCGTTACATCGTTCAAGTCGGGAGAAGGTTCGGGCAGGCGTGGAATCCGCTGGAGTCGCTGGACCATCTCAAAACCTGTTAATCAAAGCGCGAGAACAACTGAAGAAAATATCCGAACTGTCGATTCCTCGGAACTGGGCGGAAGAACTCAGGTATCAATAGCTCGTCTGGATGGGATGAACCCACCAATCAGAAGTGAAAGTTACCTGCTTTCCCCATCGAGTTACGGAGTCCCAAACGTTCAGCCCCGTCGTTCAAAGCTTAAATTTTAGCTTTGTGCAGATCTGCAGATCTCTGCCCTCTTAACCACCGCCCTTTAGTGGCGCACTTGCCGAGCAGCCAAAGTCGAATGCCTGTCGACTCAGGAGAGATTTTTCTTCGGTACCAAAGACTTTCTGATAAAACTTAACCGCAGTAATCCCGCCTTAATCGAACCACGTGTGTGACGTGGTTGGCTGCTTTTGTTGAACGGCAGAACCGGGAATGATCAGGAGGAAATCCATACTGTCCAGATGTCGCTTTTGAACTCTCTCTGCGTGGGAACCTCGCAACGCTCGCAATTTGACTTTTCGATGTCTCAGAGGTTTTCCCCATCAGCTTGCACACTCGCCGTTTAGGTCGTAGCGCTGACTTTGATTGAGTATTCGCGTGGTTAACAGTCTCAATAACCGGTCCGGATGTTCCGAGAAAGTCGATGAGACCGTGGGAGAGAGCCGGAGGCTTGGGAGCTGTCTTGAACCAGATAGGTGAATGCGGCTTTGGCCGAGCTTCAATGGACGTAGTAGTAGAGCCAGAGTACAGTCAAACCCCGTTAATTTGAACGGAATCCATAAAGCCGTTGGCGTTCCAACTTCCAGCTGTGTCGACGTTCCATGGTCTTAATTTAGGGGGGGAATTAATCAATGTATAAGGAAGACACGCTGTCGCCAGCCTCGAAAGAGCATGCTTAATCACACTCGTTCCTTAGTCCTAATTTTCTTTCTGAAGATTTCCTCTCCAGGATCTTCTCTTCATATCTTTTGACTATTCCTACCCTCGTTTATTCTCAATATCCACTCGTCACTCGTTAGTTCGCCTGGGTTAGTGGCATTATAATGAAGTCATCTAGCGAGAAAATCCCATATACTCGGGCTTTCATGCTCCAAAATCGAGGTCCTCATGTCTCTCGCTTCCGCCAATTCCTGAATCTTCTGGGATGCATCGTTGTGCTTCCTGTTTACTTGCTTCTCACCCACTTTACACAATATCCGGCGGTATTAGATATTATGATGACGATTTTCGCGGCGGAATACAATCGCTTTGCAAATGAGACCCGACGGCAGCGACTGAAGGCTCCGTCGCAGGTTACTCAAGACCCGGAGAAAGCTATCTACCCAACCATGGACACCGCAGGGGCCACAGAATGCATGGCTACAGTTGTCGGATATCGTGAGGACCCAGAGCTGTTTGCTCGTGCTCTAGAAAGCTACAAAACGGCAAGTACCTGCCGGTTCGTCCTAGTTGGCGTTGATGGTGACGATATCCCGGACATGGCGATGGTTCGCATTTTTCAAGAAGCAAGACAGCCCTATGATAGTTGACGGCGAGCAAGGCACTGATATAAAACTAGGTTTTCCCAGAGAAATCGGCCGTCATTCACGTTGATGAGCCCTTAGGCGAAGTTGCCATGAAAACCTTTGCGACGCTTTGCAAGGTCGATGGTAATACCCAGGCCAGGGAGGTTTATATGGCAGCTACTATTGCCCACTGCTGCAAGATCGCTCGCGAGACCCTATCTGAGCTTCATCTTGGCGAGGCTGGTGGTGTCACAAGACTGTGTGTCTTTCAACCCCATCTCCACAAAAAGGGAATTATGTTTTCGGCTTTCATCTTCTCCATTGTGATCTCTGAGATGCTTGGCATTGAATATATGTGGTCTTCCGATTCCGATACCATCATTCTGCCTGACACCCTGCAGGGAACTATTGAAACCATATCTGGTGACCCCCTTGTCGGCGGTGGAAGTGCGGGCTTGATCTTACACAACGAAAATGAGACGATCACGACCAAACTCGGCGGCATGATCTACTGGTCTGAGGTCTATATTAGCCGATCAACCGCACTTGCCTCTGGGATCAGTGACTGCCAGTCGGGCCCCAGTACAGCATTCCGAATATCCGCACTCCCAGCCATACTGTACCCGTGGTATACGCAGACTGTGATGGGACATCGAATGATCGTTAACGAGGATCGCCATCTCACTACAAATCTGATCCTGCGGGGGTGGACCGTTACATTTGCGTCCGACACCTTGGCTGAAACTGACACGCCGACAACCTTGAGCCGCTGGCTCATGCAACAAGTCCGCTGGGGTCGCGCTGGCCATATTGAGGCTTTGCAGCAGCCTCAAATCTACATTCTCACCAACCCTCTATTCTTGTGGGCTGCCTTCAAGCGAGAGGCCGGACCTTTGCTTGGATGCTGCTCTGTGCTGTACTACCTCATCACCGGCCGCTCCTTGACGTATCTTAACTGGTACGACGTTGGCCTTCGTGTCGCCTATTCATTGCTGTACAACTTCCTCCGTAACCCTGCCAAATTTCCTAGCAACGGTTGGCTCTGGATAGCACCGGGTATTTTGTTCTACTACATCCCTCTCCCTGCGATTCATATATGGAGCTTGATTACAGTCTTCCAGGATGGATGGGGCACCTCTATGCGATCAAGGAGCGAAATTTCCAAGAGAGGAAAGGCCCTGAAACGCTGGAAGGATCTGGGATTCTTTATCATATGGATGGGGATTGTCGGCGGCACTTTCGCCAGAATCTTTGCCAATATGGTAGGGTGGGATGACACGAGGATATTCCAGGCCATTGTCATTGGGATGATCGTCCCATCAGCGGTGTCGCTTTACGGGTTGGTGATCCGTGAATAATCGGGAAGGACAAAACTTGAATTCATATACACGCATGTCCAAGAAACACTCATAGAGTTGTTCTTTTTCTTTGTCTAGAATTTTGTGAAGGTACCGTTATATCGTCAGGCAGGTAACTTACCAGGCCTTGATAAAGTTTCAGTCGGGCAGTGTGACAGCCGATCTCCGGAATGAAGCGATCAATGAGGCGATAGGAGTTCTGCCGGGCGGTGAGGGGTGTTGACGGTATTTATACGGACTTGGCCCTGAGCGCCTTTTTCCTTTCTTCTTCCTTTCTCCATGCTTGATATTGCCTGTAGACCCGGTGCACCTATGTTAGCGAGATAGTCTCAATGTCAGGTTTTGACCACTGTCACATGCTAGAATGTTAGCTAAAAATAGATGCATCTCTTATAGAGTAATTAAAGAATCTTTTGCTTTAAAACATAGCCTTACCTGATATGCAATAGCGCTGGTCCTATCCAAGGATATAATAGAATAGAAGAGCAGACTATCAGTAAGATTATAATAACAATGCTGGATATTAGAGGATATAAGATGAAGACAGCATGCTTTTATGTAGTATAAAAGATGAAATATGATTTAATACTAGGAATACAATGTGTGATGTTGTCCATTGACTCTGCAGCGATAAAACTAAGTATGAAGGGGAAAATAGAAGACTGGGAGCAAGCCAGCGCTGGAGTTGATATTTATATGCGAACTCCATTCTCAATACAGTACCGCTGGCGGTGCTCGTTATAGTACCGCTAAGCTATCACCGGAATATCCCTTCCTTCCTCTCATTGCTAGATATTGACGGGCGTTTCTGTACAAAGCCCCAAACCCTATGACGGTTGTCACATTATGCCTGTATTAAGCAAGCTATTACTATTAATCTTATTATAATACTAGTAAATTTGTAGATTATAACTATTTCTCTCTGCTTTAACTTTTTAACAATCTAAGGATCTAGGATGTCTCGTATAAGAAGTATTTAATATTAATAATCTAAATTCTTTTCTAAAGTAGTGCTCTTATAGCAGGTTAATATATCTACTAGGATATTTACCTTCTCGCAGAACGTGGATCTAGTTAGGATACATACATAGTACTTACGGTAACTAGTACACAGTTCTCCAGCGTTCCTTGGTATGACATCGGCCCGTCCCGCATACCTTGATTGAACTATAACTGTTTTTTCTTGAAGAATTATCGAATAACCACCCATCAGCCTGAACTTTTCTGGCCAATTATTTTGGCGGGGCTAAGAGCGATGGGTTTGGCAAAAAAGGATTATTATTATTAATGCATAAGGGAGGATAGTTATATGAACCAAAAGCTGCAGAACCCACAACTACACATCCCAACTTTCGAGTCTACATCGTGAGTGAATAGAGGATGGAGTCCGGAAGAAAGAATTTCTGTTAATCCAAGATGCAGGACGCATGACGCTGGAAGGGTTCTATGTAGCTAGGTCGCAACTCGACTTCCAACGAGCTGGTGTTGTGTTGTTTTGACCCACCGCACACCATGCGGCAGAACCCAAAGCCGGTAAGTCAATACACGATATGCTAGTCGTGTCATCCACAATTATCGCGATGAAGTACGGTTCGTCACTGGTGTAGTCTGGTTATATTACAAGTTCCCGCACGCCACCCTTGACTGACAGGCAAGCCACGCTGCATATCCCTTGTTCCTATGCTTGTCCATTGGCTGAATCCTAAGTTTGTGCTGCAAGCACCTGGTTGACTTGGCCGACAAGAGCTTCTGATAGCGGCTGCCACTGCATCGGTGTTGTGGCCAATGATAACATAAGAGAGATCAACCACTCCGAAGTCTTCAATCTTAAGATGAAGAATCCGTGCAGTTGTGGATGAATAAAACCCCGCCCGTATCGAGGCTTCAACACGTATTTAGGACGTACCCACACTGAGAGGAGCTCCTGTAATCATGTAACAGAAACTTTACCATACGTTAGGCTACATCACTTACGGTATAGCATATTGACGAAAGAGTGACTTGGTACGGGTCGCGGAGTGGGCCTTTCAGCAACCCCCTAAAGCGCGCAACAGATCGCAGGAAAGATGAAAGCGCGTGAAGCAGGATATGAATTGCTTATAGGCGTGTATAGACAATATTATGAAAACATCAACAAGAATCGGCTATGATCGAAATAACTGATTTATCTTGTCTTTTCCGTGCAAGGACATGCATAAACCTTAGTTCCTTGATGAAAACCGAACCTACTTCCTTGTAGCAAGCTACAGCTGAGGCGAATTAACTGCGACGAAATTGTCAAATAGTTATCATGAATGTCTACGGTGTCACATACATCGTGGGGGTTTTCTTGTCGGCCTTTAGGTCGATGTTCTTCTGTTCAACAGCGGTTGTCCCATGCCCGCTATCCGCATTCTCAAGGATAACGTTGCCGTCCCGGACGTCTTTTCGGCTCCAGGGATTAAGTGAAGCCTGCCACTGTTTCCATGGCTGCTGAAGGTTGGACTGCTGCGCTTCGGATGGCATGATGAACGCTTTGATACCCTAGATGTTGGTTGGTAATTGTATTGAGAATAAGGACTTTTTAGATTTGCCAATTTTCTTAGCAGGAGAGCGGGTATGTCTTTCTTTGTGCGCGGCAAACAGGAATCGAATGGATACTTATATCCTCATGTTCCAGTGGCAACCAGAACGCTGTCACACCAATGACGGCCATCACTTTCGACTTTTGCCCGCTAGATATGTAATCTACCTTGTTCAGAAGTGCGATAGTGCACATTGTTCACTTGATACTATGTCTATATGCAGAAACGGACGCATATTGCAAGGTATGTACTTGAAAAGGGGGGGGTCATGACACGTCGCTACGCATCCATGTAGCTAAACCTGTACGATACCAGACAGAAAGTCTCATTTGGTTGGCTATCTCGTGAACTTCACCTTTCCTGCAATGCGATGACACAGCGCGAGCTTCCTTGCTAATCAGGGTACGATGGCAGACTATATTTTGCTGTGTTCAGCCGTGGACCCCCCGGAATCGATAGTCCGACCGAACTGGTAGCGTGAGTAAGTCTTACCCAAACAATCCGTTAAGTCTCTTCCCGCAAGTAAAACGTCAGATTTACTTTCAAGAAAGTTGAACCAACACTATCAAATACTATATTTACCAATTATCTCGAAAGTGGAGGGCATTCCCAAAGCCAGAGACTCTCTAACTTGTCCGCTGTCCGACCCCTGAAGTGACCACGCGCAAGGTGAAGACTCGCTCACGATAATGGAGACACGCGTCCGATACTTAGCCCGAAGCCCCATTTTCGAGATAGAGAAAGCCTTCAGCACAGATTACCCCGTCGATCACGTTGAAGGAGCGCGTCGAACAAATCATGAAGCGGACGACCGACAAGTGATTGTAGCTGCGGTTGAAGATCCAAGTCACTGGAAGTTAGATGTGCATGGGTTCTGTTTCCTGCACGCCGAAACACACCTCGATCCTAATGACGTCTACACGAAGAAGAAGGAGGTGCAGGACGCCTTTTGGTATGAGATAGAAGCTATACTACACAAGCACTTCCCACAGTACTCGAGGATCGAAAGTTTCGATCTAACGGTGGGTACTAAATCATTCAGTCTGGTTCTCCTATTCAATTTTTATCCCATTGACGGGCTTTTCTGCAGGTTAGGAAAAGAGATCCTGAGTTTCCTGCTATCGTGAGAGGTTACCGAGACGAATATGAACAACCCTCGAGTACAGCTCATAGTGACTATTCCCAAACCGGCGGATTCCTCACTCTCCAGCACTGCTTCCCTGGCCAGGATGACTACTGGGAAAATAAAGAGTTTGACATGCTCAAGTGAGTCATCTTCCCGGCCATATGTTGCCATAAAAGAGAGAAAGCGTCAGATTAGACGAATAACAATTTACTGAGTAATTAGTGTATGGCGCCCTCTGAAACCCACTGACGACTGGCCTCTTGCACTCTGCGATTATACCACGATCGACACGGACGAGGATATACGCCTCAACGATGCGATACGACGGGATCTGATAGGCGAAGGCCTCCTATTACACTATAACGATGCTCATAAATGGTACTACTTTAAGGATCAAGGCGTCAACGACCTGATTGTATTTCGGAACTCGGATTCGCATGGGAAACGAGCGCGTGAGTGGTCCACCCAGACATGTTTGCCTCGATACAACGTATCATCGATGCTGTTTGTCGTTTATTCGGTTAACACAATCTGCAGGTGGTTTCCATGCTGCTGTTTCGAATCCGCAAGCAAAGGGGCCGCTCAGAGAAAGTGTCGAAGTCAGATTGGTGGCGTTCTACTAAGATGCATTTTGCGAGTACCGTCATTTTATAAATGTGAGCAAATGTACTCTTTCAATAGACGAGTTTCCTTAACGTTTGGGAAATGAAATTGTTCTGAGCAACTAGTCATTTGGGCGTAGAGTTTAAACCGGGATACATATATCACCTGTGCCTACATCACACCTTATGCAAGTACCTATTATTTTTCCATGCAAAGGTCCTAGTGGAGAGGCATTTGTTTGACATCTGTAGAATATCACTACACATCAGGGAACTACAAACGAAATGTTACTATACACATCTAGTGCCAATCAAAGTCCACTACCTCACATGAAGTAGCTGACTAAAATCTCCAATAGCTCGATCACCAGCCAACAAAATGGATTTACTTCTTCCAAATAAATCTTCCAATGAGTTGCATTGACAAGTCACGGAAGTTTAAAAAAGCAGTCATAGACCTAATTGGATAGGTTAAAACAATGAGAGCCCTAAGACCACAACACTACTCCTCACTGACATTTGTACATAATAGCACAGTTGTGTTTGCTATGGAATTACTTTATCAGAGATATCATGATACAGCAACCTCCTTTAGACTTCTTTTTAGCAACCGACTAGGCAATTGAGACTTCTTGTATTTCTATGGATTGAGCTGGTCTACGAATCCACCTATATATTTCTGTCTGAGCTTACCAGGGATGTAAGGCTAAGATCTCGAATTTTCTTATAGATCTATGTGACACTCGATTTGGGATAGCCGTAAAGTAATTCACCACAGTACCAGATCATTTTTCCGGGAAGTCTGTCTTGGTTCATCAAATAATTTCCCATACTCCCATGACCATGCCCATCACCTTACTTTCAACGTTTGTTTGGGAAATAGGACACTACGTTATTGGACGGGATAATCGCGAATTATTTCCAACTCATGGCGTCGCTAGGCACCTCGCTAAATGTGATTCATCAAGTCCATCACATGTGTCGTCCAATGACAGCCGTCGACACTCCCTGGACCGAGATGGTTGTCGGCGGTTAGCTCCAGCCCCCTCGTGATCGAACGATTTTCTCGGTCTTCCTAGGCATCAATCCATACAAAATGAGCTCCACAATTCAGTCCTTAGTGGTTAGCTTTGTGTCCGGAAGGATCAATACGTTTCCGCGAACTGTTCTCATAGGATGCATACGTCCCTTGTTTGAGTCCGAGATGTGAACTTACGATGATGGCCTAGAACCTCAGCAGCATTTCAAGGCAAGACTGGTGACTGTAGGAATCATGTACTTCGTACAGCTGGTTTAGAGAAACAAGGGAAGCTTCTCCCCCCTCCCCTCCCCCAAGCGCACTGCGCCACTGAAACAGCCACCACGAATTGAGACAAGATGGCTTACTACGTATTTTCTAAATTTGCCGCCGTCTCTCAATCAAGGTAGGCTGCACAAGGCACGATCATCGCCAAGGCAGCCTTATCGAACCTGTAGATCATATAAGTAGTACTAATCCGATCAGATCGTAGGGCGGATTCTATAGATTACTGTTAACGCCCCCTGTCGGTATACCACCGAAGAAAGCGTACAGAACAGACAGGACTTAGAAAGTATGAACGACTCTGTCAGCAACGGCACGCGCAGCCAGCAAAGAGATAGCCCCGCCTTTGACGTTGATATGGAGCGACAAGCGAAAGATAATACCGTTGTCCTGGCAGTTGAAGAAGACTCAAACAAACCTTACCAGCGGTTATTGAGCTGGTTGGGAAGGCCTAGATTCAACAGCGTCCGTATAGCCCAACCTCACCTTTTTTGTTCAATGGTTCAGACAGCTCTACTGACTTTTATATATGTGTATAGGAAAAACCTTTGACAGCAAGCGCTGTAGATACTTCGGTAATTCAATCATATAAATTCTCGGTTCTCTTTTTCTGACCGGCATGTACTCAAACAGGCAACAGCGCTACGCATCAAGGCCATCGAGCTACTGTTCGGTTGTACTGCCGATCGCGCATCGGAATGGCCAGGGGTTTGGACCTTCTGCTCCCATCTAGAAAGCTGCTTTGGGGAATTGCTAGAGGACCGATTCAAAATTATCTGGAAGGTTCTAGGTCAGGACCCTCCCTCAAACCCGGTCGATTGTTGGCACTGGTGTTTTGCGGTGATGAAAAGCTTCCAGGGTTTATCAAGAGATAGGGATGTAAGCATAGAGCGTGCCTACAGGCAACTCTTAGCGGACTCAAAAATATCACTAGATGAAACGTCACCCGAGAAGCAACAAGTCCTGCGGGCAATATTTGCAGTGCTTTGTTGGACATCAGCAACACTCAAGCCCATCTTCGATGATGAAACAATAGCTACCGCTATTATGAATAGAAATGGACGAAGTGCGGGCGGGCGTCTTTCAGTGGCGGCGAAGACTTCCTCTGACATAGGGTTTTCCATAGAGTTAGGGCAACCTTTGCACGTCATATTCAAAAGCCTTCGGGGCCGCACTGTGAAAGCTGATCATTCGGAGAGTATCCGGAGTGACGATGTACTTTACCAATCAAGCTTAGATTATTTTTCGCTCCTCACAATTGGCCGAGTCAAGCTAAAATGGGTTGACACACTGACGTCGCACCTCGCCTTTGATCGCTCGAAACGCACTCTATACATCTTCCGCTTTCCCTCCTATTGTGCGACCAATGTGCTATTTGACGGAAACATTGAACTTTTCAAAGAGTGCGTATTTATCTATCATAGCTTTCTGCTTTCCACGCCTTTATACGTACCGATTCCTTGTGCTCTCTTCTCAGATGATAACGAGTGTATTCTTAATGCTGGGAAATAACTGGTTAACATCTTGCTTTAGGTACTCTAGCATTACAGAAGAAGTTCTCCCGCCGAATCCCAATACTGATTCTCCAGCAGAAAAGGGCGCGCTACATCGCGAGGTGCTGCTGTCTTATCGCCTGTTGTTCGGCCAATCCTCCAGATCTCGCAAACAAATCAATAAGGAGCTCAGTCAGTTATCCAAAAGAGCATCAAAAACAAAAAACTGTCACTCTAATTCCAAGTATCAACACCCCTCCACTTCTCCTAGCAATGTCATTACGACTCACATTGATCCATTCCTCTTTACCATCTGTACCATACCACTCCACTCGCGGTTGCGCTTTTTTAGCTTTACCAGCCAGAAAAAGCACAACGACCTTCTCCCCGGCGCTTTGTTTCCCTCCTCAGCGCTCGACATCCATGACCAGCTTCAAGAATGCGACACGTACTCGGCGTGTGATGACTTTCCCGTCTTTGGCCACCGGTTGCTGAAACTACAACGCTATAGTATGAGACAACAGCCGAGTAGAGTCAGAGACCTTTGGCGAGACCGGCGAAACCCATTGCAATGGTATACGTTTTGGGCTGTGCTGTGGATCGGTGGACTGACTAGTGCATTGGCGGTGCTACAATTAGTGGTGGGCGTTGTGCAGATTGCCGTCACTATCCGACCGTAGTTACAGGAAGATTAGTGTTGATCGTGAGGGTGAAGGTGCTAAGAGTGTTTCTATTGAGAAGGATTTTGCTATATATTCTTGGGAGCTGAGGAAATAGAGTGTTTAAATCTACTGTTATTCGGGTCGTCCCTACAGTTGCAGCGCAGTAAGAGCGTATGACATCAGAACGTACTTCGCACTCTCCCTCTAGCACTATTCACGAGACTAGATTGATCCGAGCAAAGTACTATCACCTATCTATCCATCGGGAAAAGCTCAATGACGCCCTCCATTCTTTTTATCTTCATTTTCACATCATCATTTCCTTTCTAATAGTTATCAACTCTAGACTCCCTCTCCGATGACAGAGTCGATCTACAGACTTCATACTTGCTGTGCAGAGAGCGCTTAGCGGCTTGTAAAAATCTCCCCGCAGGACCTGATACTGACAATGTACAGTATAAACGTGGTTGTGAAACAGGATGCGGCCTTGGAAAGGCTTCCCATTCGTTTTGTTCCCTAAAAGAGTGGAGTGAGAGGGGTAGTCCAGATTAAGAAAGCGCCTTCATGATCAATAAGACTACGATGTCAAGTAGGAATTTCCTGTTTGAATCCGAACTCGCACGTTGTATTCCGCATCATCTCTAATGATTGGAGCTATTGGACGAAAGCTAGCAAGATTCGAGGACTTTCTCCGGCGCGACGAAGGGGACCTAGAAGCGATGAACTATGGTAGCAAATACGACACGAGTCTAGTCTAAAACAGTCGGCCTAGATATAGTACCATATCCGGGACAAAGAGATGTAGTCTGAGAGTATGGCCAAGCACGAGGGGAAACGATGGATCCGAGATAAGTCTCATCATAAGCTAATTAATTTAGCGTGAGGTGACTGGTGTATCCTAATTGGTTCCCGGCTGACCATAGTGTGTATCTGGGAGAAGTATAATTTGAATGGTCCCCAAAAAAAGGCCGCCGTAGGAAAGAATGGTGGTTCTCATGGCCAAAGCTCAAGCGGTAGTATATATATAAACCTAACATACAAGAAGCCCTGAAGTTGTTTTTTCTGCTTCTTAAAATACTCACATTCTCACGTATCTCCACTACATCTTGACCTACCTGTTTGCTCTATCCCTGACGAGTCAGATCTACGTAACCCCTTACTAGCAGATTACTAACATTATACCAGACTAACGCGTTCGGTCCATCTACATGTCTCTATAGAGCAGAATCCGACCAACTTCTCAAACATATCTATCATAATATAGAATCTTTTGCTGGTCAGTGTCGGATATTTCCCGCTGACCTTCGTTTTATATTTACTATGGTGGAGGAAGACCTGTAAGTCGCTCAGGCAACCGAGCCTGTTACTGGTACTAAAGACAGTTTCACAGAAATATAGATTTCGCACATGAATGGACTCAACATATCCAGAACATACGAAAAGCTCTAAACAGCAAGGAGTTGGAAACTATTGACGACAATGGGTCATTTAAAAGTGTCCATCACATAATACGTGACGGAGGAAAGGGGCCGAGAACAACGTGGGAGCTTCCATTAAGTTCCTTTAAAGTATTCGCTGAGTTCTTCGAAACAAAGCTGGGGGCAGATCTTGATGCCCATTTCTTTTGGGGTGCTCTAGCATGCCTTTTACAGGTAAGTCACCCTAGGTGTTGCCTTGATGTAGACGATGTACGCTAACACGTTGACAGCTTGTCGACAGTCATCCAAATGTATTAGTTGAAGTTCCTCATCTTGTAAGATCATTGGCCCTTAAGGCCAAATTTTTTAACGACAAGTGCAATGATCCCCAGCTTGTTGGCTACCCGTTTAGGGAAACATGCTTCAATATGCAAACGTTGTTTGTCGATTTCTTCACAGATTTGATCAGGTATATCCGTACAACTGGCGACGATCTATACTACCGTATGTTAATCAGCATTCTTTTCATCTCTTCAAGCACGTCACAGTTGACGTAATTTCTAGCTATCCATCCAGAACGTGGCGAAGATAGCAGAAGCTCATCCGGATCCATCAATCGTTACTATGAAATGGCCAACAGGGAAATCGAACAAGCCATGGCATGGATTGAAAATTCGCGTCGAGCCAACCTACCAATGCGCAATCAGATTCCGTCATCCACGAATGTTAATGAAGCAGCCTCCACTATACGCTGCCAAATGTTACCTCCCACAGGCACGGTACGACTTTTTGACAGGATCCCTTTATTTGATGACCTCGATAATATTCTGTGTCCATCGGTCGACGAAGCGCAGTTCATATCCGTGGTTCTGCATGGTCCGGAGGGAGTGGGGAAAAGTGCAATCGCTTCGACTTACATCAAAGAAAAGTACAGAGAGAACGTCTACGATGTCGTATTGTGGATCTGCGGAGAGAGTCGCACATCTTTGCGACAGAGTTTCACTGATATTGCTATGGGACTGAGACTCCCAGGAGCAAACCACCAGAATCCCGACGAGAATTTCAGTCTTGTTCAAGAGTGGTTTCGGACGACAGGCAAGTACTACCCTTGTAGAGCTTTAAACATTCGGCTGTCTGGCATACTAATCCTCAAACTTAACTCAAATAGAATGCAAGTGGCTCGTGGTCTATGATAATGTTAGGTCGGATGAAGCGCGTACGCATTACTGGCCAAGAACGACCAAAGGTAGAGTTATTGTCACGACTTCCAATCGTGCAAAAATTTTTAATTTTCCAGGGGAGAAATTGGAAGTCAAGCCTTGGGATGAGAATATGGGTTGGAGATATCTCTTCTTTCTCTTAGAATATAACGATGGAACCAACCTGGACTCGTCGGAAAAAGAAGCTGCTGTGTATCTATCTGGGAAATTGAGTGGACATCCATTGTCAATATTACTAATCGCAGGTCTCATCCACAATGGAGACTGTTCGACACGTGAATTTATGAATACGTACAAGCAAGACGCCAATCAAATTCATGGTATGAATGAGTTAGCGAAACTATGGAGACATGCGATCAAAGAACTGGACAGAGAGAGCCATTCACTACTCGAAGTAATGTCATGGCTGATGCCAGATTCTATTCCGCTAGAACTCTTCGAAAAGGGCGTCAATCGTGGGTCTGCGAATGGTCTTGAGTTTTGCCTACACAACTCCGAGTGAGTCGCATTTCACGTCAGTTATGAATATGGTTACTAACCTAGTGGGATAGCTTTCTGCGCGTTATGACCAAATTGATCAACCCGTATTTGATCAAAAGGAATAAGGAAACACGGGTGCTGTCTATCCATAGGGTGATCCAGACGCAATTCAAAAGCTCCTTAAATAGAGAACAGCGACAAAATAGCTTTGATCGAGCAGTTGATCTCCTTTATAATGTCCTTCCAAAGCAAGACATTCTGAAAGGTCAATTATATGGAGACTGGGAAATCTACAATCGATACCTGCAGCACGTTTCCTACTTGAAAGACTGCTTCATGGAGGAAAGCAGAGGTTCCAAGCCTCTCAAAGCTACGGTAAAGTTTTGCGAACTTCTCATACAGTGCCAACGGTAAGTGCATTAGCAAGAGGTTTAAGTATTATCAGGCACACTAACTGGTGGGTTAGATATCTCTATGAGATTAACGCATTGGTCGACCTTAAGAGCTTTTGCGATGTCAGCTGGGCTGCTGTGAATACCCTGGAAAATAGGCTGCAAAAGGAGGGCTTGGAAGCCGATATTATGTCCTACCAAGCCAACCGAGCGGAAAGCCTGGGTAATGCTAAGGAGGCTATCAATTTGAATAAGAAAATCTACGATATTCGCCAACGCATTAAAGAGGAATTACTTGGTCATGTGACTAATAACATCGGATACTGTTACAACAGTGCCAATGACCACGAGAAAGCTCTAACATGGTTGGAGAAATCGTATAAATGGTGGACAGACAATAAGAAACCAATTCCCTCTTTTTTACATACAAACAGGGCTAGATGCATGGTCTACCGTGGCGACCTTGTTAAGGCAAGAGAGTTGCTTGATACGGCAATCAAGCAGCTGGAGGAAGAAGAGGAGAAGGACTGGGCTATGCTGGCCTAGTAAGTCCCTCTGTTTCTAATACATGGATACTTCGTTCGTTTCAAAGACTAACTATGCTGTGTAGCGCATATTTTGTTCAGGGAACATTGGAACAACGACAACAAGACTCTAGATCTGCCGAAAAATCCTTTCGAAAAGCCGCAAGTTCCTGGATGAAAGATGATAAACGCCTTCATCCCTTCTATGGCGGCTGTATGTATAAGATCGGGGCGTGCTGCCTGGAACAAGGCAAAACCGAGGAAGCAATGTAAGTCCGGCTTAATTTTCATTCTCACTGTCTGAAATGATTCTTTCGAACCATATTAATCGAGTATGTAGTAAAAATCTCTGCATTTCTATGGAGGCCACTAGTTATCATAAAGCTGACACGCCTGTCGAGCATATACGCAACCATATTAAGCTGTCGCAGGCTCTAAGTCAGGGTAGCCTCGACGACAGCCAACGTGAAGAAGCGAAAAAATGGCTCGATGAGGAGTGGCTGAATCAAGCAAAAACTGACCTTAGGCAGAGATATCCAAACGTGCAGGATTGGAGCAGTGAAGACGTATACGACAATTTGATTCCGATTTTCTGGAGGTAAATCAGACAAATAGGTGTTTCCTTTATTGCATCAGGGATATAGAATGGAGTTCCTCGTATAACTTATAATAGAGCCAGTGGAAGGTTACAAAGGCTCCAGTTTTTTCTAATCTAGTAAAACACGTCTATAGACTATCATGCTAATGGCATCAAATGTGTTGGGCTTCTCATCTGATTTTAATGTGCGTGGGGTAGGGCCGTAATCTGTGATTTTTATTGTTCTCAGAGCTGAGGTGTTAGGTCCAATGAAAGAAAAGACTACATAGTTTACCTTCTTCAGCCTTTGAATATCTAGCTTGTTCACAGACACGTCAACTATAACATAACTGAAATTTATGGATACAAACGCTCTCCTCGATCTCGTCCACGAGGCCCAATCCCGGCTCTGGATCGACAAAATCAACGAAACCCATCAAGCCGGCCATCTTTGCAAATGGGTATTAACCTTCCATCCTGACAAGCTTCACTGCCACCTCGATGGCACCTTCCATCACGGCGCATTCAATGCGGGGCTAAAGATGGTCTTTACTAACAGTACAGCCTGGATGGTGCGTTTCCCTCGCGTGGGTATGGTCAGTGACAGCCATGCTCATGAGAAAGTTGCCATGGAAGTGGCGGCTCTGAATCTCATTGGTTACAGAACTACTATTCCTGTACCTAAAGTACGTGCGTGGGGACTCGCTGCAAGTAACGCTCTTGGTTTGGGGCCGTTCATCATGATGGATTTCATTGAGGGAGTTAGCCTTAGCGATACTCTCCGTGATCCGAATGCTGATCGGCCCACGAGACTTATGCGGGGGGATGTTAGTGATAGCGATGTCGAGTTCATATATAGGCAGATGGCAAAGTTCTTGCTTCAGCTCTTCAAGCTTGATTTTGATGAGCTTGGTAGCCTGCCGTGGCCTGGAGATGAAAATGCGAGTTTTACACGGCCAAGACGTCCGTTAACATTCAAGGTACATAGCATTCTACAAAATGGGGGAGTTAATACTTTCGGTATGTCATTCACCATTTGATAAGAATGGATGTTAACTGACAATATTAAGGCGACCGACATCAAGGCTTCACAACAACCGCCGCATACTTCCAATACATCGTCGAACAGGACTGGCAACAACTCCTCCACCAACCAAACTCCGTCTTTGGCTATTACGACGCCCAGAACAAATACGTAGCATTCAAAGTTCTCCGAGTTCTGATCCCGGACTTGATCAATGAAAAGTATGACTATCACAAATTCAAACTGATCTGCGACGATATCGGCCTCGCAAACCTGATCGTCAGAAGCAGAGAAGATCTTGCCGTCGTCGGAGTGGTGGATCTTGAATGGGCGTACATCGGACCTGCGCAGCTTTTTGGATCTGCGCCGTGGTGCCTTCTGCAGATAGACCTGTTAATAGTGCGTGGGACTGTACGGCTGATGGTGAACTGCCCGAAATTGCTGAGCGGTACTTCAAGTATCTCGATATATTCACTCGTGTCCTGGAGGAGGAAGAGACTCGCATGCAAGGGAATGAAGACAAGGAGCTTTCGAGTTTGGTGAAATGGTCGCGAGAATCTGAAGCTATGTGGTTGCATATGCTCATTTCGTCTGGCTTCAATGACCAGCGTAGTTTTCCGTTTGTGTAGCTGAGGCGACATTTTGGGAGGATAGGTGAGCGGAATATGAGAGGCGATGCAGTATCAATGCGGAGGAGCTGGAAGCATTCGCAGCTCGGAAAGTGAGGCAGTTGGATGAGTATGATGCGGCATTGGAGAAGATGGAGGAGGAGAAAGTGCTTGTGGATAGTGGGAAGATGACAAAGGAGGTTTTTGTTGCCAGAAATTTGTCATTTTCCAAGGAGCAGGGCCTGTCCCAGTCCACGAGAGTGGTGAATGGTGAATGAGGACAGAAGGGGAGGGGTTCTTCCACACAGTAGCTGTCTGGCCAGGCTTTCGAGTTGCTTGGCTGAGACAAGCCATTCTCCGACCGATTGCTCGGTAATGGTCTAAATGTGCTCGAGTGGTAGCAAATTAAATCAAAGGATTTTATGCCTTTTCAGCCTCATTTTGGCCATGAAGTATCACCAGTTGTCTCAGGGCCATACGATGTATAATAGGACTATGACCATAACCAACACAAATATCACTGACAGCCCAATGACCCCATTTTTTATGAGAGCGGAAGTCCGACGAGCACCGTTGGGAGTATTGGCCTTGATGCTTTGCTTGATCAGTTGATATAGCCGTCTGTCGCCATTCGTAGCCGCCAGTTGTAACGGAGTTTGGCCGTTATAATCAGCACTATTCAAGTCGGCACCATAACTAAGCATAAGCTCAATTATGCTCCATTTGAAGTCAGATGAGCCGTCCCAGCAAACTATGTAATGCAGTGGTGTTCCTCCAGATGCATCTTTGACATTGGGATCCGCCGAATATTCCAGAAGTAACTTGATCCCCGGAACACTGATGTTGTCGCGACAAAGAATGTGGAAGGGATATCGGCCATCAAATCTGGCATAATATGTATTCGCACCTGCTTTCATAAGTTCCTTCAGCAATATCAGCAACTTGGCACCGCTGCATTTTTCACATACGAAAAGCAGCGGCGAATACTGTCCCTGTTCAGTCTTATTTGGATCGGCTCCCAATTCCAGAAGCCGCTGGAAAATTTCGCTAGAACTAGTATATGCCCATGATAGGGCTGTTCTTTTTAGTTGATCAAATTGATTGATGTAGTCCAGAAGCGTATCCTGCGAAAGTTGACCCGTCTTAACGAGGTCTTTGACATGATCGTACCAACGGCGAAACAGTCTGACTTCGTCATCAGCAACAATCCACTGCAATATAGTCTTATATGAAACCTGGCGGCCCGAGTTTACTATTTCCTGCAAAGCAAGAACGGAAATAGCGTCATAATTCTTCATCTCGCAAGCGGCGGCGAAGGCATCTTTGTAAGTTTGATCAAAAGTCTCGAGGCATCTAACCCATGATAGAAGATTCAAACGTATACAATGTATGATAAAGCTTCTATCTCGTGGCATGTCCTCTCGAAGAAGCTTGTATCTCTCCCACCATTGGGATACGCGGTTCATAATTTGAGCTGGATCACTTCCGTGACGTTCAGCAAGCTTCGCGTGGGAAAACAACTTTTGAGTTGAGTAATGAAGAAGGAAAGGTGATTCCCCAAGCAGTTGCGACTTTACTGATAGTGGTACGGTAGGACTCTGCTCTACTTCAATTGACCTCAAAGAGGCCGAGGCATGGTCATCGGCCGAATGACGTCCCCGTGAAGCCTCAATAGCAGCATCTCGATGATCTTGGCCGTCATTTTCCCGAATGATTTCGTTTCCTTGATCGCGACTTGTGATGATGGCAGCGACATCTGAAGCGTTTCCATCTGTTTCGTAAAGTCCTTCACTATCAAGAGGAGTCAAAACGAATAACCTGCTGGCTGAATCGCCGTCGTTCAAACCTTCGTACGAACTTGCTGAACCAAAGCTTGTAACACTGTTATTGTCTCTGTCTCCTGTGTAAAGTCTGCCGAATATAAGACGGGCCTCAACCAAAGAGTCCCAGTCCGTAAGTTGTAGGTAATCAAGGCAATTTCCCATGATCGATAAGTGCCCGTTTCCAAGATTCCAAGTCTTATCTATCAAGGTAAACCCACCTTCATTCAGCAGGAACTGTCGCACAGATTCATGGATAACCTGTACAAGCCTTGTTTCGCCCTGTTCAAGCTCCAATGATCCAGCATAACCGACATCCGAATCTTGGTCTCGACGTAGCGACTGCGGCGACGAAGGCTCTGCATATGATACCACTTCTAGCAGCCCTCGTGAGTGCAACCTTAGTTGCTTCTCCAGCTGGTCATCATTCTCGGTAAAGTATGATGATTCTCGCCATTCTTTTAGTGATGTTGGGGCTTTAGACTCCCTGATGAGGGCGAAGATCTGGTGCCACTCTCGCAGTCGAAGAGGTTTTAATGCAAGGATCGCCCACTGTAAAATCTTCGCCAGAAGTTCCGCATCTTCAATGTCTTCCGCAGTCACAAGATTGCGATATAGACCAGCCAAGGCTTGGGGAATCTCATGGAGAAGATTGCGGAGATATTTTTTGTTATGGCCTCTATCCTTTGCTTTGAGTATCATATCTACCACCAGAACAACCCATAGAAAGATGCCGGTCGATCTTCCGACAATTTCCTCCCTCAATGCAAGCCAGAAAACATCTTCTGGTATATTAGTCAAGGCGAACTTTCTCTGTATGTATGTTCTCATATCCATCTCATTGCAGGTTTCCATTGCGATGATAGGCTGGTTCTTAAGATCGACGAACGAGAAATGTCTGCTTGATATGCAGATATCTAGAGGAGTCCCTGCTTTATACGCTGTCAACACGATGTGTCGGAGAAAATATGCAATTTCTCGCGTGTCCTCTTCGTTGTTACACTCGTCTAATGCATCGATGAACATTATGGTACGTGAATACGACGTTGCCTTAAACATGGAGATCAGAAATTTCTCCAGATCTTCAACCTGCCATATGAGAGTTTCGTGAGCGTTGTAGCGCCTATGTTGTATTTTATCCGAGTACATTGTCATAAAATGTTCCAGGTGACTGCGCTCTTTGCTCAGAATCTGATATAGTATTGAGCGCAATAGTCCGATCCTACTATGTTCGAGAACCTCTCCTTTTGCATCGAAAAAATAAGTTGCAATAGAGGTGTTTTGTAAATTAGCTTCTTGTTGAAGCTTGGTGGCCACCGCTTTCATTGCAGTTGATTTTCCAGATCCGGGCTTTCCTGAAATCAAGAGCAAGCCCTGGTATTCATTCATATGCGTCCTATTAAACCACTGATGAAAGAGAGGGTGCTCAGAGAACCCGGCGCAAGCATTGCTTGCAAAATTGATTGACATCTTCCGCTTATGAATCTCTGGGAAATAAAGTGATGAAAGACAATTTCTTCTGTCTTCAATTGAGCTCGGATTTGTAACCAGGTTTTGCAAGTGAGGGTCGCGTGCTGCAGCCGATACAGATTCTATTGTTTAGTTGATTGGTTAGACTTCCTGGTCGGAATATCACATACCATTTCTTACGTACGTCACACTTGGGTTGTTGCCATCCGACCTTTCGACCTCCTTGAGGTACTGTTCCACTGAATAAGAACGATCAGGATCGGAGATATATGCCGCAGCTTGTACAATTGCTAATGGATTAAACTCCAGTGCTCTTGCTAGATTGATAATGTTCCTTCTACGGCCCTGTTCTCCTAACTTCTTCTCGAATAGGGCTCGTGCGTGGACCTCATCCATTGGTTCGACCATGATGATATCGCGCTGCTCCACCAGATTCTTTGCTTCGTCCCTGCTCCTCGAAGTGATAGGTATGAACCCGTGTTTGCATTGTGGAAGATATTCTCGCAGAGGTCGATCAGTGCAGCTATGTTCATATTCAGCTTGGCCTTGAACGTCATGTTGGCAGCTGAAAAGGAAACGAGCGTCGTCAACTTTGTCTAGTATCAGCACCCACTTTCCATTTTTACTATCCCGTAACCAGTTATGAACCAGCCTGAAGATATCTTCCTTGGGATCCTGCCTGCCAGGGAGCTTAACAGTATCAGCGATATCCTGGTAGCTCTGCTCAAACCGGGCTGCGTTGTTTGCATAGACCCAGAAAATCCATGTGTCAGGCGATTGATTGTGGATTTGATATGCAAATTCAATAGCAAAATGTGATTTTCTTCATGCCCACTTAGCATAAGCCACGGGCGACACACGTTTTTCACATACCCGACACCGCGTAAGCCAACCAGTGCGGTTTTTGGCTTTGTTGAATCATATCTGCGGTGGAGCTGATTCAGTATCACTCCATGATCGACGAAGTCCGGGTCGCGGCCGAATGGGATCGATAGAGATGGACTGGGTGAAATTTCTGAACGTTCTACAGTGACAACTAGTACATAAGTAGTACCATATAATTATATTAGCACAACCTTGGAACTATGTAGGGGAGGAACACTTAGGTAAATAGGTACTATGTAGTAATTACTTACCCGCATGGTAGTGGACATTCCCAGCTATATGCCCAGCTTGTAGCCCGTGATTATGTAGGTCTGCGAATGTCGCATTATACTCACCACCATCCATGATGGTTGCTGATGGATGTGTCTCAGTAATCGATATGTCTTCTGGTTTAAAGTTGGCCACTGCGCGGGGGAAATAGGCACAGGTCTTTATCTAGCGTCGACATCCGCCAACAATTACTCCCAGTCATAAGAGAAGTGGCACGTGAATTGGTGGTTGAATACTCCCTATCTGCGACAAGGCTGTCACTTTCAGAAGCGCCCAACATCCCGGAAGCATGGCGCAAGTAGCTTTGTCGGCGTCTTCCTAGAGGAAACCTGACAGATTGTCCCAATCATAATACTTTCTTTCCAATTACCATCGACTTCTCAGAGAAAACGTGACCCTGACTTGATTGTTCCATTGATTTCAGAACACATGGATCCTCTTAGCATAACCGCTGCTACGATCGGCATTACCGAAGCCGCTCTATCCAGCATTGGTCACCTTCGTGGTTTTATAAGTAGCCTTGCAGAAGCCAAACAAGCGGTGCAAGACATCGCATCAACCTTGGAAGCCATCCAACGCCCACTAGCTGCTCTGGAGCAAATCAAGATCTCCGAAAGCGCGATTTATGCCGAAGCCAAGTCGGATCTCGAGAAGACTGGTCTTGCGGAAGCTGTGAACGACTGCGGCCACGCATGCACGAACTTTTCGAAGAAATTAAAAAAAATGGACAAAACATTCCAGTGATTCAAAGCTTTCTCTTAGGGATCGCCTTTCCGTCGGCGTGTGGAATAAAGAAAAGATACGTACTTTCAGAACGCAGGTTCAGTCTTGTCAGTCAACAGTTCAATTTTCCATTGAAAGTACCCAGCTGTAAGAGCCCTTGAGAATGCACTCGTGAAAACGTACTAAAGCTCTAGAAGTCTCATCCAGCTCCGCTCCGAGTATACCTCGCAGACAGACCGCGAGGAGCTCAAAAGCCAGTTTCAAAACCTTGAGCAAGCCATCCAGGAGCATATCAATCTTACAAAGATGCAACAGAATGAGGTCCAGAAACGGAAGCAAGAGCTTCAGAAAGAGCTAGAAGACGGAGAAGATGACGAGGATAGCGGTGAACAGACTCTGGCAGTGGCCGAAGTTGAGGCACAAGAGCGCTTTCTAGAGGCTGGACAAGCTGCTTCTAGGTTTATATCGTCACGAGTACAGTCTCGACTATTGGACAAGGATGGCGGAAGCACATATAGCACAGTATTTTCGGGAAACAACAATAGTGGCGTGCAGATAGGCTACAGCGCAGGTACTATCAATTGGAATACATCAAGGTAGCACTAGGTACTTGACCTACCTAGGTATAAAAGCACATTAGGTGGTGGCACTGGTTTCCAGATAGTGCGCAGGGCATATGCAGTAGATCAACTCAGGATCATAGATATGTAACATTCTCATATATCAAGTCATAACGTCACGTATCTATATCACAATCAATCTATACATGGATATATTTCCAGGTCATCATTCATACATCTATCAAGGCGTCCTAACACCCTCTCCTAGCCCCATCAATCCACCCGCCAGTCCATCCATCCGTCTTCCTATGAGATCCTCCTCACTCGGTAAACGAGTAAACGTCTTTCCATTCTCAGATATGACACTTTTCGTACCGTCGTCGTCGTCATCCACGTTATCAGCTCGAAAGCCATTTATGCCTGTATTGTTGTTCGAGTTCTTGGTGGTTTTGAGTAATGGGAGATACAGAGGGAAGGACAGCGGTTTGTTGTTCGAAGTACTCAGTGATGGTCGATGGGGACGGGGTTGTTTGCTTGACATGATGCTATCCTTTCGCATCGATTTCTCGGCTGTGGATTTGTTTCCTGTATGTGACGAGGAGGGCTCTATGTCAATTGACTCTTTGCTGTCTACGATGGATTGCTTGATAGGCGTGAACCTCATCACGCTCATTTCCAGGGGATGATCTTCGTCCGCTGAAGACTCTGCGAGTGAATCGCGTCTGCTATCCTGCTGCGTTTCCTGTGGTTTGGAGTCTTTGGACTCTGAAGCCTTCATGCTCTTAGCGGTAGAAGCAATACTACTAGAAGAAGCCCTAAGCTCCTTTTCAGCTGCCAATTCTAACAACTCCGTAATCCACCTCGCGCATTTATGGATATGTTTCCACCCATCAGGGAAGATGCCTGGAAAATTTACGAATCCATGCGAGATGCCCGGTATCAGATTAACCTCCACATGATCCTTCTCATTGAATTCAACGCGCGATTTTTCCAATGCTAGATCCTGCCGTTCACGGAATCGCTGTAATTTCGCATGTCGTATACGTCCAGCGAAAATAACAGTATCATCAACGAGCGGGTCTCGCTCCCCAGTGATGAAATACGTCTTTGGGAAAGTAGCTAGGATTGCGTCGGGTGCGAGGATGGGTGATAGCAAGAAATCAGTCTTGAAGTCTGGACGGTTGTGAGGGCCGATGTAGAGGATTATCATTGCTCGCATCATTTCTGGAGTTAAGATTCGGTCACCAAAGTAGGAGATCATAGAGGAAACTGCGATTCGGGTTTTGATTTGGGTTGGTTGATTCGAAGCTGTTGGGTCGGCCTTTATTACAGCTTTTGCTGAGTCTTTGTTTTGAGGACGACTGCTGAAGTAATCCTTCACGGTGGATGATTCTTGTTTGGGATGATCTGAAGAAGTTGAAAGCGACGAATTAGGGGTCAAGCGACTGTAATCCTCACTCTTTCGTCGTAACACTCTTTCATTCGTCTTGCGCATACCCCTGTCCTGAATCAGAGACATTTGCTCTTCAGTCATCCAACTACCAATATTCATATCGAGCGAAGGGTAAATCAACACCAGTCCATCTGGTGGAGGAAGCGGCACTTCTCCCAACCACTTTCGAGTCTCGGTCCTGCCAGACTGTAATATCATAATCGTCATGCCCGTCGCCAGATTGCCACCAGCACTATCCCCAGAGACGATGATATGAGGACGACTATGGCCGCTGAGACCGGCACATCGACCTCTACTTGCCACTATAGCCCGATAAACATCAAAACACTCATTGAGTGCATACGGGTACGGAAACTCGGGCGCCTTCTTATAATCCAAACTCAAAATCGGAACCCCAGTCTTCCCAGCCCAAGCCAAAAGCTTGTCATCTGCAGCCCTGGGATCCATAGCCACATATCCGCCACCGGGGACGTCCAGCACCAACTGCGTCTGTTCCCGCAATTCAGCCAGCGTACCATCAAAATACAGCCAAGCATTAACGGGCTCTCGATACGCCGATTCTTTTGGTCGTGCAATCCTGATCTGCCTAGGTGTATATTTCGTATATCTAGGCCTGATAAGCCCATTGAAAAAATTCAGGTACGGCGTCGTCGCCTTATTCCACGAAACACGTAAATGCTCCACGGTCAGGGTAGCGCGTACCCGACGCACTTTTTCGTCTGCCTGCTCCGCGGCAATGAGATAGTAGACACTAAACACCATGGAGGCAATATCCTTCAACCATTTAGGTCTGACTTTCATTGCGGTCCAGAACCCGGCGTCGAGTGCGGTTGTGATCCATGTTGCGCGGAAATACGATCGAGAGTAGAGGTTTGCCAAAGGTTCGGGGCTTTCGAAGCCCATAATTTTGGAGAAGTTGCGGGCTACGTAGAGCCAGAGGAGGGTTATGACCATGGTTTGCCATGGGGTGAGGCGGTTGCGGAGGCGGGTTGAGATATTGCGGAGGCCGGGAGGGCCGTGATTGTTGCCTCTTTTGCCAGTTAGTAAGTGGTAGATCAAGTGCGAAGCTGAAGGAAGACGTACCGGAACAAATATAAAGACCAGAAAGATACTACAGCTAGAACTTGTATCTTTCTGAACTGTGTGGACGGTCGACCCAGGACGTGGTCTGTCTTGTTAGCCTCATCTATTCCAACGTCTTAGAAGTTTGATGAACTCACCAATCATTTTGTAAACATATCTATACTGTATACTCTATGATGATGACAGTGAAAGAAGTACGCTGACGTTGTCATGCCATGAATATCAATTGATATAGACAAATCCACCATCCGGCAAAATATCGGCTTTGTTGCAACCAAGGAATGAAACGAAATCCGGGGTAAAAGGCAGAGGCAACAAAGAGTGCCACAACCCACGCTCTAATTCCACGACTTAAGAACTAGGATCAGAAAATAGATTAAATATCATTAACAGGTTGTCCTGGACAGATATTGTTGTTGTCATCACAAAGAGAGTACGTAGTACGTATGTAGTGTGGAGTCAAGGATGAATGCCTCGAGTCACATGCAAGTCTGGGGAATGCCACCCCGTCAATAGCCGCTTCTTTCCCACTGTCTTGCTACGAATTCTGCTATAATAACAATTATTTTAATGACATGTCTTTTGAGATCGAATATTTGATTCCTTGTTTTCGAATAAACATGGGTGTTCAAAAGATGTCAGCTGGTGTATCGTGAATCAAAGTCGATCGAGCATGCAGTTGAAGGATTTGCATGTGAAAGTGGCCGGGTAAATTGCTCGTAACCAAATGCATGTGACAGACATGTCACCGGATATTTATTCTCCATACCGCTTTACTAATAGATCATTTTTCATTGGAGTGATCTGTTTACATGGTTGATAACTAAGTGTTTGTGTTGTGGATTTCAAATAGGGTTAGGGTTATGCCCATTCTTAGGGCGTAGGGCTACTAACTAGGGCAGGAGGCTACGCTATGCGCTCACTCCGTGCCTCAATTTTACTGCACCATTTGAGGATTTAATCTTTTGGGGCACAAGGAATAGCTGATAGTACGCAGTGGTTATACTGTTTCGCAATTGAACTGAAAAAATTGGATTGTCGTTTTAGTCATAATCTTGAACCTACAAGATCTATGGAAAGGCTCGTTCGTCTTCGCTCGTATGCTTGCTTGACATATTCATATCAACAGTATGAGAACCTGATTTTTTCTTAGTAAATGAGGTATTTGCGTCTGTGTCGTCTTACTCGAGACTTCTAGCGTGAGAAGCCCGGGTCACCGAAACAAGCGACTCGATGATATAGTTCTTTCAGATTCTTTCATGGCCACCGGGCGACCTACGAGATATCAGGCTATAGCAAATCAATACCTTCAATTAGCGGAGACATCGCAGGCACTGAGCTGGGCGTACTGTGCTGTCAAACTCTGCGTTTTTATGTTTGACGGAGTAGTCCTAACAGCCAATAGGCGCTCCACAGCACGCGTAAAAAGAAGGATCATAATCTTTGACTAACAAAGAAGGAAATCACCGAGCAGGGCGTTCCTAGGCGCTTCTTTGGCGATGTCCACATTAGCACACCGTCAAAGAGATAGTTTTATGGTCCTATCATCTTTGGCCCCGCCTGCTTTGACGGTGCCCACCGTTCTCCTTTCTGGGGTCCTACAAATACTCCCCTCTCTCCTTCTTCTCCCCCTCTTACTTGTCTTTCCTCAAAAATCTCATTTCTTTTTTTTTGAGAATGTTTTTTTTCCTACTACACCAAAAAGCCAGATTTACTTAGGCAGTCTTTCGACGATTTCCAATCCGAGGCTGGCTACCAATATCATGTTCTTCAACGCATGACTTGCCCATGCATTCGTATATACTTCGAATTGGACACCATGTGTCAAGAAGACTATCTCAAATCTTGGGCCTCTACGAACAACACCATGCCTTAAGTTACCCGATGGTTTTGGTATGTTCTTACTACGTGCTGGAAGTAGTATGCAGTATCAGTGTCACAACGATCATCATATCTCCGATGGGTCTACCAAGTGGCCTGCCGTAATCCGGAGATTCTACAAGGTAAGACTCGATTTCCGTTTCTCCTTTCTTCTTTTGAACACGATACGCAGCTCTGAATCAAGCTAACTGGTATTATGCGACAGCTGGCTGCATGCTTTTCTATTCTAATCGAGGCTACAAATGCATGGGTCCCCGCCCTTGGGAGTGTTTGTCAGATCTGACAGGCTAGACTGGGCAAAGTCATTTGATGAAGACCTGCCCAGGTGATTATGACACCTGGAGTTCTTCCGACGGACTTAATCTGTGAGTACTTTCCCACTCCCTCAGGCCACGCATATGACTGAAGTGATTACAGACTACAGGCAGTATGGGATGAGGAGTCATCCGACGAAGACTAGTATCTGGATGGCAAAGTTCAGCCAATCACAAATGTGAGTAATACTCTATTTATTTTTAGAGACCTTCGACTTATTGACGTTATTAGCCTCACCGTCTGTCTGTCAAACTCAAGAACAATGACAAAGACGTGAGTAAATCAACTTCAGAATACTTTGAAACTACTGACATCAGTAGGGACGACCAACGCTGCCAACTATCCAAGGCAATATGGGATACGGCCATGTAAGTGGTTAGTACAAATATCTCTCGTCTGTCTACTGATTGTCATCAATAGTTCTCTGCGTACAAAATGAAGGCTCAGGTCAAAAAGCTAGGGGGAAAGGTGCCTTGCGACGAATGTGGTGATAACAGGAAGCTTTTCCTGGCGCTGTATCCCAGTATCGGAAATCTAGGATATAATACCCCCTACGATACGTTCTTTGCGTGGCTAGGTCCCGCGATATTATATATGCCGCAAGGACGACCTGAATATATATATCAACCACGATTATATATATTCCTATCGCAAAAGTCGCTATTATTTCTGACTTCATGTCCACTGTAGCACCAGCTACGACCCCAAAGCTCTCGGCTAGACGATGTCTATACAGCGGCATTGCTGGATTGTGCACTTGCTATGGACTCCAATGGGCATTCCGATTGCCACACAAGCGGTCAGACGTGTTCGGCGCCTAGGTCGGGAAAAGCTTGACAAGGTCCTAGAAGCACTGCCTAGAGAAGTCGTTTGACGAGGAGATCAGACTTTCTACTCAGACTTCCAGGCACTACCTCCTAATATCATCACAATCACATTATGCCTCTACGCAATTCCAGCTAGCGTAAAGATGAAAAGCTTGTCCTGAGACTCCAGAAAAGCCAAAAGAAGACCATCATTGTCCATTCATGTACCTAGTTTGCTACGATTTGTCGGCGAAAAAGAACTCTTATTACGTTTTTAGAATGTTTTCCTCTTGTCGTCCTACCCTGGATTCGAAACATGATATGTCGGTAACCAGCGATTCGTTCATAGAAGAGATGAAAGACGTCTTTGCAACTGGCGAAAGACCGCCCTGTCTGAACGGTATCAATATGGATATAGACCAGCTTGTGATGCTAGCCCAAAGTACCTGGAAGCGAGCGACAGACAACATTCGCCTATCAAGGCAAACTCCCAAACGCAAGCGACTAAAAAGCGAATTTGTCAGACGACGAGGCGGACCATAAACGGGCTAGGAGAGAGTTCAAGATCACAGGTGACGCTAAGTTGGTCCTCGCAGTTGTCAAGACTCTACACACTACATGATCGTTGTTGCTAGGTATATAACCACACTATATCGGAATAATCAATCAATTGATGCACACTGCTTTTTTCAGTCTAGTAAGTTATAGTTAAATCCGAATATAACTAACGATCTGAAGGCCTCTCCATGTTTGTATCCATAAAACATCATAAACATTCGGTCAATCAAGCATTCAGGGGTCCTCCATATGAAGAATTAAACAAGTTAAATGTACCTTGGTAGTATAGTAGGATACTCTCCGATTCTATATCGAGTGTACCGTATTTCTTGATCTCAGTGCGCTGCCAAACTTGATTCTGGGAAATATTTGCATAACTATATTCTGCGACTACGTACGTAGGAGCTAGGTATACTAATCTACTACGACATCGTACAGTATTTCCTCCCCTGAGAGACCTGCCAACGACATAACCACATTTCAAAGGCCATGCCCAGAAATCCAGCAATGCAGATACCGCCCGAATCACTCACGGTGGTCGCTGCTAAAGAAAACTCTCGGTCTGCGGCGGGAACTCGATCGGCGATCTCGGCAAAGGTGTTCACATATACTAAGCCACCGAGTAACCCTTCCCAGAAGATGATGAGGAAGATGAGATATACGTTCGGTATGAAGTTGAATAGAGCGTGTAGTGTTAGGATTGCCAGGTTCGCTATTTGCAAAAAGGATGGGAAGTAGAGATGATGGATGCGGAAGAATGGTGAGGATGAGCGGGATATGAAGACTCCGGCTTGGTAGATGGCGTTGTACGCTGGGTAGAATGCGCGGTATTGTTCGAATGGTGTTTCTTTGAGAGGGAATAGGAGCGTTGGTGTAACTCCCTGATTGATGGTATATTCGGCAACGTAGACCAGAAGAAGGGGGAGCATGCTACAAACATGAGTATTTGGATATAGTTAAGCATTCAGGACTTGACTTACAATGGAAAAAATAGACCTTTGGAGCGATTCAGGTTCTCTTGAAATGATGCCCACGCTTGCGAGACTTTGCCGCGCTCAGATGCCTTCACATAAGGCCTATCATGGCCGGGAGGCACCAAGAGGCCATCTTCCTCGCTTGTCTCATCATCTCGATCTACATGACGTGCCTCAACCTCTTCATCGTGTCTATCGTCTATACCCCGATACTGTGTTGCTTCCCGAGATGCAATGCGCAATGGACCCAGAGGCAGAATCACGAAGAAGCTCACAAGCATAATTGCTGGTAAACAAGCCGATGCTAACAGTGTAAATTTCACGCTCAAACCCAGCGAAGTCGTGGCAACTGCATAAGCACCCGCACCAACCAGCCCAGCTGCACCGGTACCACTGCTCCAAGATGCAAGACTAAATCTGCCATAGAAATGGGTCAGGCCCAGGAAACTGAGTTCACCGGCACCGCTTGAGAGACTCGCGAGGACGATGCCAGCTAATTTTGTGGAAATCGATCCGCCATCGGTATGAGCTGGCGTGAGAGCGATGATGAGCATGCCACATACGGAGAGGGCCACGAATATCAAGACGCGTATTGGGTAGGGGACGAGATGGATAAAGTACGGCGCGGTCAATTTCGTCACGAACGATGGAACGACATCGGCTAGGAGGACGACTCCTTTGGGGAAACCGGAACCGACGAGGTCGAGAGCTGCTGAGAGGATGATCACGTAGAGGACGTTGTTAATCAGCCCTGTCATTCATTGCATTAGTACAGCTGTTGAGATGAGAGTGTGTTGAGGCAGAGCACGCGACCAATGCGACAATGTCGATAGTGTACATACCGAAGAACCAGAAGGCAGCGCAAACCCGCGGATCTGCATCATGGAAAAGCGCTTTAAATCTTTCCCGATAAGCAGCCCATGATGAGCCAGGACTTCCGGGTAGAGGAAGGAGCATGGCAGGGTGAGCGGTATCCGTGTCCGAGCTATCAGACATAACAGATAGAGGTGGAGGATGTTGTGAGGGTCGGCATCAGGTATCAGTGATTATATAACTCCGTCACAGATTTGCATTCTCCCAAGCACGGCGAGCCACTAGCCCACTGCCAGTCGGGAATATGAAGTTGTGCTGCCTACGTAGTAGAGCTGGAGGGATGAAGATGAGGTTGCTGAAGCAGGAAGACGAGCTTGCGAGGAAGGCGCACGGGCCACATGGGAGATAGAGGTACGACATTGTCGATAAGAACTTCAGAAGTCGGTAAGGAACACACTAGCCTGATGAAGTTAGAGCCTAATTCCACCTTGCATTAGCGGGCTCGGCTGGGCGGTGAGATATTGATTGCGTTTCTCAATCGTCCGTACGAGAGAAAACATGACCCTTTTGTCAAGACCTCAATAAATGGAATAGAGGACTGAGATTGGTTGAGAACACACATTAAGCTAGATATTCACTGTGCTTTCCAAAGATTTGACCAGGCACGTCGGTGTCACCAGCGCTTGCACCATCCAACCCTCCGAAGGATTCGTGTCAACCTAAATTACTAGCGGGGGCCAGAAACCGGTTACAGTTACACTTTACACTTTACAACCAACCCCCCATACGGTATGTGCGTACATATTGAACCATGAGGCTTGGACTGGATGAAGAAACATCCTCCTTCACGTTACACAGTCCCCAACAGAATATCAATCGGTTTAAATGTGTATGAATATTCAAACACCAGGACAGTGGTCAGCTACGTACTAAAATATCACTTGCTTATGCTTGCATCAGGCGAGACTCGTCGCGACTATCAGAATCGCATGCAGGGTGCCCAGAATCAGATCAATCCTCCACAAATAAGGTTAGAGATCAACCAACACGTTAGGTATGGTTTCTGGCAAGGTGTCATCTATCTGAGTCCCAAAGTAGAAGAGTGATGCTAACAGGCTGACACGAGCTTGACAAGTCTGCTATCTAACTCCGAGCAAGGACTGTCAAATCGTTGGTCATGGTGCCTAGAAAATACTGGAAAATAAACGAGTGGCTTTCTTTCACGCAGTGTCACTCCGTACAGGATGATAAGATACGTAATTAGGGTCTGGTTTGGATCGGTTATACAAATACCAACAATACATCGTATGTATTGTAACTCTAGCGCGGATCTAGTGCACGGCTTCTATTCCGCGGCAATCTACCCACTCAGCAGTTCAGATGATCCCAGTCACAACCTTCCGAGGTCGATCCTGTTGCCTGTCTTCTTTCAAGTTCTTTGATAAATCTTTTCTGTCGTATCTTCAGATTCAGCTTTTAGCCCGTCCTGAAATTATGGGGTGTTGATTAACGTATTACATATCCTGCCTGGGGTCGTATCTCCACGGCCGTTCTTTCGCTACGTACTGGCGTAATTCCGCACTGTTACAACTTACGTATCGTTTAGCGTTTACCACCGGGTAATTATTTCGAGCTACGGACGCATGGACCAGCAGACCTGGCTGATGCCCAAGCCATGATTCAGCCAACACATGATACGTAGTTAGTTATTGAGTAGGCATCAGTATTGACAGCGTCCTACGGATACGCAGTACGCAACTAAATACGTAGTAAACATCCATGACATCGGCATACTGCAGATACCACTACTGTAAGGCCGTGTTAGCTACTGTAAGTATGATGGTAAGCTGCAGGGATAAGGAACGGCAGGACCCACCAGCACCCCATTGATTCTGCGGGCTAAATTTACCAGCAGAACCTGAAAGTCGGTGATCCCATCTGCCTTCTCCACACAACAACAACTATCCTTTCCTTTCTTCCTTCTCACCTCAACAATCGCGCCCGGCCTGTCACCATCTCACCGACCTCCTTTCGACTTTGCAACATTATACACACCGATCGATTATCACCTCTCGTGTCACTCGTCACTCGTCGAATGTTGTGATTGTCTTTGTTCCCATCACTGTCTCTCGCATTCCACGCGATTGTACCGGCACGTGTGAGCTCGCGACCTCCTCTTCCTCACTCGACCACAACTCGACCATCCATTCACCGACTGAACGCAACTTACTAAACACCATTCACCCATGCTAGCAACAAGATTTGAATAACATGGAATCTCGGCCACCGTCTATCCCCCATCCTCCGTTCCCTCGGCCGTCGCTCTTCAGCACCGCTCCCCAACACTCCCGTCAGTATGGATCCTCACAACCACAACCACAAACGTCGCGACCGGAGGCACGGTCGCATACAGCCTACGATTCTTTACGCCGACCAGCAGACGAGCCGAGTCGAACAACGCCTACGTATGGCTACGCTGCGCACTCCTACAACCCGGATTTGAGGTCTCAGGCTCGGTCGACGTCCCCTACGCGTTTTGGCGCAATGCAGTCGGATGCAGCAAAACGCTCGGCGCTTGCTTCGCCCGTCAAGAATAATGGAATTCTGGGGAAAGACAGTGCATTCTATCGTGATGGTAAGGAAACATTCTCCTTTAGTTTGTGTGCCCCTTGCTTGCCTCGTACTCGTGACACATACCTTTTCTGTTCTTCCATGTTCTGTCCATGCACCAGCCCCTGTTCCCTGAAACACACTGCCTGTGGCATACAAGAGTCCTCTCGGGAGCTAGGGTGTTAGACTCAGTTGTCTTTGGCAGATCTGTGTGACGCACCCTGTGTAACTGCAAACTCGCAATGAGCAGGCACTACAGGACTGCAGCATGTCTTCTCGGTTTATTTCCGGTCGATCAATTTGATCGAGCACGAAGAAAATAATCGAGAACCATTCTGCAATTCCACACCAGCGTTATCTCGTGGCAGGGTTGTGCATCTATTGCTGCTATCTGGGGTCTGCGTTGTGTGTATGCATCGACCAGCATCGGCAAAGCCGCCGATCAATGATCTGTTTCTGCGATGGAATGAAATTCCATCTGATCCCGGGAACGCTAGCCGTTTTGGTCCAGCTCCCGTGCTAGCTTCTTTGGGCCTAGCGCCAACCCCTACCCGCATGGCCCAAAAGATTGTGAGCCAAACCTCAGACCACGAGATTCGCTGCTTCCCCGTGTTACACCCACCGTTCTCCCTTGCCTCCTCTTTCCTATTACTCATTCTTCTATCTTCACCATGATCTGTCCTAATATTTGTTTCTTACATCTTGTATAGCGTCAGGCATGCGACGCACCTCATCTCCACGGGACCAGGAGAGCCGTTGGTCCGCGAATCGGAGCCGGAATCTCAAGTCAGCTTCTTCTACTCCTGCTGGTGAGTTTCCTTCAGCTGCGGCTCGAATATTCAACTTTCGCATATCAATTACCTTTTTCATCATCCTCGGCGTCTGATGGGTGTTTAAAAAGAGATACTAATTGCTAATTCGCATTGCAGCAAACTCCGAAACATCCTCTACGCATACTATCGGAAACCGCCAAATGCCTCCTCCGTCGCCTCCACAGCCGTACCCAGCCCGCAACTCATCCGGATCCCTGTCTCAAACATCCTCAAGCCTATTTTCCCGTGATCACGGCTTTGGATCGATACATCGTCCTGGAACGAGCATGTCAATATCGTCAATGCTCGGAACAGACCCCGATCGGCCATCCCGCGATCATCCAACCTCGCTCTTCTCAAGGCCAGCCGCGTCATCTCCGTTTGGAACTTCCCGTAACTCTACTGGAGCAATGTCGCCTCCCACTGCGCCTGCCCGACCTGCATCTTCTACCGACCATCCCTTAATGCGTCGATCGCAAACCCCAGACAAACCAGTCGCGAAAGATCCGCCCCCCCGACAGTCCTCGAGATCGGATTCTGGCGGATTCTTAGACTCAACAAAATTCTCCTTCGGACGGTCATCGTTCTCTCAGTATCCCGAAAAGTCGACCACCACTCAAAAATCACCCCGCAATGCCACTGCCTCTGATCCGCCTTTTAGCCACTCTCGTCGAGTGAGTCTCAACAGCGCTATTCAACGTCCAAATAGTCAAGCTCAGCAGGAGGAAACTCGACCACCCGCATATAGCCCTCGAACACGGGCATCAGGCGACAGCATTTTCGGAACTACCCACCGTAATACATCCTACCTCGATGATACACGCCCATTTGCTAGATACGGTGGATTATACTCAGACCGGGCTAGGGAAGAGCAACTGGCGCGAGAACGAGAGAAGGAGAGGAATAATGCTCAAGAAACGGAGAGAAAGCCCGCCTTTGGATTGCTACATGGTCGATATGGAGTTCCTCCCACGAATCGGGACGAGGACCGACCTCAAAACCGTCCTTCATGGGAGATTGGACGAAGCCAGCCCAAGTCGCCCGAAGCGCGCCGATTTACAACTGCGTCTGAGTCAGGTTCCGGATCTGGCTTTGGCTTCGGCGCTATTCAAAGTTATACGAAGTCACTTGGTTCGCAGTTAGGTGCTTCCAGGAGTGCCCCCGCCACCACTCCATCCCACCCGAGCTTTTCCCTTCACTCTCGACAACAAAGTCAGCCGACACCACCTCCCCATGAACAATCTTTCTTAGGCAAAACTCAGCCTCAGCCTCGTCCGCTTTCAGTCACTTCTGTGCCTTCGGCGAGCCAACCATCGGTTGGTGCATCGGGATCAGCAGCTGCCGATGAACAACGTAGGAAAGGCAGTGATGATTTAATTCAACACCGTACTCTACTAGGTATCGGTGCAGATGGCAAACGTGCTGGTCGTGCATCACCCTTACCGCAGGCCGTACAAGGAGCTCAAGCCCAGTTTATTGGTTCTGCTGGAGAGACTGGCATCAAAGCAGAACTAGGCAGGGTGTTTGCAGGCATTGGCAGTGGCGTTGGCACAGGCCCTTCCAGTTCCACAGGAAGCGGTCCTCCAACACCAATGACTGCGAGCCCATTTAAGCGGGATAGTTTTGGAGCATCAGAACATGCGGACGAGGGGAAAGGCGGTCGTGGTGGTGCTGCTCTAGGCAGGAAGCGAAGCTCAAAAGACGAAGAGCCTTCTGACTTCGGTGAACAGGCCCAGGAACTACGAGGCGCCCCATCAACTCGAGGTGGATCTCGCCGGGGCCGGCACGTCCACCACCACCATCACCAGTATGTGACTCTCAACGACATTCTATGGGGTCGGACTAACCATGAAAACAATAGTCATCATCACCATCGGTACAAGAATGAGGATGAAGGTGTTGCACCACGTACGACTACAGCAACAACAAATGTGTTGGGTAAAGCACCTGCTCCTGCTGAACCGGTACCTCCGGTAGCCACTACGACCCCAGCACACCACCACCATCACCATCACCACCACCATCACGCGCCTCGCAATGTAACATCTATTACCTCGGCTCCAGCTGTTGTCCCGCCTCGGGATGCTCGAACTCTAGTCAATATTAAGCCACTTTTGGAAAGCGTTGCTCAGCTACCGCGACACCATCTGGGCTCAACGCTATATGCGCCACGTATCGGCATGCCAAGCGCAAACTCATCTGGAGAAAGTCAGAAGTTTGGATATACCAGTACTCCTGTTCCTATACCTCGCTTCGAAGGAAAAGAGAACTGCACATTCACTATTCGTGTCCCTCGTTTCCGTATTGATCCAAGTCATCGAGAGGAGATTTGCGCACGTCGAGCTGTCTGGGGAACTGGTGTCTACACGGATGACTCTGACCCTGTAGCAGCTGCCATTCACTCTGGTTTTATTCGTGGAGAATGGGGAGAGGACGTTGACATCTCAATGCTCGATCTCGAGATTAAGAGCGACTATCATCATGCGCCTCAGCCGGCAGCTGAGCCAGGCGCAACGGCAAAACCATCGATCCCGCCTGTGCCCCCACCAAACAAAGATCTACACATTACACTTCTTATCCTACCCCGATTGGAACGCTACGAGTCTACCCTCATGTTTGGCCTCAAATCCCGAGCCTGGGACGGAAACCACGACGGCATGAGCTTTAAAGTAGAACGCATCGAATGGGTCGACGAAGGATCGACACGCGGCGAAGAGCGTAGCGGAGCCGCACGACGAAAGCGGCTGCGCAATATGATGCAAACCGGGCGAATCTGCACGGGACCGGGCCTGCTCCGATTGCGTGGAGGTCCCGGCTCATTGCTCGTTACCTCCACGGATATGGTCACTGGCCAGGCACCGGCATCTGCACCCGTGCAACCTGTATCATGATGTATTATGGATTTGGTCATGGGCTATGGGGTTATGGTGTTACGATTGTTCCACGGTAGCGATTTTCCTTCCTGCTAGCAATTTGTTTTGTCCTTTTGCCATCCTTGTACTCTGTTTGAGATTGTTTGGTGTTCAATATCCGGATCGAGTCTTTCAAGCGTTCAAAAGGCTGTATGTAGCTCAATTTTGGCGCAATACAATTTATCCATTTCTACTTGAAAGATATAAGAATAGATAGTGTACTCGAACACAACCCGAGTGACGAGTAACAAAACTGCACCTGGATATCCCCAATAATCTGACCTTAGATTCGAATTCGGCTCCCTTTTTCAGGCCCAGTTCGCGTATGGGACTGGAAGGTCGATTTGAGCCCTATTTCGAGGACCACGCGTAAAAATTCGAGGACTAATCAGCGAGCTAACTTTATAGATCATTCTCCGTCTAGCTGCGTATGTCTATACGAGTGAACCCCCAGGAAAGTACGGCTTTGATGATAACAGGGATCTTTGCTGAACTCGTAGGTAAGTATTTTAGGCTTCGGCTTGTGGAGTATGGCCGATGGATAAAGCCGAACTACTAACTATTTATACAAATAACTATAGTTGATACTGCACATCAAAGGCCAGGATAATAATGGGACGTGAGGGTATCGCGGATGTAAGGTAGATTAAACTCCGGGTTGAGAGAAAGCCATCTATGAGATTTGTTCGTTTTTGGATATACAGGTTGATGTCCGGCAGGGTATAATGCCGTCATGCAACTGTCCACATCAATCATCTCATTCCAACGACATTTGAAATATTAAGGTTTGTGTCGAAATATCAATCTCATGATTCGGTGCTTCTTCACCAATCTGACGCACATGTACGCGCATGTATGTGTACGTACGGAATGGGATTTCTATTATCCCTAGCGCGTAGGTGGCAACCCCCTATATAGCTAGTTAGACACCCCCGCCTCTCGGGGATCAGTCATCAATATTAGGAATCTTTACTATATTGATCAGGCTCACCACGTAGGGCAGTCGGACCGTCCTTCTCCCAATCCTATGCTTTGTGATACGGGACCGGAGTAAACCAACAGTTTGTCACGAAGACAGTATCAACAAAATGGCCTCGGTCCTCATCACCGGCTCCTCGCGCGGCCTGGGCCTAGAGCTAGTCAAACAAATGCTCCTCCTCCCCTCAACAACCATCGGCACAATCTACGCAACATCTCGCACCACCCCTCCTCCCGAGCCACTATCACGACTCATCACCTCCTCGAACAATCGCATAAAACATGTACAACTCGACGTCACAGATCCTTCCAGCGTCACTGCTGCAGCTGACCAGGTTTCTCGACTTAGTGAGGGTAAAGGACTCGATATCCTAATCAACAATGCAGGCACTCAATCCGAGCAAAATGGCAGGACAAGTGCCATGAGTCTATCCGATCTCGAGTTCACAATGCGCACAAACGTGACGGGCGTGCACCTTGTCACCGCCGCATTCCTGCCTCTCCTCAAAGTCTCAAAGCCCAAGAGCAGTCAAAGTAAAAAAATAGTAAACATAACTAGCACCCTCGGCTCCATAACCTGGTCCAACAAATCCGCCATCGCCCCCGTACCAGCCTACAAAATCTCCAAAGCAGCGCTGAATATGTTAACGGTACAATATGCTTCTGAGCTAGCTGCCCAAAATTTCACAGTGTTTGCGATTAGTCCTGGTTGGTTGCAAACGGATTTGGGAGGTGGGTATGCGCATTTAAGACCTGAAATAGGGGCGAGGGAGGTGGTGAGGATTGTGTTGGAGGCGACACCCGAGAAGGATAATGGGGTGTTTAGGGATATTTGTGTAAAGGGGTTTGGGGGGACGTATTCGGGGGTTAATCCGCCGTGGTAGGTCTATCGCTTCTTGGAAAAGAGGGTGAAGAGGAGGAAGGTGGTCTTCAAGTATGATGAATGTGATGGACCATGTATTGGCTTGGGGCTTTTGAATGACCAAATTCAATGAGACATATGCAGCAATTCCTCCCAGCATCTGAAGGTCGTTTTCTCTCAACGTTGCGGCAATAGTTCACGGTGATGATTCCTGAATGTAGAAATTTCTTCTTTTGGTATTGATTTCCTTTTCGGGCCGATTAGGGCTAGGGCTAGGGCTAAATGGCATTACTGATGAGCCATTTCGATATCATCCGCAATCTTCTCAGCATCTACACTCCAATTAGCACATGATCATATTAGGTATACTTAGAGAGGAAACTTTACGAACAGTCGGCTGCGGATACCCTAGAGACAAAAATAGGAGCGCCAAAGCATCCCACAACCTTCAGTAACTTAACAACCAATAACCCTCACCTCTGAATATTCGCGACATGAAGATGCATTGGGATACGGTACGATTGACAATTATCGTGTGGTATTGAAGTTAGTATGCCACCTCAAAGTTGGATTACCAGCACTTACCATGTGCGGTCGGATCGAAGAATACAATTTGTCGAGATCACCTCTTTTGCCCTCATTGCCGCACCGATGATCTTCTCCGCCGAGTCACGAAGATTGATATCATCTCCACACTTTCGGTGGATTCTAAGACCACCCTTCTTCCACTGCTCGTACTTGGCCGTCGTCTCTTCCATGACGCTGTTGATGGCATCCGTAATCACAACACCATCTGTAGATACGTACTTCTTGCGGTCGGAGTCCAATTTTTCATATGCCTCTTTCCATAAATTGCGAGAGGGAGGTTTGTCGTGTGTTATGTCTATCGAGGAAGCTTCATTTCTAATATTTGCCGGCAGATTTTGCGTCGTCTTTTCACGCCTTCGGGCCTCTCGGTTTCGAGAATTCTGCTGGTCCTCATCTGAGTCATCTTTGCTGCAGCAGAGAGCACGTAAGCCTCGCATAGTGTTCTGTGTGCTACCAAAAAGAAATAGGCGGTGATTACAAAGACACAGCTGGAATTACCAGAACGCTCCTGTTTACTATGGTGTATGGTAGAATAATGGAGAAGAGCCTGTGCGGGGTGGATAAACCACCTTTAACACGATAGCACGAACTATTTTTAGAGAGTAGCTGATAATATAATTGCGTTGGCGCCGGGAGAAGTCGACTTTGATTATGGTAACGGATGCATGGGCTCTTTCCATAGCGCGCTCATCCAGATGACCATTCCAGGCTACATCGTCGCTTACAACCAGGCCATACTGGGCATAAAGAAAATGCAAATGATGATGACGATTATTATTGATCTTTTATAGCCACTGAATAGGAATAACTAGAAGCTATAGTGACTAATGAGTCCTGGCTTTTTACGCTGTTGAAACCCTCACATGCAATGTAAGAGCAGGGAACCTGGTATTATGTTATTCCATGTTTCAATATATAGGGCCATAGGAGTAGCAAGGAAAGACTTTTACTACGGGTATAATCTTTTCTCTTTTTTCCTCCCTCTCATAAACACGATGTTCTTTGCCACATAGGCTCTAAACTTCACAATAACTCAGGAGATATCCTCCCTATATTCAGACTATCCAATCAGAGACAGTTTTACTAGAGTTAACTTCTTATTGAAACTATCCGGATCAAGCACCTTAAACTGGAGTCAAGCAAACAGATTTTTCTATTACACGACTGCAGACAGGGAGAGCATCCAGTTCGACTCACTCCAAGCCGGTAGTTAACTAACCACATTTTCGGTCTTTACCCACTGTCCCAAGCACTCTGTCGACAGACTGTTCCATCGCCATCCTCACGCGACGCACGACCAACGAACAGCCCCTCGCCGGTCGCCGAGGCAAGTAGCCAGTCGACCTATCGAGAGATCCTTTCACAGCTCTGCCTTCTCAAAAACATCCCCTGCTCGTGCTCCACTCTGGATAAAGAGCGGGTCGCTGTTGGCCCCCAAACCAAGGCTTCTGCCGGCAGGACGCTCGCCGTCATCATAAAGGTCTACGAACAGTCCACCTAGATCTCCAGCGGCGAAAGCCACTTCGTGCTCTTCTTCATGACAACCATTTTGGATCTCATCGCGATTGAAAACCTTTTTGATCCATTTCATGGCCCAAGTAGTGCCAGCAAAAAGAGTGCCACCATGGCCCAGTCCCGTCCATTTTACCAGGAAGACAGAGGTCCCATGTTCACAAAACTTTTCCTTCAGTGCTTTTGTGTCTTTATACGGAGCTGTAATGATGTCCGATGTGCCCTGATAGATATAAAGAGGAAACTTGGGTGCCGTCTCATCCGTGATGCGGTTTCCCATAACGCCAATTTCCGTAAGTTTCGACTCGAACTTGGTCAAGAATTCGTCTCCATTATTGAACCAGTTGTTGATATTGGCCCAAGTAGGGATCTTCGGAGGTTTATCATCAGGCTCGCTGCAACGCTGACGAGCTCCGAAGAATTTCTCACGGTGTTCATCTTTCAGATCTCCATCCATATACTCATTGATGTCATCAATGGCATTCATCACACCGAGCATGGCCCAAACATCCAACGTCGAAAGGATTCCATTGACATTTCTGTACGTTTTCATGATATTCGGTGGAGGTCCGCCGATCGCAGCTCCGATTATATTAACGTCCAATGCGTAGTCATGATGGAACTCAACAGCCCATTCCGACGCATATCCGCCGCCAGAGTAGCCAAACAAGATAGTCTCCGCGTCCTTGTCGATGCCCGTAATCTCTCCGGATTGCATCGCAGCGCGGATCGAATCCAGGGTCTGATAGGCGCTCTGGGGGCCTACAGTAAATGCGGCATTAGATCCTTCATAGTCAGGGATATTCAGAACCGGCGATCCGGCGTCAGCCAGAGCCTCGGCAACAAAGATCATTTGATTAAGAGACCACCCAGCCGCAGCCTTATTAGCACCCTTCTGCAACCCATAGGAGGGAGAGCAGTTGATGTCAGGCGCATCGTAGGCAATCTGGTAGGACAGGATCCGGCTGGTGTTGGCTCCTTGCGGGATGATAATTGTTGTGACAGATGTGTTCTTGTTTTCGTGCAGGTCCTGCGTTACGTAGAGTAGTTGGAAGGCCTCGAACTCGATATCACCACCTGGTAAGACAGGCAGATCGATAGTTACCTTGCGATAGTCGAGAACTGTGCCTACGTCCTTGTCGGTCCAGTTAGAGTCTTTTGGTTGGTAGAAGTTATCTCGCGATGGGAGTTCAGGAACATCTTCTGATGCAAGTGCAAGAGGCCCAAGCACCAGGATTGCAAAATACCATGTCAAGCTCTTCATAGTGCCCGAATTCAAACGTGTGGGAGGTAGCTCTTCATCAAGAACCGGCTATTGCGGGATGTAGCTCTACTTAAATCATCCACCCGAGCTTGGAACTCATAGCTGGAACGAGAAGTGAGGGTTAAATTCTTCAACACGGTGGGTCTCAGGTAAGGGTCTCGTGCATAGTCGGCTCTCGAACCAGTTCTCGGGATGATACACATTGCTATATCTTCATCAAACTTTTTAGACAGAAAACTGCCATCTCATTTAAATATAATATCAGATTTTCCAGAAGATGAAAACGCGATCAATTAGTCGTAATGGCGCCAAAGTGACTGGAGGTAAACAATGGCCCAGAACACATCAACGAGCACGCCACGTACCTTCGAGAAGCATGCCATCAATTGCAGGACGTGGAAAAAGGCAGGCAGAATCAAGTACCGTGGAAAGTAGTGCAGCAATATATCTCACCCACTATTGCCCTTGCGAGCAAGGTCCTCTAGCAAACCCCAATAAGCGACATCGTCCACCACATGCAGGATGCTGTCAAATGTACACAGTACATTCAGAGGGATATTGCGATCATCAAAAGTTCTGTGGGTCTCAGCACTGCTACACCGACTGTCACTAACTTCAGCGGAGGCAGACCAGCTACTATCTGGGTGTAGCTGGTAGCACAAGGCAGAGGCATCCCCGTGTTACACCCACCAGCCCTATAATTGGATATAACGGTGGGTCAAAGTTCAATGGGCACAAAACTTTTTCCTTTACAAGACTTTATGCCACATTTGGGCATGATAGGGTATGAGAGGGTGCCTTACCGCATGCAGCCAAAATTTCGGTATTGTACTGTTCTTGAACTTTCTGCAAGAGCTGCTTCAATCGATCCCATATTGCTGGTGTTTTGGTTATTTGAGATCTATCTAAAAAGTGGTGTGTAGCTGGGAAACGTGTCGCCAGTTGATAGCGTTCATCAAAACATTACGCATGGTTGACGAATGACATCTAGATGGATTTGCAAACACAGCGCACATCTGTCAGTTGTGTTCCATGCAAACGGGAAAAGAGGTTGACGTCTGTGCTGGTCTTGTTCTAAGTCAATTAACTCAATACTGGTCGAATGAAATCTAGACGTACGGCATTGAAAGATGAACTGAGGGTTACACTAGGAATGTATAGGAACAGGAATATCTCGCGCAGGAGACATATTATGGTCTTAAATGATTGGTTGCATACCTTTTCGGCTTGCAGCTCCACGTCATCAATATCTATCGCGGGTACCGCGACAGATTTATTGATGGGTGACGGTACATGGAAATGCATCTGCTACATGTATACTGCCTCATTACGGAGTTTCATTCTGCAGGGCCATCAGAGACCTGGCGGTGGACATAAATAACCCCTCCTAGAGCCTTGAACTTGCCTCCATTAGCACACCATTGAGTCTTCGATCCAGTGTTTCATCGAGTGTTTCATCGAGTCAATCCGATTTAACTTCTCCGGGTATAACGCTTAAGCGAGTCTCATAATCTAGAACTGCTGGCAGTATCTCCAGCCAGACTTGTTACATACCTAGGTATGACATTACTATAACAGCCGAGTCGAACCATTTCGTATTAACTAGTGAACCTGTTTCAATTTCCTTTGAGCAGCCATTCCATATTTATAAAACAGCCACTTCTTCCCGGTCGCATGTCCAAACCCAATCCTCTCATGCGAAAATTTGAATACAGGATCAAACCGCGCAATACTAACCCTATCATAAGAAGCAACCGCGGCATCCATGGAAGAATTCCGACAAATCTGCTCCGCCAAATCCCAGCCATCTTTCAGCGCAAGGTTTGCGCCTACAAACTCATAGGGGCTGAGGATGTGGTTGGCGTCGCCGATGAATATGATACCTTTGAGTCTGGCATCTTCGTGTCGGAAAGCGTATTTCTCCTTTGCGGGTCGGATGAATGCTGTATTTGGTAGGGTGGCTTCGACGACGGTTCTGAAAGGTTCATGGAACATTGATGCTGTTGACAGGGCCTCTTTTTTCAAAGCTTCGAACTCTTCGCTGTTGAACTTGGCCTTGGCTTGTCTTTCAGGCCCAATTGTGCTGACAGCCCAGGCAATTGTATCCTTTTCAAAGGGATTGTAGATACAGCAGACACCTTCGCCGGATGACATTTGCAAGACATAGTCATTGTCAATGGGCTTGGGCAATAAGCCCGGAAGACGAGAAATTCCTCCAATTTGAGTTGCGCCGGCATATTCAGTCTTCATATCATTTGGTCGAAAGCAAGCTCGCATGTTACTCTCCGCACCATCTGCGGCGACGAGAAGGTCGCAGTCTTGTGTTGTGCCATTGGAGATTATGACTCGAATTTTTCCGTTGGGAAGACGTTCAGCCGATGTACATGCTGATCCCCAGTGTAATGTTGTATTTGTCTTCTCAGCTGTTTGGATAAGAATGCGCTTTAGGTTCTCGCGTGTGATCCGAACGGTTGCTGCAGGCAGGGTGCCGTATGCAGTTGGATTGATGGACGACAGCCACTTCCAATTGTCAGACCAGACACGAATATCGCCGCTGTTGAGTGTTCCATGCTTGCACACCTCGTCCAGTAAGCTTAGATCTTGGATAGCGACCAGTCCGCCATCTTGGCTGAATCCGTTGACGTTTAGCATGTACGGGTCTTTTTCAATGGAATTGTCGCGATCATCTCGCTCATACATCACAATCTCTGGACGTTCAAGGGAAGGATTCCATAATTTGTTCAAGGCGAGTATGAAAGAGAGACCCGCGAAACTTCCGCCGGAGACGATTATGCGCTTTCCAGCGAGAAACTGACCTGGCTCTGTCGACATACTGAAAAGGCGCAACGTGCTTACCACGCAGAGAATGTGGTTTAAAGTGGAAGTATAATTATCTCACGGTTCCCTCATACTTTTGTGTTGGTAAATGTGTCTCTTGACAAACAGTGCGCTATTCCTCGATATAAGTTAATTCCGGATGGTCGGAGTGTCAGGTTGCGGAGCATCAATAATCATCCGTTCTAGGGCAATCCGAGCCGGCTCTCATCTAGATACTAAGACATTTTCTTTCTAACAAGACGAGAAATTCGGCATGTCTATATCGGTGATCAACCAAATCTGCACAAGGTGGAGCCGAATAGATTTCGGAGGACATCATCACATACACTTTTTATACTTTAGCTATATGTTAGAAGCACTACATAGATAAGTGTGATGTTCATCGGGAAAATACTTTCTACGTAGGCAGCAAGTTAAGACTACCAACTGAAAGAGGCTTTCTGAACTGTCAGATTTTCAAGCAACACGAATTCGAGCCAGCGTAAATTCCCTGGTATAAGTCATCTCCTGCGGGAAGAAGTTAAAAGTTCTATTCAGATATACAAATAACTGGAGCACAAATCACAAGAGGCTACTACTGGTATGAGTCGTGTCGAATCATTTTCAAGCGATTTTGACGCGCCCCAAGTTCCGTACAACACCGATTGAAAAGTCAGGAAACGGCCAGGCTTCTTCACCCAAGATGCCCAAAACCCAATCGCCCAGATCCCAATCACAGTGACAATCCGATCTCTTGCTATAAAATTTCTCCCATCCGTTGTCCTTTATAGGGTTCCAGCCGGTTTTACAAAGATTACCCAGTATGTCAAGCTCTAGAGACTCCCAGCCGGCTTCCCGGAAAAACTGCTCCAGCCATCTCTTAGGTTTCTTGTGTGGACACATCCGGTGAGTCTTGATACCGGGCGCCAACTGTGGTGTGGAATTGCTGCTTCGTAGTTTTGAAGTTCTATCACCAGGGGTATGTGATGCTCGAAATGTATAATGATTTCCAACCACAAATTGATCACTTCTCTTGCTCCGCCAAATTATGGTGGCGACTTCTACTTGTGCCAGTGGATGATGCTTCTGGCCATCAGCAAATGCGCTCATACAATCGTGGGCAAAAACCACGCAACTGTATTTTCCTCCTGTATCACGTAAAATCTTGTTGTCATAGTATTGTCGCCTCTCCGAACTATCATGCGGAGCCATCGCGAGCAATCTGGCCAGCTGCACTTTATCGGGGAAATAGATACTCAAACATGGACATATGACTTGTTTACCGGCATAGGGCATGCAATGTCGCAGTGGTGACCCCCGGATTGATGATTGACCGGGAAGAATCGAACGCAGAAAACGATGTCGCCATGCAGAAGGTCGATGAAGTTTCCAGCAATTACTGCAAAATTTCCAGCGTTTGTGATCTTCAATACGACGAAGGAACTGTACTCTTGGCTCTTTGTCCATATCGACATGGCGGTACAACATTGATCGTCGTTTGAAGGGAAGAAGTCGTGAAAGTGCGATGCCTTGAAGTTTGAGGAATGAGGGCAGGTAAGAATATATGACTCTGCACGTCAGTGCAAAGCATATCTGGTCCGGTGGTGAGAGATACTTGAAGATTTCATGGATGATCTCAGTTGGTACTCTAGAGGCGAGCAACGACTGATTGCGTGGAGAGTTGACGTATTTTCTGAATCTAGCCATATTGATTAATTCATTCGAGAGATGTGTGTGAAGCTGAATATGAGTGGCGAAGTAAACAGGACACTCTCCCTGCTCTTATACTGTTGTGGCCTTTCAAAATACCTAAACATATCATTAATTGGAAGTCTACCTGTTGTAAGCCAGGGGACTTAGGGCTTGGGACCTTGGAACCTAAAATGGGACTAAGCCAAGTCAGGGTTGGATGCCTAAGATTTTACTACATAAACATGCCATTCCTCTATGTAGGTACTCTGTATCGCAATCCAGACCTTGGACCATGGTTATGAGTTTACTAGAAAATGGGAGATCTCAATCAATTGCTGCGGTAAAAGCCTAGGATAATAGCACGCGAAATGATCCATAGATTAGGGCTAGGGCTAGGGCTAAACTTCACCTAACGAAGATCGTGATCGATACCGTGCTCAAGTATGTATTCTATGATTTCTATCCATAAAGTAAAACTATCCTGCCCTGACCCTGATGTAAATGCTCTTGTCCTTTTGTGGGTAAAAACCATCCAGCACGAAGCAACTGATCGGTATACCTCATGTCTACGGGCGTTCGGCTTTGCGACGGATTTCTGTCTTAAAGCCGTTGCGTCCTCAACCCTAAATTAAAACCCTAAATAGAGCCCCAAAATCTCACCCTGTCGGCCCATGCTAGAAAGCCGATGCGTTAATTTTATAGGACACACATCGTGTTGGTAAAGGACAAGGATATAATCAGTTCTAGGATGGGTTTGTCTTAATTGCTTCATATGGCATGGATAAACAGATGGGATTGGCTTCGAATCTTCAGATGTCGGCTCTACGTCGAAAAGCCGACGACTTCGTGGTATCAAATTTGAATTAATAATGCGTTGAATTATTCAGAAAATGACGGTTTCAACTCTCATGTACGTATTCAAACCAATACTTGCTTTGGCAGATGCTACGGTATAAAATATCTCGAACATCCGGTTGTTGATTGATTTTAAGGTTCAATGGGTCTGTTCAAATTCAAATAAAAGAAGCATAACAAGGGTGACAGAAGCATAGCCTCCGCTACCAGTGACAAGATATCTTCCATCAAACAAGATACTACATCTATAGTGCAAAACAGTCTCCAGTATTAACCATGACAACTCTTCCAAAGATGGAATACGCCCGGTGAGTACTCCATGTCTCGCGACCAAGCCGAGATCGGTCAAGACTTCTGGTCATTTGCTGACGCACCGGATATCAAGACTTGGAAACTCGGGCTTGAAAGTTTCCAAGGTCATTCTTGGATGTATGGGCTTCGGCTCTCAAGAGTGGGCAGGCTGGGTGATGGATGAAGAGAAATCTCTTCCTCTCATCTACCATGCCTACCAACGCGGCATCAACACTTGGGACACGGTCTGTTAACTCCCTCAACATGCTTCTCTTTGATTGATGAGGACGCTAACTTTGGATCTGTTAGGCCGACTGCTACTCCAACGGAGTCTCGGAAATCATCGTCGGAAAAGCGTTGAAGAAATATAACATCCCCCGGCAACGAGTCGTAATCAAGACGAAGCTATTCGCCGGGATCGATGATGAGGGCGGCCAGACTCCGTTACACTTGGCACAGAATAACGATGGAACTTGGGTGAACCGAGTCGGGCTGTCCCGTAAGAAGATCATAGACGCGGTTGATGAGAGCGTGAAGCGTCTGGGTACATATATCGATGTCTTGTACATCCACCGCCTTGATCGGCAGACGTCACGAGAAGAGATAATGCGGGCTTTGAATGATGTTGTGGAGAGTGGGAAAGTGAGATATATCGGTGCTAGCTCGGTACGTCCAGTCTTAAAGTCTTCCAGATCTCCTGAAATTGCTCTTTGAGGATTTGTCTGTCTGACGTCGCATAGATGCGAGCATGGGAGTTCCAAGCTCTACAAAACGTCGCCATCCAAAACAACTGGCACAAATTCATCGTCATGCAAAGCTACTACAGCCTCATCGGCCGAGAAGAAGAGCGCGAAATGATCCCTTACTGCAAAGATGCAGGTATCGGCTTGGTTCCCTGGTCTCCCCTAGCAAGAGGTGTGCTTGCACGCCCATGGACGGCACGCGACTCTAGTCGCGAAACTACCGATCTCGCAATGAAACTTCTCGTTCGCATGCGCGAAAGCGAGGCCGATAAGGCGATTGTAGATCGAGTGGAGAAGATCGCAAAGGCTAAAGGTGTATCTATGGCTCAGGTTGCGATTGCATGGCTTCATTATCATGGTACGTTTCCGGCTCTGGGGCTTAATTCGCCGGAGCGGATTGATGAGGCTGTCAGTGCTTTGTCTGTGAAGTTGACGGAGGAGGAAGTCAAGGAGCTTGAGGAGCCATATCTCCCTAAGGGAATCTCTTTGATTGAGATGTGATCTGACTCGGCATTATATAATCAGTCTGAGCATAGTGATACCAAATCAGTACTTAGTGCTGAGGTGATCGTCAAATAAAATATCGTATTACTGCTCAACATCCTAGACTAAAGCAGAAACCCATTCACACCAAGACCGTCTGCCCCTTCTGCTACAAACGTAGAATATCCCATATAGTTTGCATAGCCTTCTACTTTGACCCTTACGCAGACGCTTTTCCGGGAACCGTCCGCTTCACCTTCATTCTTCAGCTCTTGAATAGCCGAGCCAACGAATCCTCTGAGCCCTTTATTCGACCCTGTGAAGAGCGAGTCAAACTTCCGCTGTTCCCCAATAGACAGATTGCCTTTGGCATAAGCAAGACTAATTCGCGCAGCTACGGAGCCACCAGTAGGAGACCGATCTATTTGTTGGTTGGCAAAGAAGCAAAGTCCCTTCTCGGAGCTTGATGTATCGTTATCAAGTTTGGTATCGTCGACAATAAGGACTGAGTATAGAATGCCTTGTTCGGCGGTCTGGATGTGGCGAGTAAGATATGACAGTTCGGAAGTCTCGTTTACAGTCTTTTTGAGAAGTGCAGTTGCGTGGGATAGTCTTTGAATGCAGTCCTCTGAAAGGCCTTGAGGAAATCCCAACTCTGTTGCGTTGATCACACAGTAGTAGGCGCCACCGTAGCAAAAGTCTGCTGTGATTGAGTCACGCCTTCCCAACTCGGGCCATCGGTTTTCCTCAGGCAAGTGAACCATCACCGAGATTCCTGTGACAAAGGACGGAACAGATATAAAGGATACCGGACGACACGGGTCAGATTTCCCTGTTGGCAGCGTCGGAACACCCACATCGACAACTCCACATGGCACATGAAGCTTAATGGACGTCATTTCTGTGCCAGTATCATATTTCAACAACTTCCTCTTCGGAAAAATTTGTTCATCGTCGCAATCGACCAAGAACCGACCTATGGCAATCGTTGCATGTCCACACATGGTCGAAAACCCATCATTATGCATAAAAAGGACACCAAAATCGGCCTCTCCAGACTTGACCAGTTCTGTCTCTGGGCGAAGAATGGCGCCATACATATCACGATGGCCGCGAGGCTCTAACATCAAGAATCGACGATACTGGTCAAAGTTCTCCTTTGCTAGGGCTCGTTGTTCCATCAGAGTCCCAGTCAGTTCTGGGAAGCCGGATAGTATTATTCGCGTTGGTTCTCCTGATGTGTGCATTTCCACGCAGGAAATGGAAGGAGACACGAGACCATCGAGGCTGAATGGCATGTTGCGCGAATGTTTATTCAATGCTGGGGAAGTTGGACGATGCTTGCGTCAACGTAGACCCTTCTAGCTTCTTAGCTTTTTTCTCAAGTACTGATTTCTCTAATACCTAGGTATGCCTTCTCGTCGACAATCTTAATGGACTGCAACTAAAGGCATTTAAGCATATGTTCGGAACAATCTCCGGAGGGGGTGTGCGCTATCGTTATCAACGCCATAGCTCCACTCCGGTCGTAGGGCATCTTGAATTTCTATAGACAGTGCTTTCATTCATATAGGGCTGGACATTAGGATTATGTAACTCATGGAGGATATTAAATGTTGTTTAGAAAGTTACCCTACAAATCTTAGTAGGTGACTACGTATCTACTGAAGGGTTAACCAGGGTTGCGGATATCGGAAATAAGGGTTACGGCTGTGAACTTCCAAGCCTGCATTCTAAGGTGTCTAGTCTTCTCGAACAGGCTAATGACGTCAAACCTCTAATTAGCCGAGGCTCGGAGAGCATACATAGTATGTTCAATCTACGTTCGGCGCCAGAGTCGAGAGAATATAGGAGAAAAAATATGACCAAATCCAAATCTCAAGGAATTGACAAAAAGAGCCTTATACATCAAGCTTATGATCTTATATACGAAACTTCCATTTCGCCGACGATTGTTGACAGAAAGTCAAAAGAACCGCGTTACCGTACAATACCGGCATGGAACGTAATATTACGGGCTCCCCTCAGCCGAGGCTACGGCTCTTTCCCGTTGCAGTTCACCCCGGTTAACTCCAGATTCCAACTTCCCGCTGGCCTTTTCTGATCAGCTACTACATATAGCCAATATCATTGGGAGATATTACTGATAGACGCTCTTGCTTGTGATTTATATTTTCTTTCGCTCTTCTAGCAAATTCTTTACTTCGTTTAATACCCTTTCGCGCCGTATTCCTTTCAAGTCGATGGGATGTTTCTGACTTCGGCTCGAAGTCGTCTTCTCTCACCCTCCCTCGGACGTGCTCCCGCTCTACGACTATCTAACAGGACATCTCCTGTATGTCTCTCTGGTTTTTTGACCGATGGATTTGTACTGACATTTTGCCATAGATATTAGCCATGGCTCCTCAACGGCGAAAGCAGTCTTCTGTTCCGGAAGGTATTGTCATCCCGCTCAAGTTACTGGCGCATGTGACTTACTTCAAACAGGCTATGTCGAGGACCTCTCCAAAGGCAGAACACTTCGATTCGAAGACTCTCTCCCTAAACTCCCCGTCCCAACACTCGAAGAAACCGCAAGGCGTTACCTGAAATCCGTACACCCTCTGCTGTCGGCCCCCGAATACGAACGCACAACCAAGGCTGTGGAAGAGTTCATCCGGCCCGGCGGCCAAGGAGAGACACTCCAAAAGAGACTCATTGCTCGTCGCGACGACCCCAAGATCAATAACTGGCTTATCGAATGGTGGAATTTTGGTGCATACTTGGGCTACAGAGACCCTGTTGTCCCTTATGTTTCTTACTTTTACTCCTACAAGGATGACCGTAAGCGTCGCAGCAACCCCGCTGCGCGTGCCGCAACTGTCACCCTTTCCGCCCTTGAGTTCAAACGCCAAGTGGATGATGGATCTCTGGAGCCAGAGTACTTGCGAAAAATCCCAATGGCGATGAACTCGTACCAGTACATGTTCAACTGCTCGCGTATCCCCGCCCAGCCCGCTGACTACCCCCAAAAATACTCTCCCGAGGAGAACCAACACTTTACGGTTGTCCGCAAGAACCAATTCTTCAAAGTCCCCTACGTCGTCAACGGCCAAAAACTCACCTGCGGTGAATTGCAGAAGCAGTTCGAGGTAATCTACGAACGTGCAGAGCACCCTGTCACTCCTGTCGGTGTCTTGACTGCTGCAAACCGTGACCACTGGACTGCAGCACGCGCAAAATTGCTCGAGGCTAGTCCCGCTAATGCCAAGGCACTCAAGGACATAGAGTCCTCTGCTTTCTTAGTTTGTTTGGACGACGCTGCTCCTGTGACACTTGAGGAGCGGGCACATCAATACTGGCACGGTGACGGATGCAACCGTTGGTACGATAAGCCACTGCAATTCATCATCAACGACAACGGAACTGCCGGTTTCATGGGCGAGCACAGTATGATGGATGGCACGCCGACACAACGTCTAAATGACTACGTGAACAGTCTTATCTTTGGCAACAAGCTCGAATATGACAACACCCCCGTCCGATCTACCCTTCCCCCGCCAGCTCCTATCAACTTTGAGCTCAACGTTGAAGTTGAGAAGGCTATCAACGAAGCACACCAAGAACACAAATCTCTCATTGCCGCTCATGAGCTGCGTGTACAAGCATTCCAGGCCTACGGCAAAGGATTGATCAAGAAGTTCAAATGCAGTCCCGACGCTTACGTTCAGATGCTCATTCAACTCGCCTACTACAAGATGTATGGCATCAACCGACCCACCTACGAATCGGCATCGACCCGTAAGTTCAAAGAAGGCCGAACCGAGGTCATCCGAACCGTGTCCGACGAGAGCACTGCGTTCTGCCGTGCCCACCATGACCCCAACGTTCCTCGCGAGGAAGTCGTCAAGCTCTTCCGCGAGGCTCTGAAACAACACACCAAATATACCATGGAAGCCAGTGACGGCAAGGGTGTTGATCGCCACTTGTTAGGCTTGAAGAAGTTGATTCAGGAAGGCGAGAAATTGCCTGAAATCTTTGAAGATCCTACCTACGGATACAGCAGTTCCTGGTACTTGTCGACCTCCCAGCTCAGTTCTGAGTACTTTAATGGTTACGGATGGAGCCAAGTCATTGATGACGGATTCGGAATTGCTTATATGATCAATGAGGATAGGTGAGTCTCTTATCTATTATCCTTATGTGCTAGCATCACTAATTTGATATGTTTAGTCTCCAATTCAACATCGTCTCCAAGAGACTCGGCTCGGAGCGCATGAGCTTCTACCTCAACGAAGCCGGACTCGAGGTCCGCGACCTGTTGATGCCTGACCTTTTGGCTGAGAAGGAGAAGGCTAAGTTGTAAAATGTATATATTGTTGTTTTCTCTCAGACATCTTGTCGTCTGTCGTTTATAGATTTGAATAAATGCTGTATCCTGACGAATCATATGGTACCGGATGAACGGAATGATCAACGTATGTGGGTACCTAAGTACACTAGCTGAGTATGGCTAATGGTATGTATCATTTTCACATGCAAATTGTACCTCTTACACATGATGGTTTTTTCTGTCAAATTGATTACGAGTTTAATTTATCAAAGACTTATGTAATTAGATAGTGTTTTCGAATTGAAAACGCACGTTTCTTGAAGTGAGATTTGGAGTACCTATACTTGTCTGTCTCTCGATGGATAGGTTCCGGAGGTGTACTTGTGAAGGGTGTCTTTATACAGAGGAGTGCGTTGTTTAACTATGTCAACCACGAAGCAATCATCGGGTTACTAGCTATTTTGTCCTCTTTAGAGACATTAGATTGGTTCAATCTTGCCCTTAGGGTTAGGGCTATTGATCGACAGATACAGCTGCATGCAGCCACTTTCTTAGCGCAGTCACATGATACCCCGCATTAAGGAACAGCATCCATATCCGTCACTTAGTCAAACAGGCACAAACAGTCAACATTCCTATTCTCTAATACTTTTACTATTTCATGCTCTGTGACATCCTTTCAACAAAGAACTCTTCATTGCAGCCCATCCAGGTAGTCTCAAATGGCTCCAGACCTCAACTCCCTTCCCCCCTCTAGGTCGTCCACTTCCTCCCCGCTACATGCACGCAACAACTGGCCATCCACAGCTGAAGCTCACGCTCACAACTCATCTTCACGATCGTCAAGTGTTGCACCCTCAGCACAACCAGCTGCAACAACAGCAACCATGAATCTAAATCCAAATCCAACTCCAACTACTTTGGGGTCAACTGATCTGTCCCACCGCTCGTCTCTGAGTGGTGGACATCGCAGCTTGCCTCAGAGCACCAGACCTTCGATTTCGGAGGGTCGTCGACGCTCCCACTTGAACTTGAATGACTCGCCTTCTGCCACCGCTGGTGCAAGTGTAGAGCATCATGAACATCGCTCGCCATCGTTCAGCAACTACTTTCGTACCGCCAGCCCATCGAGTTTGGGCGGTAGTCCTATCATCGCAACTGGGGACCCACATCATCAGCGTGCACCGTCCTTGGGAGAGTTGCATCAGGAACTTGAGCAGGAGCAAGAGGCTCAAGTAGTACGTCACACCCACCAACCCAAACTGTCTAGGATGTTAACAAGAAATTGCATAGAACCGCCTCCTCCAAATGATCCGCCAACAACAACTCCAACTCCAACAACTCCAGCTCCAACAACAAGGCCAACAACCATCCTCGGCCGTCGTCGACGACAACAATAACAGCAATCTCACCCCGAGCTCCGAACGATCTCATAACCAATTCCCGACGCTCCCACCCCTCCCGACCCCAGGCATCTCTCGCTCATCCACAGTTCATTCCCATTCGCACTCCCCCTTCTCAACTCGTCGAGGCTCCCGCGGCTCCGAGACAGCTGCGCCTCCTTACCCGCAACCATTCTCTGCTGCTGCGACGCCTGGAGATTCGGTGTTTGATTTGAATGATCTGGTTGATAGAGATGCTACTACAGCAGCTCGTCGCAGTAGTCTGGATGATAGCGCGTATTATCAGGCGCAGGTTGATAGCCTCAATCGCGATAATAGGATGTTGAGGGCGAGGATTAGGGTGCTTGAGAGGCAGATTGCGGAGTTGTCTGCTTCTTCTTCTGCGGGAGGCGCTGGAGGTGGTGCGGCGGCGAATACTGAAACTGCGACTGCGACTGCTGCTGCGACGGGTGATGCAGCGGCTCATGACGAACCTGCGACGGAGAAGAATGTCACGGGGTGAAGGCAATATGGATTGAAACAAAAGTAACGAACACAATTGGAAGCCTAGGAGGTATTGTGTCTTGACATAAGGTCAACTCTACATATGCACATATTCTTGCAAGGATATGAATTCACGAGTATGTTCCAAACCCTCATCCTACTAGAATTACTCACTAACTCAGTCAACAGACAACGATACAAACGCTTATATAGCTTAGAATACAACATAATTAATACAATAACCTCGTCACGAAGGAACACCTTCATAATCCCATCCCTGACTAACCCTCTTCCTTCTCGAAATCCTCCGATTAGAATTACACTTGACAAAAATCGTCGAAGCCGTAATAACCAATATAATAATTGCCGCAATCGTTGGGACAAGAATGGTTCTTCTGCCGACGTTGTCTGCGTCACCGATGTAGATGCATGTCGCGTTTGCACCGCCCATTACCCAGCAGTATTGCACGTTGATTGAATTCAGATTTATCCAGACGGGTTCGTTTACTGTAGTACTATCGTTGCTGGTTGATAAGACTGTATGGTATAGATATGTGTTTTCCAGACCGGTACGGGGTACGTCGAATTTCGAACCGGATGAGCAGATGTTGCATGAGTCGGAGAAGGATTGTTTGCTGTCGGAGAGGATCCATGAATATGGGTTGCTATCTACGTGGCATGCTGCTCGATACGCATTTGAGCAGTTTCCGGCGCGCCAGTGGCCGTTGGAGGTAGGATCCATCATCGCGCAGCGAAGAACGTCGCTGTTGGCGGAAATTTGTTCGTAGCCGGGAAGACTACTCGCGTTTCGAGGCTCGCCTACTGCCCATGACCACATGGACGATATGGATATGTTGCGGTACGGGTCAACTTCGATATTGGCTGTTTGGCCGCCCAAAGTCTGGTTGATGACTGGTGAGATGCCGCAACTCGTGTAGTTTTGCAATAGAAGCGCGGCAGAGGATGACGTGTTTGGGCTGCTTTCATCGAGAGTAGACAGTGCCCAGGAGCTGTTTATCTCCTTGAGGCTCGATGTCTGCGGGTTGTAGAAACAGCCAGACTGTAATCCATTTCTATCGGAAGTAGTGGATACGTCAACGACATCTTCTATATAATCCGTCGAGAAAATGTACGGTTCATCGCCACTGACATTATACCCTTGCAGTTGAGTATCGATACTGCCTCTTCCAAGTATCAATCGCTTCGCGAGCTTGTTGATCAAGTAAGCCTGACAAGGCCATCCATCCGGTGTGCTGAGTATATTATCAGCATTAGTAGTCGAGGTAAAGTACTCCTGTAATACCGATGTTCTCGAGCTGGTGCCATGGTACCACGACTCATTGAGATTGCTGCGCTCTTTTGCAAGTTCTGGCGGGGTATATATAAATGCATCAAGATCTTTATTCGCAATTTCTCCCAGCAGGTGGGATTGCGGGGGAAGTTCTGCACTCGACAGTGTAGGTGCGGGCTGACCAGGATTGTTGGAGTTCGCCGCTGCATGTACATTGAACACGACAAATAGAAGCGTAGAGTCTATATCCGCGCTGCTAGACCGGATATAGCTGCGCAAAACATCCAGAACCATCGTTAAATCAAACGAGCTGGAGCACGTATAGCTCCCAAGCTTGATTGGTGACTCATCCGTCGTCAGGGTGGAGGGAATCGAGACGGGACAGAGTAGCCATTGCTGATTGGAATGAGACCAGTAGACATCAATGATAAATCGGCGATATCCAATTGTCAAGAGATCTGATAGACACAGAGATCCGGCGTCTCCGAGGTATTGGTTGTTACCGAAGCATGCTGCGGTCAGCGCGATCGAAGGCTGCGTCACGTAGTTGATGGGGACTTGCGACGAGACATCTCGTTGGCTCTATAGAAATCACCATTAGCATATCGATTTTGAAATCCGAGTGCATATCATACCAGCAAATCAACCCAGAATGTGCTGTTGAGCAGAGAAAAGTCCGACGTATAACTGCCAGACATGGAGCTTAATTGCATGGACGAAGCTAGGGTAGTGAAGGTTCGCCGCGTGAGATCATCTCACAAGAGCCGGCGCTTGGCCGCGCAATAATAAATTATGTACTAAGATTAATAGAAATATATCCTCCATGCCATCGTGACAGGCAAGAAGAGAAGTGGATAGGAGGAACTAATGAAGGAAACTGCGACGGGGGATCGCATGTCATCACCACCGCGCTTTACCCGTTTGGTCGATACATCTGATAATCTGGCCTCTTCGGGCCAAATAATTTGTGGCATCTTCAACTTCACATCTCCTACACCAACTCAACATACCCGTGGATCTCGAGAAATTGCCGACAGACAACTTCATCGTTCACTCTACCCAATTTTTACAACCGACTGCAAAGCTCATACAAAATGAACGCTCCGCCCGGGATGTCGCCGCAGCAGATGGCGGCATTTCAGGCGCACATGCAACAGCAAGTCGCCGCTGAAGCCGCCAAACGGGGAATGACACCAGAGGCTTTCGTCAAAATGCAGCGAGAACAAGTCGCTGCCGAAGCCGCAAAGCATGGATTGACTCCAGAACAATACGTCCAAGGATTAAGGATGCGGGCTCTCCAACAGCGTGCCGCCGCTCAGCAAGCCGCCCAAGCGCAAGGACAGCAACAAGGTCAGCCAGGGCAACCACAACAACCACCACAAGGAGCACCTGGACAACCACCACAAGTACCGGTTCAGCAACAGGTTCAGAAACAGGTCAATGTCAACCCCAACAATCCTCCAGACCCAAAAGCCATCGCATTGGCAAAATGGTTGCGGACGCAGGATTTGAAGACTCGCACATGTATTTTGGATGGTCAACGAAAGGACATGTTTAAAGGTACCCAATTGTCATACGACTCATTCCTGTCAAAAACTGACATGGGGATACTCTAGTCAAACGCGCGATTCGAGCCATTGAATCCCCAGCATACGCAAAAGCCGCAGCCAAGAGCAAAGGCCTTCTACCTCCCGTCACCGACCGCGCATCTGCAGAAAACGTCTTTAAACTCCTCCCTCTATCACTACTAGCCCTACGAGTCACCAAACAAGATCCGCATGCAGGCCACAGCCACGGCAAGACCAAGCGAGTAAAGGGACTATGGACCGTCAAGATTGAGCAACATCAAGAGACAGACCCCATGATGCATTACGTCTTTTTATATGAAGGTTCGCAATGGAAACAGAAAGCAATGGCTGTCGGTGTTGTGCTCGCCATTTTTGCGGTGGTTTTGTTCCCGCTGTGGCCTATTGTGTTGCGCCAGGGTGTTTGGTATTTGAGTGTTGGTATGATGGGTTTGTTGGCAGCGTTCTTTGCCATGGCGATATTCAGACTTATTCTGTTCTGTGTTACCGTGTTTGTGGTTCCTCCTGGTCTCTGGCTGTTCCCGAACTTGTTCGAGGATGTTGGGTTCTTTGACAGTTTCAAGCCTCTCTGGGGCTGGCAAGAGGTTTGTCTTCCCAGCTATGAACCTCACTTTCGACCAATTACTTACTGACGTTATTCCTCGCGCAGAAAAAGAAGAAAAAAGTCAAATCGGCCAAGAAGGCAAAGTCTGCTGCACCAGCTGATGCACCAGTCACATCTGAAAAAGCCGAAGCTACAGCAACTCCTGTGACTCCAGCTGTTCCTACCGCTGCTCCTGCGACTGACGAATCGTCCAAGCGCGCCCTTGCGGCGAGTGTTGAAGACGCCGAAGAAGAGTAGACAATCGGGTCAAATTCTTCATTCCATTTTCTTCTTGTGAAAGTGTATCAATTTGCGAAAGCTATGGGATATGCTTCATCCTAAGCCATTTGTTTTTTCTTGTGTGTCTTATTTCATCAATGACATGGCTTTCTTTTCTGTATAAGCGGCAGGGTTTCATCAGGGCGTTTTGCTTATTTTAGTTGCAATATCATTCAATTGCAGAAATTCGATATTAGCTATGCCTTTTTTTCCGCTTGTTTATAACGGTTCGTCAGCGTGTTCTCAACGTTTCCCATACTCTTTGGGTCACGAGCTTATTGATCCATTTCTTGAAGGAGATCCAGGGGAGGTAAAAGCGAGGCTTCACCCCTCTATCGACGATGAAACATAATTTCGCCTATTCCATCCTTCCCCCGACACCTGAATATCCCAACCTCTTCCCCATTGACACATACTAGCTAACACGAAGTGTACTGCGCTCTATCGGAGGATATCCCAACAGCAGTCCATTAAGGTCGCTTTCGGGCTTTGCTTAGATTGACAGACGCGTAACCACTTCCGATCCTACCCAATGAAGGACCATACGTATTAAACGGAGAATTATAAACTCAATCTAATCTCTAAATCAAATTGGGTCGATGTTTGATTTGAAGAGGGCCACTTTTTTATGGGGGGGGGTTAGGGCTTTAGGAGCATCTTGTTTGGCGCACGTGGGCACTAGAGGGTCACTAAGAGCATGAAGAATTGTTAAATGAGAGGAGATGAGGTGGGTATATCCCTGCTCTTGTCTGTTTTCTTTGAAATGTTTTTGTATATTTATTAGTATATATAGAGTGTAGATCACCTTGAAAATGTAAAGATGTAAGGACTATTGTATACGTACTGTCAAAAGCATCCAAAATGGCCGTCCTATCCCGTATCATTCTATCCATTGCTGTCGCAGCTTTAGGGTATGTACCCCAATAACCCCTGCCCACGAAACTCGTACTGAGACACCTGGAAAATCAACAGAGCATTTGCCTCAACAGCCAGTCGCTCTTCCTGCGACAGCATCGAAGATGGCTATACCTGTTTTACCGACATCTCCCATAACTGGGGCATGTACTCACCCTACTTCAGCCTGGCATCCGAATCCACCAGTTCTCCCGACATCCCATCTGGCTGCGAGGTCACTTTTGTGCAGTCCCTAATGCGTCATGGCGCTCGTTACCCAACCGCTAAAAAGAACACGGCTTACGCGAAACTCATCAAAGCTATTCAGACCAATGCCACCAAATTAGAGGGCGATTATGCGTTTTTGAAGACGTACAACTACTCCTGGCCAGCGGCTACGTTGACGCCTTTTGGTACGAACGAGTTGTATCAAGCTGGTATCAAGTTCTATGAACGCTACGAGTGTCTTGCGCGCGACAACATCCCCTTTGTGCGTGCGTCAAGCGCGGATCGAGTTGTTGCTTCGGGCGAGGCGTGGAATTCCGGATTCCAGGATACCAAGTCCGCTGACTGGTTCGCAGACCAAAGTCAGGCTGCCCCCGTCATTAACGTCGTGCTTGAGGAAGGTGACACGTTCAATAATACGCTAGACCATAGTCTTTGCACGAATTTCGAGAACAGTGATCTCGCGGATGATGTCCAGGCTGGGTTCGCGGCCATCTTCGTGCCCAAGATTTTGACTCGTGTGCAGGCCCATCTGCATGGAGTCACACTCACAACCACCGATATCATCTATCTAATGGACATGTGCGCCTTCGACACTGTGGCCCGGACAAGCGACGCCAGCGAACTCTCCCCCTTTTGCGATCTATTCACAAAATCCGAATGGGAGGAATACAACTACTACGCGTCGCTGGGGAAATACTACGGCTACAGCAACGGGAACCCGCTGGGACCAGCACAGGGGATTGGATTCACGAATGAGTTAATTGCGCGGTTGACGGGTACACCGGTGCAGGATGAGACGAGTACGAATCATACACTCGATTCTTCGGCTGTAACATTCCCGCTTAATGCGACGTTATATGCGGACTTTTCGCATGATGATGGTCTGGAACCTATCTTCGCGGCTATGGGACTGTTCAATGGGACGAGTCCCCTGTCCAAGACGAAAGTTGAGAGTGTTGAGCAGACGAATGGGTTTTCTGCGGCGTGGACGGTGCCCTTTGCGGCGAGGATGTATGTTGAGTTGATGACGTGTGAGGGTGAGATGGAGCAGCTTGTTAGGGTGTTGGTGAATGATAGGGTTGTTCCGTTGTATGGGTGTGAGCATGATGAGTTGGGTCGGTGTACGTTGGATGATTTTGTGGATGGGTTGGGCTTTGCTAGGTCTAATGGTAACTGGGCGAGTTGTTTTACTTCTTGACTTGGCGAAGGAATTGATGTAAAAGTTGGACCTACAAGAGGGTTGTTGAGTTGATAAGGTGTCAACTGTGGAATATGTACAGGTACGGATTAAAAAACGGATGTGAGAGACACATGCAGTATGTAGAAAGCTAATTGCGAACGAAAACATCGGACAAACCATAAATTATAGGCTTAGAACCTAGTAGGTACAGAGGCTAGCTATCCATCAGTCGATTCATGTAGAGCATGACTCTATCGGGACATTATAGATTTCCTATTTCGGCAGGTTAGGGCTAGCTGCATTCTGGAATCCCCACCAACGGTAATTGGATTTATATGCGTAGAAAGCATAAATTAGTGACGATTATCCAGAATCGAAGGACCTGTTCAATTTACTGAAAGCATTTAGGGGCTCAGTCTTTCTTCAGCAATACAGTTGACCGTTCAAGTACTTGCTGGGACCTGCTAACAGGAACTTGATCAAAGATGTTCGTCCTTCCTCCTTATCAATGATTGAGAAGAAAATTGATAGAGCACAAACTTCATAATACGACACATACTTTTATTGCTCTTTGAATTTTTATTTCGGAGCCCTCTTCCGGCCCCGCAGAGGTCATGTCCTCCCACTTGGAATGGGATGGTTGGATCGCCAATTGAGCGAAGAGCTTATCGGTGCGGCAAACCTCAAAGGGGACACCTTTAAAAGATTTGCTGAAGCATGTGAAAGGGCTAAAGGAGCCAGAGCTTATTGCTGTTATTTATGGTCAAGTCATTTTCAGTTTCACGGAATCCAAGGCATCCATCTGAGCCATTAATGCGCTCGCAGTTGCCTAATATTGGTGAGATCAGCTTGTCTTATTCAGCGGGTGGCGTATATAGGTTCGTACCGGAACAATCAATTTCGATTCAAAACGATTGTGAGTCAATCAATATCAATGGTGCGGTAGCGAAAGACGGAAAAGAGGATCAACAGGATTTTTTGACAACGGTAGTTACATAGTTTCCTATCCAGGACGCATTAGGGCTCCATGTCATCACGTTCCACACCGCAAGGCAAGCTACGTAGACGCCCCATCTTCCCATAAGCCATACAAACCATCACAATACTTTACTTCAATCTCGTATATGCAATTCAACATTATATACACCTATCAATACACAAAAACGGGTCATCATCGTCGTCATCACCACCGATACCACAAATCCACGGGCCCAATCCAATCCATGCATAGTATATAATACATCCAAATCTCCAACAATCCAAAATAAATATACAAATACAAAATACAGTGTTCGACATGAAGCGAAATATAAACAAACAGAGAAACAAAGTCAGCGCCTGGGTGGATCGGTGATGATGATTTTCCCTTTTTTAATCCAGTGTTAGGGTGTCACTGGTTGTCCCGCTTTTGCGGTGATTGACTCCGTCTTTGTGGGTACGGATTCAAGCTCATATTCATATTCATATTTAGTGGCGGTGGATATTCAGATGTTGGAGTTGCATTAGCCGTATTCGTCGCTGTGGTAGTAGTTGTAGTCGTAGTGCCCGCAAGAGAGACGTCGGATTGTTTCCGGTGCATGATGCTGTTGTTTAACATGTTGGCCATTTGGAGATGTAAGCTTCGCAGTTCTGAGCTTCGGCGGCGGGCGTGTTGTTGGTTTATTGCCGATGAAGCGGCGGGAGGAGGACCGGGCGAGGATGCGGCTGATGTCAATGACGAGGATGATATGGATGGGCGCGGGAGGTGTGTTTGTTGTTGTTGTGTTTGTTGTGGTGGTGGTGGTTGCAGAGGAGGTGGTTGTGGTAATTGTGATTGTGGTGGGTGGGATGGTTGTTGGAGATGTCTCTTTTGCCATAGAGGGATGTGGCGAAAGGCTATGTTTGGTGGTGGTGCTTGGGGGAGGGGCACGTTTGGCGGTGGAGCGGGTGGAAGGAGGGATAGATTTGGGTTGCGGCGTGCGCGAGGGGATGTTTGTTGGGATGGGGGTTGAGAGGTTATTATCGAGCTGCGGCGGCTGGATTCTTCTCGAGGTGTTTGTGGTGTTTGTGGTGAGGATGCGGGAGTTGTGGTTCGGCTTTGCGGGCCTGGTTGGTCGTCTGGAGGAGCAGACGCGGTTGTAGGCTGGCGCGTTTGTTGATGGTTCAGTGCTGACGTGCTTCGACTCTGAGGCTCTCGCGCTTTGGACGTAGAAGCTGTTACCCTGTTTGCTCGGTCTTTACCCAATGCAAAACGAGCAAGATTGCTCGGTGGAGGTGTCGACGTCGGCGTCGTGGACTCCGATGAGTCACTGTTAATCTTTGGCAGCCGAGTCAAAGGACGCCCTTTCTCTGTAACAGATGGAAGCCGCGATTGCGTCAATTGCGCGAGCCTTTGTTGCGGCAAGCGAGGCGTATGGTTCATATCCGACAACTTATTCTGCTGGTAGTATCTCGGGGTGCCAGTTGCAGGAGTCACTGACTCGGAACTTTCTGATCTTGTCAAGGAATATTTACGAGGTGGAATAGTAGGGATCGTTCTGGCGGTTGCAATGGTCGAAATATTAGTCGGTGTCGCGCTTCGGCTTGACGAGATCAATGACTGTCGCTTTTGCGTGTTGAGAATCGAGTCACGTTTCGTGCCAATGTTTGATGATGGGGTTTCCGCATTTCTGCTAGAAACCTTTGATGAAGGCTCTAGCGTAGGCGTCTTTCGTGAAGCAGCATCATCGGACAACATTGACCGTGAACTTTCGTCACGTACTAGAGAAAGCCGTACATTCGGGCCAGGAAGGCCTGTATTTTGCGGAGGGAGAGAGGTAGCAGGTCCATTTCCGACAAACGACAAGGGACGACTAGCCCTGGCAACTTCGCCTTGCCGTTCCAATTGGGTTGCAGTATACGAATTTAACGAGCGCCGATTAGGATTGCTGCTGGTAGACGTTGAAGGCTTTCGCAACCGTGGAGTAATTGCAGGGGATTGTGCTGGCGTCTCGACTGCAGGAGGTAAAGGCGGGGGCGAGTTTGGAATAATTTTGCTTGATGGTGTAGGTTGAGGAGCATCTCGCGGATTCTCAAAAATAATATCAGAATCTCCAAACGTGCTCATAGAAGGGATGGTCACAACATCCAATGGCCCCGAGATTGAGAGACGATTTGACGTCTTTACGGGACTGGGGATTCTCGGGGGTTGCTGGATTTTTGGCTCTTGTTCCTCCTCTTGATAAAAACTCTTCCTATGAGTAGAAGTTGCTGAAGGCGGCAATGGAAAAGAGTCGGATAACGGAGAGGGCGGATTAGATTCTCTCAAACTCGACTTGCGACTAGCCAAGAGTCGCGAACCACGATGAGCGAGTAAAGTGTTGCTAGGGACTTCCGGAGTTTCGCCATCGTCTCCTGGCGCTAGTTCTGGGACATATTTCTTCCCACCCAAGGCTTCAATCGTCTTCCTCAGCGCAATGAGCCAGCTATTCATCTCTTGAGCGCTAGACATGATAACCAAATACGTTTTTACAGACCGACGCGATTCGGCAGTCTGCAAACCAAACCTTGACAGAAACGTACGCCCAGTAGCTGCAGGAGCCGTACCATCATCTGTAGACTTTTGCGATATTTGCACAACATGATGTTTCCCCGGGATAGAGTCACTGGCAAATGCGGCCGAAGCTGGGCCAAGGCGCATAATCTTTTCCGGGAGTCGGTCATAGCTCCCTTCTCCAGAGTACTGAAGCAAGTAGCCCGCCGTAACCAGCACGAATATCTTCTTGACAAACACAATCTGATCGAGCGAATTGGCTCCGCCGCGCTTGACGGGCTTCTTGTCTTTTGCATCTTTCTTGCCCTTCTTTGCAGCATCAGCATCAGCATCCCCACCTTCTGCCTCACCGGGTTGGAACGGGTTGCGAAAATTCCCCGCTTGCGTAGCATGAATACGCAGAATAGTATCCGGAGCAATATTCGGAACTGCAAGCCGCGCATGTTTCGACGCCTGCGGATACGCCTGAAACAGCGGCGGAGGCGTCCACGACGAAGAGACCTTTGATTTCGGCTCCGGCTTCACTCGTGTACCCCTACCCGATCTATCCAAAGTGAACGTCGATTCCGTCGGCGTAGCTACTTGAGATGATGCATGCAACGTTGATCCAGAAGCTAATGTAGGCGCAATTGATCGTGGGGTATCCGGCACCGTGGTTGATGGAGTCGTCGAACCGCGCCTTTCGCCCACAGCGGGGAGAGTGGTTTCCGACTTTCTTTCCTCGCGTAGAGCTTTGTTTCGCGCAAATAGACCCCGAAGACTAGTTTTGGAAGCTACTTTCCTCGTCGGCTCGGGTTGGAGGGGGACGCTTGGGGGTTGGTTTGCGACGACTTCGGTAGGTCGGGGGCGTTGAGGACGGGGTTTTTGTAGGACCGGGCGGGTGCGCTGTTGCTGTTGCTGCTGTTGCTGTTGCGACGGTGGCTGCGGGAGCTGCGACTGCTGCTGCTGCGCAAGGTCTGTTCGGATGGCTGTGAGAGGAGGCCCGCGACGAGGTATGGCCGACTTGGGCGGCGGAGGTGGAGGAGGTGGTGAGTTCTGATCCATGGCGCCTATGCGACCTGCCCGCAGATGAACATTGGCCGGACGGACGAGAAAAATGAGACTGTGCGATGAAAGGCATGACCCGTTAGTCGGTTTGAGTGAAGCTACTCTATGAGCGTCATGTCAATGGCTGATGTAAAGCTATGCGGAGGCAGATTAAGCCATGGAGCTATAGTTGTTCGCCAATTGTCCAATTCAATGGATGACTGATAATAAATGATAGCGAACTGGTGGAATTGGAGTGCAATTGATCAATCAACAAAATCTGAATCCAGTTTGTCCTCCAGCAAAGCTGTTCCACATAAAGAAGGTTTTGATCGCAGTAGTGATGTCAGAAAGTGAAACCTGCGATACCCAGTCCTGGCAATCCGAGTATATTGCAAAGAACGACTCGAGTATACATCAATTGAGTTTCAATCAGGTTCGTTCAACGTCCAACGAGAAAGTTGTGGGCGAACTGGAGGCGAACACGCATTTTCGTAAGGCATCATCGCGTTGCCCTATCGGGCCAATCGGTTGACGCTGCTCCAGTTCATTCACTAAGCGACTAAGGCAAAAAGGGCACTAAGAGTAAGTTCAGCTCGGTATTCTGGACAGACGATGAGTCTGGGCCTGGATGTATTTTTGTTTTTATATAGTACTGTTGGTTGAATGTAATTTTTGTATGAGAACGTGGAGCAACACGGGAACGACACGGACGGAATCTGCCGCCCGACGAGCCGGTACCTGAATCTCTGCCAGAACACCAATCACAGCGCCAGCAGATATACATTATTTACGAGCACTTCCTTTTCACTTTAACATTTACAGAGCTGGGAACTCCATGATACGGAACATACGCCTTGTGTATGAACCGGGGAATCAGCGGAAAACGAGCAGCACATAGTACTTCGTAGTACGTACCCACTGGCCAGAAGATCTTAATAGGGCTCATCTATCGGCACCAGCAGTACGGTAAACAATCGACAATGCATAGTTAGGCTAGCAAGTAGCTACATCTCTAGACAGGAGCAGATACCAGCCAAGTATCCCTACGGAGTCTGTGTGGACTCGAGCATACGAATCAAAAACAAAAGTAAAGGAACAACTCCGTATGAACTGAAACATCTCCATACACGCCACCAGATGCAAGTGGACCATGCTCAGGTCCCAGTCATGTCAACTCGAGTCGTCAGTTAAAAATTACCAGACATACTACATAGTAGTCGAACAAAAGACCAAGCTGAAACACTGACACTGTACTCGGTCGTACGAGAGCGTGTTCCAACAAAGACAGTTTGAAACAGTTAATCTGATTGTATGACCTCGGTACGACCGTTTAACTCAAAATTCTTTGTTTGTACCAACACTCGACGGATAGGTTGGCGTTCTGGCCCCTATAAGTGACTACTACGTACTAGTAGGTACTAGTAGTAACCCTAACTATCAGCTCACTAGTAGCATAAAGGAATCAAGAAGATCGACCAACAAGCTGACCATCTCAAACACGGAAAAGATCCTCACAATAATTACATTTACCTACTCGTAGTATTTTACTGCGTCACTTGGCTAAAACAGGTACCAGCAGCCCGTACGGAGTGCCTACATAGTACGTACATGGATAAGTTAATACGTCCGTAGAATACTACGTAGGTTTAGTTAACTATGGGGCTCACTCTCCGTACTCCGTACACTATCAGCCTATTCGAGATCTAGTCCCAGCACTAAGGCAAGGCTAAGGTTGACAGAACTTTTTGACTTGAGCGTTTTCGCTTAGTTAGCCTACCAAGCTAACTAACTATCCCGTACGGATTTTCCTTTTTTCTCTGGTTCGGCGGCCGCTTCGCTTCCTCTGGTTAGTGATCGGTGATCACAGAAATTGAATTGTGATGGGATTCGGGACGGGCGACATTAGCGCCAGGGGTAAGTAATAGCTACGTACGGAGTAGGTAGTAGCTTCGTAAGATGAAAAATTTTTCATGTGCTCTAGCCTCTAGACTGCATAAGGGCATTATTTGGCTGAGAGTCTTGACTCTTGAGTCTACTCTTGGGCTGAGGGCGGGACATGGAAATAGAACCCGATGCCGGAGTACTCAGTGGAGCAAGACCTTACCTTTGCCTACTACGTACGGAGTTAGTAGGTACGAAGTTTTAATGGGATTTAGATGTTGTATTCGCAAAGACTGTGCTCTGTTTCACTCCTCGGAGAAAGTCTATAACCTTGGACGTTGATAATGTAGTCAGCCCACTGCTTTGGTATTTGGAATCTGATAAGCGCTGCGGAGTCAGACGCAAACTACGTACTATAAGCGATCTGGTATTATTACTGTGGATATCAGATAAGACTGTTAAGAGTCTTAAGACACACCTTAAGTGAGAGGTGGGTATCTATATCTACATCATCAACTATGTATCGTCTATCGAAATACAAAGACACGGGTCTATATCCAAAGTAGAGATTTATCGTATAACATCCAGCATCTCCTCTACACGGCCGAACTTTTCGCGAGGTTTGCCCTTGGCTTTTCCTCTCTCCTTCTCAACAGTGTCGATGCGCTGCCAGTCTTCCCACGTCGTCGGTGATAATCCTCTCTGCATGGCCTCGGCTCGCACGCCGTCCCAGCCGAGACCCGTGCTGCCGCCGGAGGTTGAATTCAGGAATGATATTTTGGCTTCGCTGCTCGATTTAGATGCCTCCCAATCCGCTGCGATAGAATCCGCTGTGCCAAAAGCATCCATCATTGTAGAAGCAATCACTCCAGTCGGTCCACGCTTGACCCATCCTGCACAGTAAAGGCCGGGTAAGTGAGATATGTGTGTATGATCTAGCGGTGTCGTAGTATCTTCCGCCGCACGAGTAATACTGGTAACCCTTCCAAATCCGTCGTTAGGAATGATTCCGCGTCGTCCATCAAATTCAATTCCTAAGTCCTCGAAGCCGGGTAGCGGCAGAGACTTATAGCCTATACTCCGGAAGAACACATTGCACGGGATATTGACTTGGGCGGGATTACCGCTGGCCAGAAAATGTTGTCGAACCTTGGCATCTGATGCGAACGGGTCGGGAGATGAGAATTCGTTTCGAGTAAATTTGGCATGGGACAACCGGTAGGGGAACATTGGTGACCAATGCAACGAATGAGGAGAAAGCAGAAAGTCGAGAGACCAGCTTTTGCTGGCAGTAGCAGGATCTGTAGGAGATCCTTTGGCTAGAAGCTGTATCAATCGTTTCTGTGCTCGAGGGAGAGCAGAAACAACATCTTCCGGAGGGAGAAAGTCCTTTGGGATAGTGTCGAATGCAACTGAAGGAAGTTGAATGAGCTCTCGTATCTCCTTGATAGTAAACGCAGCCTTTGAACCATTAGCACGCGATCAATGGTTAGATTCTTTAGTTGGCAATCATCTCACCTGCATCGGACCGCGCCTTCCGACAACCCGCACACGCTTGATCTTACTTCTCGACAGCTCCTCCAATGCATGCTCCGATATGTCTGTTTTGCGCAAAGCATCCACATCCGATAAAAGTATCCTGGCTACATCCAAGGCAACGTTTCCCTGACCAACAACCACAGCGTGTTCACCAGCAGTCAAATCTGGGGCCAGATCGCGGTATTCTGGAAGTCCATTGTACCATCCCACAAACGCTCGTGCCGAAAGAACATTCTTTTTTGCGTCCTCGCCTGGAATACCCAATTCGCGATCCTTAGCCGCGCCGTAGGCGAAGAGAATAGCGTCGTAGTGTGGTTTGAGTGTGGAAAAGGGCAATTCAGAACCCACGGCGACGTTTCCGATGAAATTGAAGCGAGAGGAGGTTGCGACTTCTGTGAATTTTTCTTCGCAATTCTATTACCACAAACTTCATTAGCATCTTTCCTCTCATTGACACAACAAGAGATCTTCAAGAAATACCTTTACTTCCGGGTGGTCCGGCGCAACACCATACCGCACTAGGCCAAATGGCACGGGCAATTGCTCGTACATATCAACTACAGCATCGTTCGATTTGGACAAAAGTCGATACGCCGCATAGAAACCTGCCGGGCCGGATCCGATGACGGCAACCCGAAACGGACGATCATGGAGTGTGGTAGACGTGCTGTATCGAGCTCGGACTCGAGGGACCTGCAAGGCTCGTCGTGCGCATCGTGTGCACAGAGAGGATGCAGTAGATAAAGTCATAGATATATAAGTCGGCCGTGAGTGATTGTCTGGAAGATCAAGATGAGTGACACTTCATTGAAGTAGGAAGTGGAAACCACGGAAGGCACGTGTGGCAGCGGCTTATCGGCTATCGCTATCTTATCGGAGTTGCCAGGCCAACGGCGCCGAACCAAACAATGATCAGCCCTACCCTCTCCCCTCGCGCCTTCTCTCAGTATGACTGCCCTCTTCTCCTCTTCCTTTCTCTCCTCCTATCGAGACCGTGCTTTGCATCTAATTTCCACATCTACTCATTCTTTAATTGAGAACCGCGTCAATGCAGCCTTCATTCGTTTGATGTTTGTCTTGCTGATCACTCACATACTTATCAGTTAGCTACATTCCTTAACCCCGGATTCTCGCACGCGCATTCTTGATATTCATACTATACCTCCCATCATGGGTGGATCATCATCCCCTCCATTCCTCTACGATCCGGTGTCGCAGTGGTCATTCAATGACTACCACAGAGGAAAGACGTTCAATCCGAAAGCCATCACTCAGGCAAGCAGAGCGCCGCGTCCACAGAGCACCCCTCAGGAAGGGCCGCTGGTGAACTTCAATCGTCATCCAGACACGGTACGTGTTGCTAACTCTTGGGTTGCTGTTTTGCAGAAAGAAAGTATGCTGATTACGATCACAGTGGGTTGCGCCCCGTCAAAACACTCATATACATCCTATGAGCCGTCACACCAAGGCCCGGGTGACGCACACAAGAAGATTTCAGCTTTTTCTCCGAGTCTTGTCTGTACTTGGAGCACTTGGTATTTTGTTCTGCGTTATTTGCATCAACCATACAGACGTCGCTTTAGGATGGATCATTCGTGTTGCAGTAAGTCGGCCCAGATATGGAAACATGTGCAAATTGCTAACGTGTAACAGCCAAGCGTTGCTATTCTTCACAACATCTATGCAATCTATCATCTTGCCCGATCGGCCGCTAGCCGGCCTGCGGGGTCTTCGACCAGCTACCATCTATTCGCATCTATCATGGACTGTGGTTTAGCTCCCTTTTACGCTTTCACTAGCTTCGTTGCATATAAAGAGTACCACGATGGTTACTATAACTGGGGAACCCTTTTCAATGACGACAACATTCAACACTACATTGTCGAGTCACTTTTCTACGCAAGTGCTGGTGTTGGGGGCCTTCATTTCCTGTCACTTATTATCTCTGTGTATTTGGCTGTCGTTTTTAGACAAATCACTAAGTTACCCCCTGATATGAACCCTCTGGAGGACAACTTAACGGCCCGCCCATCAACCAGACGAGGCCAGCTTTCAAGATCTGAGCTATCCGAGAAGAAGCATATGAGCACAAGTACTGTGGACTCGGCATATTTCAGTGTCAAGTCACATCTGGATGATGTCTCTAATGATATACCACAACCAATTCCTTTTATGCACACCAGACAGCAATCATCGACTTCGTTGGCAGACACTAAGAGAGCATCGCATACTTCACTCCACTCCAGCCAGCAATCAGGACGCATCTACAATGCAGACAGTCAACCTACGTCACCCTCTCGTGCAGCAGCTCAAAGCAAAAAGAGCCCCTCTCGGCCGAGATCGGTATTTGAAGATGCGCCTGTACTTCGCCCAACATCCAGTGGTCTTACGCCTACCAACCTTCGCTGGAGCAGTCCAGTGCCGTCGGAAGCGTCAGCCAACTGGGTAAGCTACGAATCGCCAGCAGACGAGGACGTCATCATTCGTGAATCCAAGCCGCCGAGCAGATCTAAAAACGGCACACCATTTCCTGTTGCCAGCGACTGGTTGGGTCCTGTGCCAAAATTCGGTCGCGTTGAAAGTGGTATCCCGCACAAGGAAGCTCGCGGTCAATACGCCGCTTTGGAGACGAACGATGGATATGATAACGATGTGCACTTTGACATCAACAAAGACAACCTTGAAGAAGATATCACCGAGTACCTCAACAGGGCCCTTGATCCTTTGAGAATGAACCCTCCAACTCCTCAGCCTAAAGAAGACCCAGAGAACAACAATACTGGAAGCAGGCCTTCGAGCCTTCGTCGCGCTGTCTTGGGCGAAATTCCAGATGTCTCGGCAGTGAGAAATAACGACATCACCGACTCTCCCGTTGCAGAAGACACAGAATTGCCTCCTTCCAAGCCATCCAAATTGAAAACCTTCGGCAGTCTGCGACTATGGGGAAACAAATCAAACAAAACCACCTACGCATCCGTCAAAGAAGACGAAGCAAGCGACAACGAAAGCGACAACGATAACGAGTCAAACCAACCCGCTAAATTAACCACCCCAAAACGACGAACCACTCAAACCACACTAACCGCCAAAGAAGCCGACCGCAAGGGCCGAGTCGTCAGTAACTCAGGCATTGATCTCGGCAGCGCATTCCATACGGGAATGGACTCGGAACAGTACAGCGAATACATCTCCGCGCTGGGAGTCGGTCGCAGACGCGACGTCAGTGGGAAAATTGCTGAAGAGGGACGCGGCGGTATTGTCGAGGTTGCGGAAATCCCGGAAGTGCCGAGCACCCCGGAGAAGAAGAAGCAGAATACCGGTCGAGCGGCAGGTTGGGCTCGTTTTGCAGGTCTTTGATGATATTTACTATTCGCAATGCAAAGATATGTGATGATGTACAAATGGAAGGAATATGACATGACCTTGGACAGGGACATGCAATTTGCGGCGATTGAAGGGATCAGGTTTTTGCTTTCTGGAGTTCTTTTTTGGAGTATATTTTTTTGTATATGTTGAGCGATTTGTGTTTTATTGTTTCTGGGATTTGTCGACACACCTGTGAACGATGTTGCTAGTTTTCATGTAGGTATTATCATATTAGGTATGTATGTAGTCTGTACAGAGAAAATCAACATTGAAAGATCCATCAATTCGTTGATCGAGATTGACTACCTAGCTATCTAGTTACATATATTAAACCACCCAAAATCCCTCATTCTGTATACTTAGTTACATGTATGTATATAGAGTAGAATCACCCCCGATCAAGCCTCGTCTGCCTCATCCTCCAATTCAACATCTGCTCTTGCGTCCTCTGCTCGATTTCTGCGTGTAGTCGCGCTTCGTCCTCTTCGTCGATCATTGTTATGAAGTTTAGCTGGTTTTCGGTGTCGGTTTCGTCGTCGGTTTCGTCGTCGGTTTGCTTACCTCTCTCACTATTGCGTTCGGAGGAGAGGGGATGGTCTGAGAGAGGGTGGTGGGAGACTTCTTCCATTGGTATTGGGTGTTCAACAGTCAAGGTTTCATTTCGCAGCTGCTCCTCATCACCGGCTTTCGGTTGAGCGGGTACTTGAGACGGTACGGGTTTCCGCTTGACCTGTCTTGTTGTCGCGGGTTTCCGTTTCTCATTCTCTGCTTGTTCGCGCTCAATTTGCTCATCTTGATTCCACAGCGCCAGTTTCTCCATCTTAAGTTCGGATGCATCGATCTCCTCGAATCCGATATCCGTCAGAACCTGGCCGACCAAAAATTGGTAGCGGAGGTGGCCCGATACAGTAGTGCTGACGTCTATGTTCTCGAGATTGGGGACGCCGTTGACGGGCTGTAGGCCTGAGATGTCGACCTCAAGATGTGTGGCGCGGTAGAGGAGGGCGAGGACGGAGTCGTTCTCGGAATAGACGTTGACGAGGCGACCGGCGACGACGGCGCGCATGGAGTGCCATTCTGCTGCGTTTGCGGGGATGGGTGATCCCATAAGCACAACTGACTCGATGAGGCCGTATGCTCGTCTTTTGGCTAGATTTTGCAGACACGAGTAAATCACCCGCGAGCCGAGAGAGTATCCGATCAAAGTCACGGGCCGTTTCCCCTGAGCTCCATTTATGAGTGCGTCGGCGAGGACTTCGCCGGCTTTGTCGGCTCTTGCCATAGCCACGCTGAATGGGTTTGCGGCTATTCTGGCGAGTCGCATGAGACCAAAGGGTAGCATGACGGCGCTCAGAAGGCCTGCAAAGACGGTCCGGATGAGGATCTGATGACTCGCAACTTTCCATGCTGCTGTGGTGACTAGGACGTGCATTGAGTTTCCGAGGTTCAGTAATGCTTCGTATTCCCAGCGGAGAGCAAAGACTTCCGCCTCGGGTCCAATGACTCGCCATGGGACGGTGATATTGTCCTCTTCAGTGACCCAGCCTGTGATCCCTATTGTCACCCTCAAGCGATGGTCTTCCTTGGCAGCTTCTTTTTCATCTTTTAATTTCTTTGTCGTCGTTCCCCGTAGAGGAATAAAAGCAAAGTCCTCGACCTCGCGGGCATATCTGTCCATCATCCTGCCGGTCATTTTTCCGCCGTAGGCTCCAAAGAGCCCGCCCACAACTACACCACTACTGGCGAGTGCTCCCAGATAAGAAGCAGCGATCGTCCCTCCAAGACCAAGTCCTCCCATTACAGTACCCAGACCAGCAGCCACCAGAGGCGCTGCAAGACCGCCGGTAATGCCAATGAGGGCCGCACCAGCTACTGTCGCAAAGCCAACTTTCCATTTCCGAAGTTCTTGGTTTTCGGCTGCCTTCTTTTTTGCTTCTTCGCCTGCTGTCATGGCGACTGCAGTGTCTAGTAGTCCACGTGCTATCTTGGCTTCGTTGTCGTTTAGGTCACTGGTCTGAAGTTTTAGTGAAGAAGTGACATGCAATAGAAGCACTCGCGAGTATGCATTGTAGTGCTCCAAGCCGAGAAGCAAGAGTAGAAGAGAGCGTAAGATAAGTAATCGTTGCGCCCTGGGTCCATCTCGAAGCGGGTTATCGAGAGGTGGATAAACTTGCTGCAGTCGATTCGACGACTCTTCTTCTAGTTCTATAAGATCCTTGGGAAACTTCTTGATTGGAGCCTGAACGTGTTGTGAATCCTCCCGCTCATTCACAACCTGCCCAACGCGCAACAAGACCGAGTTCTGCCATTCGTCAAAATACGCAAGTGCTGCCTTTCTCGATCTGCCATCCAAGCCCACTGCATCTCTTATTCCTTCCTGGGTCGTGTTCGACGGGACATCATAATCATTTCCGTTCCACCCTCCAGTATCCTCAGTTTTCGGCTTGGGTGATTTATTTGACTCTTTCTGAGAGACAGGGAGTGCTTCGAAGCTTTCCAATATTGTCTTCCGCATCTGCTCCAACGCATCCGTGATTAGTACCATCAGGTCTCCCCGCTCGGACTTGGACAGAAAATCGGAGAGGCCATGTTCTTCATTTTTGTGTTCTTCCTTGCCACGATCCGGAGTATTCGCGAAACGGTCAAAGAATCGATCCATGATAGGGACGTGTCAATGAATGTTGTAAAAAGATAAGTCTTGGTTAAGTATTGTTGTTGTCGGTAGATGCGGGATGCTTGTGCCAAGACCGAGAACCAACACAACATCCATCAGGCAAGGGTCTCAGTTACCACTCTGCACAACAAAATACTTGCCGGCGGTTTTGGTAGCCGACCCTAGGGCATTCCCATCCCATTGGTCGCGCTCAACGTGGCTTGCTTCTGCCTCAGTTGTAGTTACCTGGCGTTGTATCTTCTTTCTCCGACCGACCACTTGTTCCTTCGCTAACGCGTCCTTCAACGTCTCCAAGCTTATCGTAGACTCCTTGATCGCCTCGTGACTCTCGTCTCGAATGGCTCGGAGAGGCGAAATGCCCTTTGTATCCACATCCTGTATCGACTTGACAAAGTGAATCTGAGCTTCGAGTGTCCTGCGCATAGAGGTTTCCTCCGCTTTATCGACCGGTTGCGGGAGCGCCGACAAACGGAGTAGATGGTGAAGTTTCTGGGGCGTGATTGATAGAGGGATCGTCGGATCGTGCGTATTGGGGAGAAGGCTTTGGACGGACCATGTTGGTTTCGCCAGGAGAGTGGCTATGTCTTTGCTTGTGTACTTTGGTGGTTGTGACGAGTACAGTCGTCGAGCAGCACAAGATAGGAGACTGTTCGCCCGGTTGGCTGAGCTCAAGGGGCTCAATGGCAGTTGTAATCGAGGCATTGAGACGTGGGTAGCAGAGAATAAAAATATGTGATTTAATTGAAACGGAGACGATTGTGACAAGAGGAAGCTCTCAAGCTCAGATGGAGACAAAATAAATATCGCCTAGTTCCCCACTTTCGTCCTGCTTGTCTATTGATTGGTTCGTGGCTTGCCAACTGAAATATCAATCAACAGTTTCTTCTCTATTTAAACTCGAGACTACATATTTACGTATATGTATACTCAAGCCAAGAACTTCAATTGTTGTTTCACAATCTAAACCAGACAGTACTTCAAATAGAGCATGCGGAACAGGTCACAAAATTACAAGCCATTAGTCCAGCCGTCATTATAACAGCACGCTCTCAAGTTTTGACAACTCTCGCAGACTAAGACTTTTGTTGGAGATGTACGCGGACTGTCTTTATCTCTGTGTAGTTATCCAGAGCATATGCTCCCAGCTCTCGGCCCAGTCCGGACTCCTTGAATCCACCGAATGGCATCTGGTAGTGAAGAGTGTTGTAGTTGTTGACCCAAACAGTTCTGTCATGGTCAGCCAGGAATCGTGCTCGTGGGACAAGAAAGACCTACCCTGCTTTGACTGCATTGGACACTCTGATAGCAGTATTGATATTTGTGGTATGAACAGCCGCGGCAAGCCCTAATTCCTGTCAGTCGCAAGGTTACAGTGGTGGAAAGAGAGTTCCTCACCATAATTAGTTTTGTTGGCCAGAGCAATGGCTTCATCCTCATCGCGGACCTTCTGCACTGTGCACACAGGTCCAAAAATCTCCTCCCTCACAATGGCCATATTCTCAGTGACATCGGCAAATATCGTGGGTTGGATGTAATATCCTTCGCTTCCATGGCGATCACCACCTGTAATGACCTTTGCGCCCGAACTCTTTGCGCCTGAAATATAGCCCATAATCCTGTCATACTGTAACTGAGATACCTGGGGTCCCTGGAAAGTCTCAGCGTCAAACGGATTGCCGACTTTATTCTGCTCAGCACGTTTCTTGAAAAGCTCAAGGAATTTATCATAAATAGCCTCGTGGACGAGAATTCGAGATCCCGCGCAGCAGCATTGTCCGTGGTTGAAGAAGATACCCAGATTAACCCACTCAACTGCCTGTTCCAGATCCGCATCTGGAAGAACGATATTAGGCGATTTCCCGCCAAGTTCGAGGGTGACTTTCTTCAAGTTGCTGTTAGCAGCATCTCGTAGGATTTGGCGGCCTACAAGAGTTGATCCGGTGAACGCGACTTTATCGATATCCATATGATTAGCAATTGCTGATCCGGCGGTTCTCCCAAATCCGGAAATAATATTGATTACGCCGGGGGGGAAGCCAGCCTCTTTGATCAAGGTAGCCACATAAAGTGCTGAAAGGGGGGTCTGCTCTGCGGTTTTGAGCACAACGGTGTTTCCGGTAGCGATAGCCGGGCCAATTTTCCACGCAAACATCAACAGTGGGAAATTCCATGGAATGATTTGGCCGCATACGCCCACAGGTTCGTGCCGGGTGTAGGTCAAGCTACCAGAGTCGGTGTCGATAGTTTGGCCATAAATCTTATCCGCCCAACCACCGTAGTAGCGGAAACAGCCCGCTGAAGCAGTCACGTCGCCCTTGGCCATGGTGATGCTCTTGCCGTTGTCGAGCGCTTCAATGGCAGCGACTGTCTCAATGTCGCGTTCTAAAAAGTCCGCGAGACGGAGGAGGAGACGGCCACGTTCGGAGGGAGTGATGTGTTTCCATTCTCCTTCTAGTGCTTTGCGGGCGGCTTTTACGGCGATATCGACGTCGTTGGCGTCGCCCTCGTGAACGGCTACGATGGGTTTCTCGTCGTGGGGGTTGATGGTTTCGAATGTTCGACCTGCAACGCCGGGAACGAATTCATTGTCGATGAACCTGTATACCTTGTTAGCATGTATACTCTGGAATGCACTTTTCCGACAGACATACAATCCTAGGGGTTGCTGATACGTGATCAGGGGAGTCTTGATTTCTTGAAACAAGGCCATTGTGTGAGGTTGCCCAGGTATGTAATTCTAGTATTGGAGAGGAGAAGATATGTTTGCTGGATTAGAGTGTTACACCCATGAGAGGGCGTACTATTTATACAGCATCTATGACCTCTATATCAGGCTCGCTATGACAATCTCCAGAGTAGCACTAGCTACGTACGTACTACCAAGGTAGTGAGGGGAAAACGAACGCTTTGTCCGCAGAATGTGAGGGTTCGTTATGCGGCTCCGCATTTACGCCTTCACTCCACAATCCGCATTCTTCAGAATTCCTTCTATCCGGGGGTGGGCTAAACTTTAATGTAGTACGGAGTAGAAGTGGGGAAAAGATTTCGAAACATGTGAAGTTTGTGGACTGCAGATGGCGATCCGAGTTTTGGGGTAAATCTTGGGCAAAAGGATGAATTTCCGCGGCATGGGGGACAGAGGAATCGTAGGCTCATTCCGGAGATCCGGGGTGACTGCAGAAAGGGCCAATTTTGGAAAATGCTACTACAGTAGAACCTGGCTATAACGAACAGCCGTCCGAATCTGATATGTAGAGAATCGAGTTCATATAGAAAGGAGAGCACTCTAATATGACAATCTGTCTGACCAATAATAATTCTAGATGTCGGAGCACTCCCTACCTAATATTCATATGAACAACGTCTGACTCGATATTAATAAGTTGCATTAGCGATGGCATCTATTGTCACTTGGGTAGTGTTGGTGTTGAGGTTGTGATTTCTATCAAAATTAGCTGTATACCTAATCATTTATACGGGTGGCCATACAAAAAGATCTACAAACAGCGTGGAGATACTCTGAAGCAGAACATTTCTCAATAACCAACTAAATATTTACACCAAACTTAACTGGACTATGTCAACAGCAGGAAAGCTCTTCGTTACACAACATTTAAATACATCACCACCTCAACTCCACTCTTTATCAGATATATCCAATAAAGCCATAGTTTACTCCGGCATCTCAAGCACATAGCGTCCGGCAATCTGTCCTTTCTCTGCTGAAAGTTAGTAACGAAGTTTTATTAAAAGCGTGGAAAGGTTCATACCCATAAGTTCAAAGATAGCGGGGAGATCCTTCAAGGGAGCCACCTTGAACGGGGCCTTGATCAGGCCTCGTGCAAAGAATTCCAGAGCCTCAACGCCATCCTGTCGGTTTCCGACGTAGCTTCCCTTGATGCTGATCATACGAAGGACGGTGTTAATAACAGGGGCCTTGAGGTATGCATCTGGCGGCAATCCAATGGCAATAATGGTTCCACGGGAGCGAATGTATTCGGTGGCCTGTTGGAAGGGCTTCTCCGAGACTGCGAGTAGGATAACTGCGTGAGCTCCGAGGCCGTCAGGGGTCGCGGCTTTGACGTCGGCTACCAAATCCTTGGACTTGGTGAAATCAACATAGGTCTATATTCTGATTAGCGTCCACCGTCACCTGCAAAGGTTATCAGTCGGATCCGCCAGCTGGCGGCCCCCGGGGTGTTCCAAGGTTATATATCATACCTCAGTTCCAAGCTGCTCACACATGGCCCTCTTCTCATCACCGCCATCTACAGCGATAACTCTAATCCCCATAGCTTTCGCATATTGCTGTGCAAGGGATCCCAAGCCACCACCGGCTCCGACAATGGCCACCGTCTGTCCGGGCCGAACACCAGATTCCTTCAACCCTTTATAAACCGTGATACCAGCACAAAGCACTGGCGCAACAGCATCCAAGGGAACATCCTTTGGAATCTTCGAGGCATGAGAAGCCTTTGCAAGCGCATATTGCTGGAAAGTTCCATCCACAGTATAACCCGAAAGCTGTGCATGGGCACATAATGGGTCATCAGCTTGTCTGCAGAATTCGCAGTTTGAGCATGAACCGTTGAGCCATTTGACACCAGCGTGGTCACCAATCTCGAATTCGTGCACGAGGGAGCCCTTAGCCACGACTATGCCGGCGCCTTCGTGGCCACCAACAAGAGGCATTTTGACGGGGATGGGCCAATGGCCCATCATGGCGTGCAAGTCGGTGTGACAGACACCGGAGTAGCGGATTTTGACTAAGATCTGGTCGGGTCCGGGCTTGGGGACGGGGATCTGCTTGTATACAAGCGGCCCTCCGATCTTTTCGGCGACTTGGGCCCATTGAACTTCAGGAACAGACATGATTATGATTCTTTTTGGTGAGTTGGATGATTGAATAGCCCTGGAGGTAGGTGTTGTCTTAAATAACAAAGAAGAGAACTGGATTCTTGCTTGATGTGCTGACAAGGTCGAGGAAGCGTGAAGATGGGATCTTATATAGTTGGTCTACGGGCCTAAGGAGGATACCATACGACATCTACCTAGGTATGGCAACAAAACATCGCAAGGGCCCTCTCGCTGCCAATCTTGTTGCCTCTGACTTTGGCAACATCTTGCAAGCGAATTTCCCCTTGATCGTGGAGTATACGAGTGGAGTGCGTTAGGGTTTTGCGGGGAAGCTTCTGTGCGGATGCGCATCAAGCTACCTCCCCGCATAAACATGAATTACTTCAAAATAGTTTTATGCATCATAACCCAGACTTACATCCATTTACGAAACTCGATTATTGGTGGCAACTTCCCTTTGACCGACTGGGGGCGGTTTGATTACTGGTCATTTGTATGGTCAGCTAAGCATTGACCTGATGCAGTTGTGTGGACACTGTGGAGGGAGTACGTAGTCCCTTGGAAGCATCACCAGAAACTATTTTGAGACGCGAACCAGTCACCAATGCCGAATGAGAAATACCGATCGAGGTATCGGCGCCGGGGTGTGTGTACGAACGCCGTCTAGCCTTACCATTCCGGTCCATAGCTGTGCGGCCATGCGGTTCCGCATGAAAACCCTATCCGCATGCCCGAACCACACAGCTCGCTTTGACGTCAGCGACTAAACAATGGATTTCAAGCGAATACGAAATAGACAGCCATTCCGGTGTCACAATTCACAAGCATCGACGATCCATTTTTCGAGCATATATCTGCAATGTATTGGATTATTGGTGTTTACCATCCTAGGCCGGGAACCAATGAGCAATGCAATTCTCCTAAAGGCTCCTGTCTATAGCAGTCGGTCGTAAGGCAATAAGTTAGGGGTCATTCTAACTCCTATTGACTATGCTTCAATCAAACTTGTTGGGAAGTTTCCAGGGGTTTAAAGGTTCCCAGATATCTCCTTCAAGATTTTATATCTTACAAATCAAAATCTTTCTGTTCTTTTCTTCAAACATCCTTCTAGACTTGGCCGGTAAAACACAACATGAGCACCTATACCAACAATGACAAGTCAGCGGACTCCGTCCATGACGAGAACAATGCATCGCATCTTTACAAACCTGTGACTCTATCAGCGGAACAGTTCGAAAAACTGTATCTAGCTCCGATGACTCGCAGGCATCCTAAATTGGCCAAACAATTAGGAAATCCTACACCATTGTGAGCTCGTTCTTTATGACTGTATCTCAGGGGTCTTCTCTAACAATTGGCACCATGGTTCCAGAGCATTAGGTGGATTCGTTATCACCACTACTCCGCTTTCGTGCTGTCTAATGGCCTGGCACGGATCTGGTGGAAACGGACTTGCATTCATGTAAGATATCGAAAAAAACGAATTTCCGGGTTGAACAACTTCTGACGAACGAGAAAAGCGGGCCCATCGTCTTCCTCGGTGGACTTCTGTTGCTCATCACGAGTATTCTTGAGTTTATTCTGGGCAACACTTTTCCATGCGTCGTATTCGGTACCATCGGTGAGTTGTTCATCCCTGTATGAGTGGATTTGATGTGCCTTTCGTTACTGACTCCATTCATAGGAGGATTCTGGTTCGCATTTGCAGCAACAATGATTCCCGCCTTCAACGCGGCCGGTGAGTTCCCATAAGCTTGTTCGTGTTTTGACGAGAATGCTTACATATATGCAGCACCGTATTCCGCGTCCACGACTGATACGGTTTCCGGGCTGTCTAACCCAGAGTTTATGAATACTTTCGGTAAGTTTGTATACTGCTGCTCTCAACGTTGAAATTATACTTGAAAATTCTCACACATATTCCAGCTTTCTTGTTCCTGACCATGGCCATCCTCATGCTGATCTTCATGATCTGCGCAACACGAACCAACATCGTCTATACACTCATCTTTTTGTCGCTGATTGTCGTGTTTTTACTTTTGACGGCTGGTTACTGGCAGTCAGCTGAAGGAAACACCGCTACCGGTGGCCGATGCATTGTGGTAAGTAGTTCCCTCCCCCTTTCTCACAATCCGAAACATGAATGGATCAGTTCTAACTCATATGTATTGTTCGTCACAGGGGGCCGGAGCTTCCCTATTCGTCGCGAGTCTATTCGGGTTTTATCTATTGATTGTTCAGCTTTTTGAGGCTTTGGATTTCCCATTCCGGCTCCCTGTTGGCGACTTGGGGGCAGTCTGGACTCGGAAACAGGAGAGCAGCGCCAGTGGTTATGGTGAAAACTCGGCGAATGTTGGAAATGAGAACGTTTGAAAGGTGCCATCATCGGCTATTTTCTTTCGCGGGCTGCGATAGGGATATATATCTCTGTTCGAAGCTATTGATTCCATGTTGTACCGCACACATCCATTGATGCTAAGGGTTCGATATAAAATAAGGGAGTATCATGTGTGGATCTGTGTATCAAAACTAAGTCTTGAAATGACCTAATTAATCCAATTGGCTACCGACGTAGCTCTTCTAATCGTAAGAAAATATAAATAATTCATAAACTCTTCCGAGTAAATAATGAAGTACAGTAGCTAAAGCACTGAATCATACTCTTAGATGAATCACAGCGGCATGATCCCCAGATACCAAGTTCCGGCCAACCAGAACATCAACCAACCCACTTTTACCCCGAGATCCCCCGTATAGGAACTCTGCGGGGTTTCTACGGAGTCCGGTAGGTTCAACTAGGTTCAAGGTTGACTCTGGAAAAGACCCATAACTTCGTATTTTGAGACGGATTCATTGGACGAAACATGGGGGCGCTTGACCAGCCACGACACTACCCCCGCAAAGTCTTTCTCAACCATCCATGGCATGCCGGGCTTATAAGTAAATCAGGATACCCATGACTATAGTTTACCTATAATTTCTTCAATAGAGAAATTGGCGGAAACCTGCAGATATCCACTACACCCACCACTTCACACAATGGACGAGCCTGTCCGGCGCCAACTCCACAGTTGTGATCCATGCCGCAAGGGAAAACGGCGATGTAATGCACCGGTATGTTTTGCGACCGTCCCATATTGCAGATCTGTCCTACCATCAGAAGACTGACTCGATGCTCCACTGTCCAGAAAACTCGGAAGGATGGCGACTTCGTTGCATGCTACAACTGCAAGCGATGGAAAAAGGAGTGTACGTTTAACTGGCTCTCATCCAAGGAAGAAAAAAGACGGACGAAACCCCCCCAATCCCAGACTTCAGAAAACTCGTCAACAAGTACAAGCGATATATCATCTACCGCAAGCACATATGGCGTTGAACAGCCTCGCTCTTCGTCGCAATGGTATCCCGTTACTTCCAACTACGTGAACATACCTACTCCGACAGATCCTGCGAATTTCCCTTTCGAATTTCCCTCGTTTTTTGAAAAACCAGGGGAAATAGTGTACAGTGCGGATCAGTCGGGATTTTTCCCATCGGACTGGCAAATTGGCGCAGCAACTGAACAATCCGAAGATGCTTTCAGAGAACTTGAAAGCATTCTCAATTCTTCCGAGAATTCGATTGATATCAGTGAGCAGCTGCAAGGAGGGTACAGCCCCTTTGGGTACTTCTCCCAAGATAGTAATCACATTGGTCTCAAATCCTGGCCGACGCCTGGCTTTAACACACCACCAATTACACCAAATTTCTGCATTGCTTCCGAGAATGCAGCAAGTCATTTCGCTCGTACGACGATGAAACGAAACTTAATACGCATATACCACGACAGCATGGAAAATGCATTGTCGTGTTGGCTGACCGAGCACAACTGTCCCTACAGCGACTTTGTGAGCAGCGTCCTGCCAAACGACGAGAGAGAAGAATGGGGTCCCAATTGGTCCAATAGAATGTGTATCCGGGTGTGCCGGCTGGATCGTTCCTCTTCCTCAATACGTGGTAGGGCTTTGAGTGTGGAAGAAAATAAAACCGCCGACCGAGTACTGCATCTAGCCATCATGGCATTCGCATCACAGTGGACTCAGCACGCGGAAAGGGGCACGGGTATGTCAGTCCCAGCGGAAATCTCTCGTGACGAGAGATCTATTCGAGAGTACGTCTGGAATGAAGCACGCCACGGCTTGGAGCACTCAACCAGGATCCCCTCGTTTCGAATTATCTTTGCAAACATCATCTTCTCTCTGACTCAAAGCCCATTGGACATTAGTCAGGACAAAAGGCTAGACCAGCTTCTGGATAATGATTGTGCTCCAGCATTTATGGAGACTGCTAACCGGCAGCTCTTCACTTTTCGATGTAAATTTGTCAGATTAGTACGAGAAGCCCATCCAAAGATGAATAAGTCTCGAACGGCATCAACCGGCGCAGCATTTATGGATGAATCGGAAAGGTCGAAGCGTCTGCAGGTCGATCCGATTCTCAACAGCCCCGAGAATCGCAATACGCTAGGTCTTTTGTTTTGGTTGGGCGTCATGTTTGATACGTTGAGTGCGGCCATGTATCAGCGGCCGTTGGTGGTATCAGATGAGGATAGTCAGATTGCATCGGCATCGCCAGCGGAACTTGATTCTGAACAACTCAGCCTGGCGAAATTTCCGCAAACTAATATAATCCACAAGAAGAAACAAGACGTGTGGGGAGAATTCTTCCTCGAGCCTGCCAAGCTCAGCGGAACTATCCCGAGATGGCCATGCTCTTACGAAGAGGCTGCAGCCGTACTTTCCGAGGCAACGCCCGTGAAAGTCTTACTCTACCGTCGGGTTACGCAGCTACAAACACTTATATATAGAGGAGCTGACCCTGATGTCGTTGAAGAGGTCATCCAGAAGACCTTCGCGGTATATCAGCATTGGAACCGCACCTATCGAAGATTTATGCTCGACTGCGTTGAGAATCACGACTTTCTACCTTCTCGCATTCAGTCATGGTATGTCATTCTCGACGGCCATTGGCATCTCGCTACGATGCTTCTGGCAGACACGTTAGAGAGCATTGACAACGGGCGACTTGGTTCTGCAAGTGAGGATCGAATAGCTGCCGGATTCGTCTCGAAGTTAAGAACAGAGCATGCGCTCACGGTTAGCAACCTGTGTCGCGCTTCACTCTACGGGCAGAACCCATCTATGCAGTTCCATTTCCACGATTCGCTCAACGAAGTCGCGTTCTTGGTCGAGCCCTGGACGATCGTTTTGACTCATTCATTTGCCAAAGCGGCATATATCCTTTTGCAAAACTTGGATATCGCCGATGGACACAGTTTGCAAGCTAACTCCTTCCTGCGGGGTTGTGAAGATTGTATTCGTTCGCTTCAGTATCTGGGGAGAAAGTCAGATATGGCTTTTATGTTGGCTCGAAATTTGTCCGTATCGCTGGACTTGAAGCTTGCTCAGATGTCGTGAGATATCGTGAAAAAAGATGCTCTGTTGGTTGATTATGCAGGCAAATTTTGGCTTCGGCTTTGACCATGTTTTGAATGTTCTATTAGTGTCATCCTCTGGTAACTAGTTACATATGTATTCTGGGAAGTGTATAACATGTTGAGCTTCAATTCCGCGTCACGATTGTGAATTACTAGTAGTCTATGCAGTCGTTCTCAGCGTCAGACTTGGCTCGATTCAATTCGACGCTGCGAGCTCAATGGATTCAAAGGGCAAGCCATAAGCGACTCCTGAAAGCATTAGATCTTGCCTCGAGTTGAGCAAGAAGCGAAGACTTGAAATCAGTAGCATATTTTTAACTCCCAACTAAGATGAGCAAATGAGAGGATTGTTTACCCTAGGAAGGCAAAGAAGGTGCGTATATGACTCCGAAAGAGGAAGGACCAAACTCGACACCCCAAAATAGGAAGAAGTCTATCAGATTTATTTTTGCCCCTTCCCCCATCTTCTCTACCTTTGCTTCGATTTTTGATTTATCCCCCTCCTTACACAATCCAGAAAAACGGCCATCCTTTTCCATAAGAACAAAAACTCTACCGTCGAGTCATCTCTTTCTGTCGATTTTCGTAAGGGATAATGGCAGATATGCAAGAAACCTCCATCAACTGCATCCCGCCCGCCACGCCATGCCAGCCCCTAATATCCATCAAATGGCTAGGAATGGAAGCCGCTGGGACTTGGGCTTGCGCCGTGTTGATTGTATTGATATTGGAACTTCTCGTGTTGGTGCACATGTTCATCTCCGACGTGTTTGAAATCCTTCACTACCAGCTGATCTTGAAGCCGTGAGTCGATTTCATTAATTTGTTCAAAAATTGATATATGACGCTGAGTCTAAACTTGCTTATAGACGGTACAAGCATGAGATTGGATTGGCTCGATTGGCGGTGCAAGAGGCAACTCTCCGATTGCAGCAGTCCGGGCAGACGATGGCCCCTGAGTATGTGACCATCCATTATTTTCGAGTCAAGTTTCTTATGAAATCTGTAGGGAATGCCTCGTGCCAATAGAGACAACGATCACCCAGACGGCCCCAGAGCCAGACCATCATGACCTCCTCGTGTACGAAAGCGCCGAGTCGCCGCCCGCTAGTTAACTCAGATGTCACAGGCAATCCAGATGCCACATTCTCAGTACCGCAATCAACCCCCCGTCCAGTTTAGGGGCAGGCTGGATAAGATTCAAGAGAAGATCTAAAAGTGGCCTGCAGTCAGTCCTATGGTCAAAATGATCTCCTAGGATGTATCTTGGAGGTTCATTGAGACTGGAATTACTTGATTCGCATACACGCATAATGCCCTTTTAAAATTTTCTAAGTTATGTCTTGACACCGGTGGACGCATTAAGTTATGGCATTATGAAATCAACAACACTCAGCCAGCCTATGCTGTGTATTTTCCGAATTGACAAAGAAGCTCCGAGGGGATCCGAGAAAGAGTTTATGTCGCTATGTTTATATGGTCAAAAGCAGGATACCAAGCATCGATCAATAGTTAGGGTTATCTAGTAAATTCTGTTGTCTGAATAGCAAGCCCTTCCTGGCTGAGGTTGATCGTTCGTCACTCCCACGAGTTGTTTCCATCAAAAATTGTTATTTCGCTTGACCGGGAGGGGTTCTGGGGCTAAGGCTAAGCTTGACCTCTCAAGTGTCTGAGCTTGTATCCCATATACTTTGCTGTCTATTTTCTGTTGTGTACTACATTAACCACGCCAATTCTGATACCTTTGACAACTTTAAAACTCACACCAAATCCATACAATGGACCCATTTGCATCTACATGTGCGTCTCGAGATGCAGTTATGGGGACGCCGGAGCTCTTTCGGCGAATCCTGTTGTGTCTCGATCAGTGGTCTCTTCTGACTAGTGCTCAGATGGTCAATAAATACTGGCAGAGGACCATTCAGAAGACGCCCGCAATCCGGCGTGAGCTATTTTTCGAGTCTTTCGTCAAGTCGTATAAAGGGCCTCCCATTTTCAACCCTCTCCTTATTGAAGTATTCCCACCATTCTTTCCATCTAGAGATCCAAACCAAGATGACGACGACGACAATGATCTTTGTCGAAAAGGCGATGCAATGATAAAACATGATTCAATTGAACCGCTCTTTCCCACAACGAAAGTGCAGCAAGTGATACGCAGACCTGGTGCGTCGTGGACTCGCATGCTGGTACGGCAGCCGCCAATACGAAGCTTCTGCGAATGGCACACAGAGGACACCCAGGCGAGAACGACCATCCACACCGTCAAAAGAAGAGGATGTAAGAAAGGCTTACGCATGGGTTAGCTCTACGACATGGCCATGCATCCCCCCTTGACCATTTATTGGGAGGGGGAGGTGGAAAAGGTGGCAGTTAGCTACAGAAATCTGGAAGAGAAGGTGAGAAGGTGAAGAAGCGCATGTCAAATGAAACCTGTAGGGAATTGATTTCGAAGACTGTCGGGATCACAGATACCTAATGCATTGCGGTCCGAAACACACCTTGCCTTTGCAAAGATAAACCATCAGCAAAAACCTTTGTTCAGCTAGCTACGCTACGAAAGTTAAGGTAGGCACACAAAGCGGGGTAAACAGAACCGCATAAATAGGTGTCGATGCCAATAGAGACCTAGTACTGGTAGAGAGTATTGTCCCTCCACTACTGGTCTTCAGGATGTTCGAGGATTTTGATGATTATCATGACTATGCTGGGTTCAGCGTACATCTACCGAATACCGATTTGCGAACCACGTCCCTTCATCAAGCTGTTGAATCTAACGACTTCGCTAGAGTTGAGGAGTCCCTGAGAAAGGGGGCAGAAGTCGATAGGGAAGATGGGCAATGTCTGACCCCCCTGCAGGTTGCTGTGGGCAGAGGAGATGAATGTGAAGACATAATTCGACTCCTTCTCCAACATGGAGCGGATGTTACAGGAAGAAGGGGTGTGCATGGGAATGCCTTGACCCATGCCGCTTGCGGCAGCCCAAGGATCATGGAGATTCTTTTAGATCACGCTTCGGCGCAGGGAGACTTTAGTCTAACATCCGCGAATCGCGCTCTTTGTACGGCATCCGAAGTTGGACGGGTGGAGATGATTCGGCTTCTGTTAGCTCGAGGAGTTAGCCCTAACGCAACAGCCTCTATGTATGGGTCTGCTCTTGAAGCCGCCGCACACTATGGGAGCGAAGATTCTGTCCGGGCCTTGTTAGATGCTGGTGCAGATGTAAATCTTCAAGGCGGGTATCATGGGAATGCGCTTCAGGCTGCGGCTAGATATGGACGCGTGGATCTAGTAAATATCTTGCTTCAGGCCGGCGCGGATGTAAATGCACCTGGGGGCGTTTATCACAATGCATTGACAGCCGCCATAAAACGAGATCATCCACAGGTTGTGCAAGTTCTTCTTAGAGCGGGTGCAGTACCTGTTGAGGAAAACGAAGGATATTCATGACTGAACGGCTACCTGGCTACTAGTATTTGCATTCAGAAATAGTTGTCAATCAAGAAGGATGATTAAGGTTGCATGGAGAATCATCCACTGCTGGAAGGGTATTCATGTGGGGTACCTTCTGTATTACAAATACACAAAATCTAGTTACAACTTCGATT